>CM074488.1:43191275-43607213 GCA_037389245.1 Oryzias sinensis | reverse complement strand
CGCGCACGAGAAAAGGTTTCAAACTGGTTCAAACAGGTAAAACTGTTAATGTTCTGCAGTTGTTAATGGTATACAGTGACTTTGTTAACTAAAGAGTAGTAATATCTGGGAAACTTTTATTTTGTGACATTTATTTTGTAAATTGGGTTGAAAACCAGTGTTTACCTTTGTTTAGATTAGGCCAAAAGGGGACATTTTGAGTATATTTTAGGGTAAGTGGAGTAATTTAATTTTATACATTTTTTAGACTTACTGGAGTCTAGCCGAATCTTCATGCTGGCTATCGTCATCGGCATCACTAGACCTACTACTTTCTGCTATACTATATCCTCCTCACTTTCGCAAAAGGGTTCGAATCGATACGGTTGCAAAAGTGACTCATCATCATGATAATCTCTGCAACTTTCCTCTTCATCTTTCTGTTCATCTGATGATAAATCGCTAATAGAGACGGTAGCATCACTCTGTGCTTCGCTATCGGTGCTAGCCATGTTGTCTGCCTTGTCTTCCTTTCGTTACGTCACAAACAGGGGGGCGAGAATTCGGCGGAATGCGTGAAGCCGGCGGCCGTCCTCGTTGTTTATATTGCGTTTTTCGCTATTTATTCTTTTTCGAAAAATATTAAAAACAATCGCAACATGAAATAAAGACTATTTACTATATTTTGGCTTATTAAAATAGACCATGTCACCCACACTTTAAGAGCATGTATGAGTCAAATAATATTCTCTCTCTATTTTCTTCGGCTCTGATTCTTTTTTAAATGTGCATCTATGTGGAGTAGGGGGATCTGAGGTGTTCTTTTCCTAGTTTCCTGATAAAATGATGATCTTCACGCAAACAGCAGATTCAGGCAAAAACAGCCATGATATGATATGACTTAAATGTGCAAAAATGAATAATATGAAAGCAACGTTTTTCTTAATAATTCTATACCAAGTAGAAGTTTAAAAAAGAGTGACCTTCTGTTAACAGGGAAAGGGCTGGAAATGAAAATATAGCCTTAAGATTAGGACAAAAGAAATGACAGGTTTGAGATAAAATGTCAAAACATTTTAGTCAAGATGCAGACAATTTAAAAACAAAGGAGAAAAAGATTAAAATACAACATGGGGAAGGGAGGGCAGTGATGAATTCCACACACTACAAAACTCAACAGCACATTTTCATCATTTTAATTTGAGCAGAATTGATTTTTAATGTTTTATATTTCAATGAAAGTTTGATTCCATTATTATTTTTGTCAATTTGAAACTTAAGGAGATTGTATTTCTTTTATAATTCATTAAATATAATCTTTTTTAGAGATTACAGCAGAAAATAATACTTCAAATCTATTTATGATGTCTGCTTAAATATGGTTTCAATCTTTCACATTTTAATTCAGATCCAATTCTGTTTGTTAAAAGCATTTTCACACTAATGAAAATCTAAACCGAACTAAAGTTGGTGATTTCTCAATAACAAAAATGGACCAAAAGTATTTTTGGCAAAAAAAAAGGACAATTTAAAAAAAATGAAAGAAAAAAAAATCCAGTCCTGTCATCACACAGCTCAGCTGTCAGGTACGCGTACCTGTGGTCAGGATGCTCCTCCCACATTTAAACTGTTGAACACAAAGCTCCTCCCCTCGGCTCTGTTGGTATCTAGCTTCAGAAGGTTTCTCTTCAAGTTTTCACTTTAAAGTGAGATAAATCTGTCAACATGGAGAAGTTTGTGTGTAATTTTACTTGTTTGTATATCGTACATTAGTCTGCACAGCGTCACACTGTTATTGTCATGCTGAATTCAGAGGAAGACTCTGCAATCTTCTGCTCTCCATCATCGCCTGATGAAACTCTATCAGGAGTTTTTTTGTGTGTGTGGCTTCTCCCAGTGCACTATGGGTAATAAGAGTGACCAAGCTGTAAGTGGAAGATGGAGCAGGGGATGGAGGAGAGGTGGAGGGTCTGTCTGGTTGCTAGGAGACGTGGCCGGCGCCAACAGCGGATATGATTTATAATGGCCAGGCTGGATGTCTCGCTTTCTCCATGAGTTTCCTCCTCCCTCTCACTTTCCCTCCGATTCTCTCCATCCTAATTTCTCCCCCCAGCATCTCCACAGGGCTATTTAGAAGCCATATCCGATTGATCTGAGAACTTAATGCTTTTGTTAGTGGGGCTATTATTTATATGGTTGTTCCTCTATTCTCCTCTTTGCTCGGGTTGCAACTTCTCCCCGTCGTGTGACGGTAAGAGCAAACTCTGCGTCCTCGTCTCCAGCACATGCAGACATGGCGGACCGCATGTGTCTGCTCAAGTGTATGTTTGTTGGCTTTCATACATGATCCTACAAGTGCGTGAAGGGATAATATTGATCTACTGAGATGTTATCTACCTCGGCTGTGGAGGAGGTCCTCAGGGACGCCGCGAAAGGAGGCCGAGCATAGAGATGAAAGGAAGTGGAGGTCCAAGATGAAAGATTGTCATCAAAGATAGGAATTTAGTCATTATTATCAGCATCCTAAAAACCTAGTATATTTAAGAGCTCTAAAGAGATGCACTCACATATATTTAGAATAAGTTGGAGAGGGGCTGTTCATCTTAGGTTTTTCTGAGGTTTTCATGCTGAAGGATGGGGAGTTGCTTTGAGTTTATGTGTTTATGTGTCCTCCAGCTCTCTCTGGAGCTGTTTGGAGCTGAGAAAGCTTCGAGGATTTGGAGGAGTTTGTTTGGGTGTTCTGGTTAGAGAAAGAGCGAAGACAAAGTTCTCCATTTATCAGTGGATTCATGTGTCTCTTGCTCAGCTGTGGGTTGTCAAGGAGCAAAATGCGCATTCAAGCAAGTACTTTCAATAAAAAGTCTATGTAAACGCGTGTATCCCTTGTGCTATCTTAGATGACCCCACCCTTACATTGCCGTGTTCTCCCTACCATGACAAAAGTGAATAAAAGGTGGATTCATGTAATCCATGGACTCCAGTGAAGATCACAAATCAGTGAATAAAAAAGGTTCAACACACTGTCTAGTGGGTCTAGATGACCCAACTCCCAATGTTAAAGTGCCTAGGATAGCACAAGGGGTATGTTTGCATTTTGGGGATCCATGAAAACTCTCACCTTCATGCGTCGCTATGCACGTTTTTAAGTGCATGTTTGGGCTCTAAGTAAAAAATGTATTTTCAATTGAGAATTACTCAAACGTTATACTTTGACCAATCAGGGACATTTGGTAGTGACGTACGGATGACATCCCTTTCATCCATGGAAGTCCCAACCGTTCAAAAATTGATCGTGGAGGAGAAATGAATCATTGTGATTTGTTCCCAGACGGAATTCTTTGAAGCCTAGTCTTTCATAAATCTGAATGGAGCTCTGAAAGAAAAAGCCTGGAGCAAGATTCACCAGATTTGCACCGCTTCAACATTTTGCACCAAGCCTCTTCCAACTGTAGATGGTGGACATACGCTAGCATCGGGTAGCAACTGCCGGTGAGAGCACCGTATGCTGAATGTGCATTCAAGAACATGCTAAAGGCATGTTCTTGAGCTCATGTCACCTGCCCGGTGTGAACATAGCACAAGTCACATGCACTGATGCAGGTGTTGAGCCGTACCAGTGCTGCAGGTTGTGGGTTGTCCGGGTCTGTGGTGGACCACTTCTTAAAGGGAGCACAGGTGTGTCATGCACTTCCCTTGAGGCTCCTGCGGCCACCTTTAGAGATGTCATTAAAATAGTCACTTATCCTTACGTGTTGTGCAGCGGAAGATCAGAAAATGTGCTTTATGCTTATCCTAATAACAGTAGATTAAACATTTTATCATCATTTTGCTCGGTTATCTGAGCGAATGTTCATGCGGACACATTTATTTATATGGTTAGGAATTTTCTTCATACCCAAAGAGCCATACAGGAGGTGTGAAAGAATTGCCTGAGGCTCCAGAGCCTCAGGTTCCAGACCCCTGACTGGTACTTTTCATTCTGAACAAATCAACCCAGAAAGAGAAATGTTTCTGTTCTTCATCAGAGGAAACAAAAGCTGCAGAAAACTCCCACAGAAATTCAGTGGAAAAAAAAAACAGTTTGAAGCTGCAGTCATGCATGAAGGTACAAACAAATAAACATAAAGGGTCTGAGGTTCATCATTGCCTTTCAATGACTTTGTTCACATGCATGCCATATTCTGAATAAGAAGCATAGATTAACGTCTGGAATAATGAGTTTGCGTGCATTGCAGAAACACGAATGTTCTCTTTATGCGCGTCTGATTATAAAGCATTGTCAGCGGCTAACACAATTTTGTGGCGCATTCTTTCTCCTTCAAGCTGGAGAAATAGCCACCATGTTGTGTATAGTCGTTTTTATTATTTTGATGCTGATTAAAGTCAGAAGGAGGAGGTCTGCTTGCTCCAATGAGAGGGCAGATGCTTCAAATAAAGCTTCAAGAAAAACCTGTATTCCAAACCAAAGGAACCTCCTTGCACTTCCTGTTTTAACATCTTCGTTTAGTAAACTGTGATCCCATTTCCACATGCATTACAGTCACACTAACTTCAGTTCCACCCAGTCTCACAAACACTCCAAACCAACATCCAAAACCACAATAAAAGACATTAAGTGTCTTTTACCCTCAGCTCTGCAGAGCATGCCAACAAAAACCATAATTTCTTCAGTCTACACGTTTAGACTTCAGCTTTCATATGTCTCCATTGCATCCACCTGGTTCTTCTCCTTGGCATTAGACTTTTTAAATCCACATCACAACCAGAGACGTTACTGGTTTCTGAAAGGTTTTTAGAAATTGACAAACATACTAAACACAGCAGAACCTTCTCATATCTATATGAGACGAAATGCTGTGTGAGGAAACAAAAGAGTGGCAACTGGGGTGGAGTGCTTTCCAGGCTAAAGGCTAATGCCAAGAGACCACAGATCCCCTCTCTGTTCCTGGCCATTGTCCGCTCCCTGAACAACAAGATGTACAGGTTTCGACTGAGGCTGGGGGCTTCCAGTCGACATGCCTGACCAAGACTTCCAGCCTGATGGGCGGCTTCTGTTCCGGGCAGACTGCAACCTGCAGTTGGGAAAAGCCTGTGGGGTGGATTGTACGTCTGTATCAAAGGTTGTTGTACGAACTGCACATTGGTAAACATTCACTGCTCCAAGGTTACACTATCTGCCATGTGATTTTACGGCACTGATTGTCATGGCTGTTTACATCCCGCCGGGTACTGATTGCTAATACTTTTGCGAACAAAGCGCTAGCAACATCAGCTTGCTCTAGCATAAGCACCTGGAGGCATTTTAGGTGGTTTCAGGGGACTATAACCATTTAAACCTTACAGACACTTTGCCCAAGTTCCACCAGCATATCACCATTCCAACAAGAGGAAATAGCACCCTGGACTGTGTTTACACCAACAAAAAATATGCATACAGATCTGTCCCCCATTCCCATTTGGGCTTCTCCGACCACATTGCAATCATGCTGGTCCCTGCTTACCGCCCTCTCCTCAGGCGCCAGGCACCAACACAGAGGATCATCACAGTGTGGCCCAATGAGGCTACCCCAGCTCTGCAAGAAAGTTTTCAGCACACAGACTGGCAGATCTTCAGGGAGGCAGCTTTGCATAAGGGGGTGGTGGACCTGGAGGAATACACATCAGGTGTCCTCGGCTACATCAGGAAGTGCACAGAGGACGTCACCAGCACCAGGACTGTAATGGATTACAACAGAAATCCTGTCTGAAAACAGAGGTGCGGTTTTTCCTGAAAGACTGGAATGCTACGTTCCAGACATGCACAATACCTCGGGGACCACTCTACCAGACGCTCAACATTTTCTGCTCCCGCTTTGAGGACTCAGAAATCCCCCCAGCAACAGACCCACCACCCCACCTGGCAAAGAGCCTTTAAGGAGGACACCCGCAGAAGTAAGAAGGACCCTCCAGAGGATCAATCCTAACAAAGTTGTTGAACCTGATAAAGTCCCTGGATGGGTGCTGACAGACATTTTCAACACCTCTCTGACACAGGAAGTGGTCTCCAACTGGCTGCCACGATCATTCCCATCCCCAAAACATCCTCAGTGACAGGTCTGACTGACTTTTGCCCCACAGGCCTTTCATTGAAAGTCATGAGATGTTTTGAAAAGCTGGTCATAAGTCAAATCATAGACTAATAGCCAAACAACGCTCACCCACCTGAAGAAGAACTTGTATGTTCGGCCTTCTTTTCGTGGACTTGACATCAGCGTTGAATACAATCATCCAACAGACCCTCATCCAAAAACTATATACATTTGGTCTGCGAAGATCCGCAATGTCTCCCCCCCCATCGCCTTCAGCATGCCCCCCCCCAGTGCTGTGGGCTAAGCCCCCTTCTGTTTACTTTGTTTATGCAGGACTGTGCAATGAGTCACCCCAGCTGTCTTATTGTAAAGTTTGCGGATCACACAGCTGTGGTTGGATGCATCACCATCAACGACGAGTCCAACTACAGGCAGGAGGTGGAACACTAGGAGGGCTGGTGCAGAACACTAACATCTGCATCAACATGAAGAAGACCAAAGAGATGACTTCAGGAAGGACAGACACCCCCCTCCTCCTCCGCACATCGGAGGGGTCTCGGTGGAAGTGGTTTCCAGCTTTAGGTTGTTGGGCGTGCACATCTCCAATGTCCTCACCCATAGCACAAACACTTCCTGCCTGATCAGGAAGCCACATCAGCGCCTCTATTTTCTTAGGAGGCTCAGGTGCGCTGGGATGGGGAATTCAATCCTGACCTCCTTTTACAGGTGTGTAGTGGAGAGTGTCTTGTCCTCCTGCATCACTGTGTGACACGGCAGCTGCTCTGCATCAGAGAGAAAGGCTCTGCAGAGGGTAGTTGGAGCTGCGCAGAGGACTGCTGCAGCCTGTAGACCACCACTGAGCTCTATGAAGCCATATGCAGGAAACGAGTCTCCTGCATCCTGAAAGACCCCGCTCACCCCTCACACTCTTTGTTCTCCCTGCTCCCCTCAGGCAGGAAGCTACGGAGCATTAAGAGCAGGACCACGAGACTGAGGAACAGCTTCTTCCCTGAAGCAGTAACACTAATGAACTCTGGAAGATAATTGTAGCCCCCCACCCTCTCATGGACAAACCTGGAAGCAGAGCTATGTTTTTATATTCCCTTTCTGTGCTAAATTTGTACTATAGTCATAGGAGTCGTAATAGGTTCAAGTTATGTTTGTATATGACATTGATACGTCTTTTATTTCCTGTCATACTCGCACTGTAAATGGCAGGTCCAGGACGAGTCACAAATTTCGTTTTATCCCTGTGGTGAAATGGCAATAAATACATCCTTCCTTCTTATTTTTTCCTTCAAGTAAGGTTCACGCACTGGCTCCTTACTGACCGTGCACAAAGGCTACAGGTGGTGTGTAGGCGCCCGTAGGATGCTCGTAGAACAGGGGTGGTCAAATCCAGGCCTCGAGGGCCGGCCTCCTGCAAGTTTTCCAGAAATCCTGGCTTATCTGCTACCGATTACACTGATCAGGTGTGTTTAGCCACTAAGGAGTTTCAATGGCAGTTTGGGGGGAAAACATGTTGGACACCAGCCCTCGAGGCCTGGATCTGGGGACCCCTGTCGTAGAATGTTTACACAAACGACTCTCTGATTGTCTAATTTCTGAAATTCTAACAGACTGCACGAAAAGAGCACAAACTTATCATGTGAACAACATTTCATCTATCACAGTCTGCAGGGGTTAAAATAAAAAAACGTAGGATAGTCCTACTTCTTACCTACTTCACCTTTATTTCACCCTTGCGTACTTTATACGGGTGTATTCATACTGGAAAAATCTGTTAGTCCGTACCGAATCTGCTTAATTTGTTCTGGATCAAGTCCTGAACCTTGCATTTGGATTGTATTCAGACTGACTCCCCCCAGATAATCCTGGTTCCATACCAAAGCTTGTAAACAAAACCACGGGACCAAAGATCTCTTCAGGCATTGGCCAGGCGTCACAAGGGCGGGGTAAAGCAACGGTAGACAGAAATTATGGAAGTCTTGCTCTTTGCAGTCCATGTCGGGATAGTTCACTTACTCACACTTTATATTTCATCAACCAATTTGGAACATCTCTATCAACCTCAGGTACAACACTTTTTAGTTTTTGGTAAGCTGGAGGCTTGCTGCAGGATGGTTACTGAGGAGACTATGAAGGTACGATGATAAGTGTTTATGTCATGTAGATTGTCGGGAGTGTAAGAAGTGATGTGTGTCATGTTAAAAGTTGTGACCCTGAATTCATCCGACCACACTTTAATGAGTTGCTGTGCCTTGTTGTAGCTCCCCTACTGTGTTTACATCACGTAAACTCCGGCTGCCGTGCCCTTTTGGTCCAGCTGTTCCACTCTGAGCACAGAGCCTATTATTTAGATGGAGAAAACTCGGAGCAAACCAGAACTCGGTCCAATTGGAAATGAAACGAGACCACCTCCAAAAATGGATCTGAGAGCGGTTCTTGGTCCCAGATCAGGGCCCACTTGGGTGTATTCAAACTAAAAATTTGTTCTGAATTATCGGGGGAAATTAACTCTAGTTAATGTGTCCATTCTAAATACACCTTAAGTGTTCATTACGACCTGTCACCTGCAGCATACCCGTAGAAAAAAAAAGAAAATTATCTCTTCACAGGTTCATCGAGCTGTCTGCTACTTTGATATTTTGTGAAGGCCACCTGCCCTGTACAAGTTTGCCCATATATTTGTCCACAGACAGCACATATCTACCTGTAATGGCAGTTGTGACAACCATATTTTCTGCACTGCACACCGAATTATGTGGCGCATTGTGAATGAATGGTCTATTTTATATGGCGCACCAAACTATAAGGCCCTTTAAGTGAGACAAAAAAAGCCAGAGATAAGTCTGTCAGTCCCTCGTACTTTATTAATGCACATGGCGTTCACAGTAACTCCCGAACTTATTTGTAACATGCTACACGCTAGCCATGTTAAAAGTGTTAACTGGCTCGTACCTGGGATTGGGGCGGGGGGATGCCTGGAACTCCTGGGTGGTGGTGGGGTGCTCGTCTGGGGCTGTGGGCGTCCTCCGGTGGGGCCCTGCGTTGGGCTCTCCCGGTGCGGCGGGGGGGCTGCTTTCCTGGTTGGGCTGGGGCGGCGCTCTCTTTCCCTCCGCGCCTCCCTGCTCTCTGGCTCTGGGGGCCTCGCGGCGGTCCTGCTGGCCCTGGCCTGGGTGGCGGTCTTTGTCGCCCGTCTTTGTCCCTGCCGTTCCCGTGTGGGGGTGGCTGGGCGCTCCTCCTCCTTCTTTTCACATTCCACCATCCATTTTAGAAGAACATAAACACTCACCTGAGCACAGGTGTTAGCTCACCTTTGCACTAACAGTTTGCATGATTGAATGAATGAAAGATTTCACACTAGTTGGTTTAAAGTCATAGGTGTGCGTTTGTGAACACTATCTGTTTTGTGTACATGTTGACATGTGGACATTTTTGCAGCTAGCAGGTATGTTGATAACATTTCAGTGTGTGTGCGGACAAGCCCCGTCCTTTTTGTACTACATTTTAACCTTACCGTAATGATAAACAACCAGTAAACTTGTCTGCTCTATGCTGCTTCATGGTATTTATTACTATTTTTTTATGTGGAGATTTTAAATGTGAGACAGAGAAAAAGCTTTTTTTTGGTGATTACTACAATAAAAGTACAACAATGTTTAGCAGGTAAAGTTTTTGCATCTTCAGTATTAAGGGTTTCCTTTCCGTTAAGCAAACCACGGAAGCAAAAGGTGGAGAAAAAATTAATGGTGAGCGACGGCTGCTAATGGAAAGAAACTCTTACTACCAGATGTGTGTAGCTTTACCTTGCTAAACACAGTTATGGTACCTTGTAGTAATCTAATTCAAAAAATATTTTGGACTCTTTCATTCATTGTTGTGTTTCTGGTTTTGAAACTTGCATTTGTAACGGGGAGTTTGGGTTTTTTATTAATTGCACCCAGTTTGCTGTTGTGTTCAGATCCTGTCATTTGTTTTGTGATTTTGATGTGTTTCAGGATTTGCTGTTGTGTTTCATAATTTTTTGTTGTGTTTCATGATTTGCTGTTGTGTTTCAGTATTTGTTCATTTGCACTGGGATTTGTTGTATCTTAATGTGTACCTCTCAAGCCACCGTGCTAAGGAGAGAGCCCTTGGTTCTTTCTAAAAAGACTTTCAGAAGTCAATGTTTGGACCAAGGCTGGCAGCATCTCTTACCTAGTCCAACTCAAACCAAATAATTTATCACACACATGGAGACGTTTGAAGAACAAAGATAGCGAAAGTTAAAAATTAAAAGCGGATGGATGGAGGATGTCAGTCAAGATTAGCACTGATTCTGGACAAGCCAGATTCCATGAGTTTGGTAGCTTCTTCCTTGTGCTGCTCAGCAACGTTCTCTTACAGATCTGGCTGTAGCAACCAGAAGGTGTGTAAAAGCATGTCAATGTTGTGTCATTGGCTCTCAGATGTTAAATTAGAGCAGAAATGTCATAATCTCTGGACTGACTCATCCTCCTCTGGAGCTGAATGACATTTTATCAGTCTGTGAATGAAATGATGTTCCTGCTGAGGGACAAATAGATAAGGATAAAGAACAGCAGCAGCAGCTTCCCTTTGATCATTGAAGATTCCAGAGACATTCAAACTCCAGTGTCCAAACGTCTCCTACTCGTCTGTCAGTGTCTTCAGTAAATGCGGATAAATAATGAAGGATAAGAGCACCATGAGGGGCGGGAGGTGGCATGTGCACACATACACACACTCTATAGAAGGTCCCCTCATTCCCTGTTGCACCTGCTGACCTCACAAGATCCCACAGAGATGGGCTCCTGCACAGATATGCGGCTTCTGCATCAGACACTAAACACATGCAGGAATAAATGCACTTTGACTAATAGGCCTAATGCTTCCTGAAGAGCGCCCAGCACCGCATTAGCTCACGGATGTGGGGTTGGTTGCGAGGCTGAAACCTTCTGGGTGTGTGTTGGGGAGGTGTTGGTGGGGCAGAGAAGAGGCAGATAAATTAGTGCACTCACCACTGTATTTCTCCCCAATAAGATACAACCAACAACAATCCCGGTCTAAACAGTAAAAACAATCTTGGAACAAATACTGTAACACAACAGCAAACCATAGAACAAATTACAGAGTCCTGAAACACAAAAGCAAATCCAGGTGCAAATGACCAAATACCGAATCACAAAAACAATCTCTGTACAAATGAACAAATCCAGAAACACAACAACGAAAGCAGAGAAACGGCTTCTAACAGAAAGGGAACGTCCTGAATCCCTGAAGTGACGTAATATAAAACTAATTGTGTAGGATTTTTCACATTTATTTATTACTATTTTTTTATGTGGAGATTTTAAATACATGAGACAGAGAAAAAGCTTTTTTTAATTGATTACTACAATAAAAATTACAACAATGTTTAGCAAGGTAAAGTTTTTGCATCACTTCCAGTATTAAGGGTTTTCCCTTTCCGTTAAGCAAAACACGGAAGCAAAAGATGGAGAAAAAATTAATGAAAGTGAGCAGCTGCTAACGGAAAGGGAAAACTCTTACTACCAGATGTGACGCAAAAACTTTACCTTGCTAAACACAGTTATAATTTTTATTGTAGTAATGCAATTTCAAAAAAATGTTTTTGGACTGCTTTCATTCATTGTTGTGTTTCTGGTTTTAGGCATTTGTAACGGGGTTGGTTTTTTTTTGGTAATTTGCACCCGGATTTGCTGTTGTGTTTCAGATCCCTGTCATTTGTTTTGTGATTTGCTGATGTGTTTCAGGATTTGCTGTTGTGTTTCATAATTTTTTGTTGTGTTTCATGATTTGCTGTTGTGTTTCAGTATTTGTTCATTTGCACTGGGATTTGTTGTATCTTAAATGTAAGCGTGTCTTGCACCTCTCGGCCACCGTACTAAAGGGAGGAGAGCCCTTGGTTCTTTCTAAAAAGACTTTCAGAAGTCAATGTTTGGACCAAGACGAGCAGCATCTCTTACCTAGTCCAACTCAAACCAAAATAATTTATCACACACATGGGACGTTTGAAGACAAAGAAGGCTTGAAAGTTAAAAAAATTAAAGCGGATGGATGGAGGATGTCAGTCAAAGGTCCAGCACTGATTCTGCAGGACAAACCCAGATTCCATGAGTTTGGGAAACAGCTTCTTCCTTGTGCTGCTCAGCAACTTGTGATTCTCTTACAGATCACAACTGCTTAGCAACCAGAGGGTGTGCTGCTTGTGTCAATGTTGTGTCACATTGGCTCTCCAGATGTTCGTAGAGCAGAAATGTCCTGTCTGGACTGACTTGTCCTCCTCTGGAGCTGAATGACATTTTATCAGTCTGTGAATGAAATGATGTTCCTGCTGAGGGACAAATAGATAAGGATAAAGAACAGCAGCAGCAGCTTCCCTTTGATCATTAAGGGATCCAGGAAGACATTCAAACTCCAGTGTCCAAACGTCTCCTACCCTCAGTCTGTCCAGTGTCTTCCAGTAAATGCGGGATAATATTAGAAGGATAAAGAGCCTGTGGGGGCCGGGAGGAGTGTGTATGTGCACACACATACACACTCTATAAGAAGGTCCCTCATTCCCTGTTGCACCTGCTGACCTCACAAGATCCACAGAGATGGGCTCCTGCTGAATGTGCGGCTTCTGCACATCAGACACACAAACACATGCAGGAATGCGTACGCACTTTGACTAATAGGCCTAATGCTTCCTGAAGAGCGCCCAGCACCGCATTAGCTACGGATGTGGGATTGATTTAGAAACTGAAAGCCTTCTAGTGTGTGTTGGGGGGGTGAGGCAGAGAGAGCGAATAAGTCGTGCACTCACCACTGTATTTTCTCCCCCAATTCCACTTCTTTGACGTTATCTATTTACTGACAAATAATGCAGCCAGATGCACATTCATGCATTTCAGGGAGCTTTAACCAAATGTATGGTTCCAATAGGGTTTCATGCTTCTATTGGTGTTTCAGAAAATAATCAGGATCTGTGTTCACGTCATCATTTCATTCTCACGTGTAGGAGCCTTTACAGGAAGCTCGTCACCAGTAACTCAAACTAATTTTAGAATTAGCAGAAGAGCTAATTAAAACCATTTGACCTCTCACACCAATTATCACATTGCAGTGAATCAGAGAGAAAAATGATCCATCTAGTGGCAAATTAATTCCTGCCATTATCGTTAAAAATGTAAATTAATAAAAACGACAGACGGGTCTTATTTCATATCATATATCTTGCTACAGAAAAACACAGGAAAATTTTTTATTTACTGGTCCACTTAGAGACAGATCTACGGTGGCCCTGAAGTGCATCTATTTTTAAGATCACAACGATTAAAAAAAACAAATGTTAAAAAGCAGTATTATATTTTAGAAAACAAACCCAATTTCAGAAACCAAAACCTTTCATTCGTTCCTTTTCTAATCCGTTTTGTCCCTTTTGGGGTCACGGGGCTGCTGGAGCCTATCCCAGCCACTTGCAAGCAAAGGCAAGGGACACCCTGGTCGCCAGTCTGTTGCAGGGCCACATAAATCACACACTCATGCAGTCTCACATTCACACCTACCAATTTACAGTTACTAATTAACCTATAAAGCATGTTTTTGGACGGTGGGCGGAAGTCAATGTCACCGAACCCCCCCCCCCCCCCCACTCACACACACACATACACAGTCATGGGGAGAACATGCAAACTCCACACAGAAGGTCCCCCATTGATGTTCTGGCGTAGCTCCCCCAGCCGAGCCTTTTAGCAGTGAGGCAAGAGAAAATTTACAAAAAGGTTAGGGAAGAGAAAAAATGATTCAGAATGCAGAGTATTTTGGACAAACAAGTATTTTTTGTTCAACATACAGAAAAGGCTGTTTGTCTCATCTGCACAGAGACGGTGGCGATATTCAAAGAATACAATCTACGCTGACATTATGAGTCCCGTCACAAAGAGAAATACGATAGCTTGCTAGGGAAAATGCGAGCAGACAAACTCTCACAGCTAAAATGTGGACTGTTAGCTCAGCATAGTGTTACTATATACAGTGGTGGACAAAATTGTTGGTACCCCTCAGTTAAAGACAGAAAGTCCACAATGCTCACTGGAATGAATTGAAATGTTCAAAAGTAACAATAAATTAAAATTTAATGAAAATTAAATAATCAAAATTAGCCATCACTTTTGAGTTGTTGATTAACAGAAATATTTAAAAAAACAAACTAATGAAATAGGGCTGGACAAAAATGATGGTACCTCCATAAAAGACAGAACTAATTGCCCAGGGGGTCATGATGAACTCAGGTATGTCCTCTAATTGAAATCACAGCTGTTTTCAAACCCATGGTGAACAAAAACAGGATTTTTTTAAATATGCCTTAAAAAAAGACAGTAGATAACTAACAAGCTGTTAGCTTAGAGCACATGTGTCAAAGTCAAGGCCCGGGGGCCAAATGTGGCCCGTCATGTCATTTTATGTGGCCTGCGAGAGCATAAAAGTTTTTAATTTCTTAAAATAAAAATAAAATTTAGTTGATTACATATTAATAATGTGTAGCTGCTGTTGAAATTATTCAATGTTTGCAGGTCTTATGTGTGTGTGCAGACAAAATGTTGTCATCAAACCACCAGTTTAATGCAAAGCTGTGTGCAGCCTTTTTTTGTCAACGTTACACGTGTAATACATGTTCTTTGCAGCTCAGTTTTATGTTGTTTTTGTTTATTCACTTGGACAGTTTGATCCTTCATTAATGTAGTAATGTGGGTTTTAAGAAGCGGACAATATTTAAAAGGATTTATGCTAGAGTAACAAGCAAACATATGTTTTCTATGCAACTGTAATTGTCACTTTAAAAAGTTATAATAAATAAATAATCAGTTATTTAACATTAAGGAGTTGTTACATTTATTTTTCTTTACATTTAGTTACATGTATAAGTTATATCTGGCCCTTTGAGGACAGCCACTATGCTGATGTGGCCCTCGGTTAAAATGAGTTTGACATTTTCAAACACTTAGAGTTTGAATAGAGGTTCAGAGTTAGAAATGACTTGTAAACTATATGTTTATGACAGATATGCTTATGGATCTTTAAATAGGCTGTAAACAAACAATAGTGTAAAATCAATCAGCGATGAAATAAGTAGGATTAAAGCATCTCGTAACAGCTGTTTTTTTAATGATAACCTTTCTACTTTGTCCTTCAAACATAAGCGTCACTCGTTCAAGGCAGACGTTTCAGATTCCTTCTTTAGTGTCACAGTCTTTAGTGTCATTCAGCTACAGCAGCTTCATAAGGTTCTCTTTGACGACCATGGTGTGCTATGTGACTGCAGTCTTCACTGAATGCTCTGCTGAACGCTCAGCTGATGCTGGGAAGAGAGAGGAAGTCCATATTCAGTCTTCTCTGGTGGCTCGTCTGGTAATTAGCATAAAATCTTTGACAAGGCCTCCAATGTAGAACCACCAGGTGTTCATGAAGCCCTGTATGTCTTTTGAGGACATACAGTACTCAGCATAAACAAGTACACCCCCTTTAAAAAGTACTGATTTAATCAGTAGCTAAATGAACAAACAAAAAAATTCCAAACTTTCCACAAGGTTCAGTTTCATTGAACACTTCTTCAACTCCATCACATGAAATTAAGGTTAATGATCTAAATTAGATCACGTCATCTTCAGTTTTGGTCGAAGCAAAAATGAATACACCCTGCTAAACAAAAACTACTACATCGAGTATTCTGTATGAGCACCCTGATTTTTAGGCATGAAATGAATAAGTTGGCAACATATTGCAACATCTATCTTTTCCCATTCTTTAAGAAGAATCTCTTTTAAAGCCCGGATGCTGGATGGAGAGTGATGCTCAACTTGTGGCTTCAGAATTCCCCACAGGTGTTCAATTGGGTTCAGATCAGGAGACATACTTGGCCAATCAATCACCTCCATCCACCCTGTTCTTCAGAAATGCAACCGTAGCTTTAGAAGTCTGTTTTGGATCATTGTGGTGTTGGACAAGTCCTCAACGACCAAGTGCATGAAGTGACAGCAGCATCTTCTCCTTCAGTATAGAGCAGTACATTGTTGAGTTCATGATCCCATCAATGAAATGCAGCTCTCCCATACCAGCAGCACTCATGAAGCACACTGCCACCATGTTTCACTGTAGGCACCATGCATTTGTCTTTGACATTCTCACCACAACGCCATACAGTTTTAAAGCCATTTGTCCCAAAAACGGTGATTTGCAGAATTGAAGTATTGAGACAACAAGCAGGGCGGGACACTGATGTAACACTGGTGGATCAGTCTGCTGATGCACACACTTTAGGGTCTCCTGATTCCCTTCATCCTGCTGAAGAGATGTGTGGCTGAGGACATCCTCACGCTCCTCACATCCATTTTTCTTTGGCTGCGCCTGCACAGTTCCTCCGTACAGCCTTCGCTCTCTATGTTTGGAAAGGGGAACGGATGTTCCCACAAAGCCTTGCTGAAAATCTCCATCGATAACAGCTGCAGATCCAATCCTGTCCACAGATGCAGCAAACTTGTATTTCATAGAGCTTTAGGTTTGCGCACATGTTCCTGAGATTTGGTTGACAAAGTTAAAAACAGTCTGATTTCAGGCCAAACGTACCATAAACCAGTGTTCATCTCTAACTATTTACAGAAAACCGTGTCTGATGCTTTAGTGAAAAGATGAGGAACTCATCAGAGAAACAACGCCAAGCTGGTTTTTGCAGATGGAGAAGAAGATAGCTGGTAGAAACGAGGAGAAGGAGGGCTGAGGAGGAAGGAGTTAAAGCATGCTGACATGAGAAGAGGGTGAGGTGGCCTGGGGGGAGGAGAAGAGAAAGAGCGGAGAAAGAGAGAAGCAGACGTGGAGGAGGTGGGGAATTGATGAAGCAGAAAGCTGGGTTATTCCTGCTGTGAATCTATGTCTTTGCTTTGTGTGGGAGTGTGTGTGTGTGTGCGTTCACTTGTATGAATGGCAGGCTTTGGCAGTAAATGAAACTGTTTATCAGATCAATATGGTCATCATCTCCCAAATGACTGTGGCCTCTATTGAAGAGCATCCATAAATCACAAGCAAATATGGAGGACAGGGATCTATATTGTGTAGCTCTGAGCGTGTGCAAGCATGGAGTGCACGAGGACTGATGCACCTGAGTGCAGGTCTCCTTTTCTCTGCGACTGCAAATGCGGAGCGCCGCAGGCCGGACCACACCTTCTGCTCGCAAACTTCTGAGGGAAACGCACGAATGCACGTTCTGCATCTCAAGTGTGACACGTCCTCCTTCATGGGGTTAACAACAGTGCTCTTGTTCTGAGTCCCGCGGCCCCCAGTGCTCTCACTCTGAATAATCTCGCCTCCCGGTATCAGTGACAAGAGGCTCAAAACCAAAATAGCATCTCCAGCTCCGATAAATATAGAAGGTAATTAAATCGGCAGCAGAAGAGACGGAGAAAAAGGCAGAAACAAAGAAGGAGGCTGCTCGCCATTCGCCTGAAACCCGCCGCCTTCCCTTAGCGTTGCCCGTCACCGCTTCTCGTAGATCTTTGTGAGTTTGTGTTTCCGGGCCTGCTGTGAGTCAGCAGTATTTCACCGCTGAGTCCTCAGGAGAAGGGCGAGCCCAAACCCCCCCAACCCCCTTTTTGTAAATGTTTGCCTTTTTGCGGGGCAATTCCAGGATCCGTGGATTGGTCTTTAATGGCATGAACAGATAGGGAAAGGGTGAAAGGGGAGGGCCGGCCCCCGATCCTGACACGGTCCCCTGTGGGAATGTGTATGCGGTGACATGTTGTGACAGAAACTGACTGACAAGCCCTTTTGCAGCTCAACACCAGCCGCCGCAGAGACTAATGATGACAGGCTACACCCCCCCATCGCTCACTACATCCTTCCATCCCTCTTTGTCTTCCGTCTCTCCCTCAACTACCTCTTCCTCCACCACACACCCACACAGACAATGGCATCCTGTATGTTGTCTCTCTGACGCAACACACAGGGACACACACACGCGGACACACACAGACACACGCTCTGAAAGACGTTTTCTTCAGTGGTAATGTCAGTCTTTCTCTCTTTTTCTCACACACAAACGATGCACTACTCTCTGTCTTGGAATTTTACATTTTGATGAAGGAGGAAGCGCGTTGACCAATCAGAGCGGCTGGAGCAGGAGCAGACCATCGCGGCTCAGACAGCAGGGGGGTTCGGGGTCGGCTCGGCAGGCCGGCGTCAGCGTCCTACCCGCCTTCCCCGCAGCTCCGTGTCCCCTCGCGTCACGGCGGTGGGTGGTACGGCCCGGCAGGCTGGATAAAAAACCCCTCCTCTCCCTCTGGTCTCTCTGCCCCCCCCCACCCCTCGTTCTGACAGTGGTAGGGTGTAGCTACAGATGCTGTACTACAGCAGAAGACAGTGAGAGTGGAAGGGAGGAGGGACATCAGGTGTCACAGCGCTTCAACCAGGCTCATTTCCACGACAACCAGCTCCAGAGGTGCCACCAGGTGAGTCTGATGACATGCAGCCAAATTCTTACACGCACACACACTATGACACAATAAAGTGATTGCACTTTGCTTTCACGCAGGGATGGATTGACAGGTTTGGTTGCACAGACGTGCAGCTGAGATGCTCTCCAGGAGGTTTCATCTCCTAGGTCCCTCACGCATGAGCATATTTCATTGTGTGTCACTGCTGCGCGCATACAGTATATGTGAGTGTGTATGGACGCCGTCCCTCCCTGCGTGCTGGTAGGAGACAAAAGGCCCCCCCCCCCACGTCTGGCGCTTTAGCCGCTGATGCGTGGGAAAGTTTTCCATCTCGCTGATCATATCTGATCAGTAAAAAAAAGATAAGTCCGCCCCCACCCTTATGACCCCCCCACCCATACCTACATGATGGGAGCGCACAGTCAGAGATGATCAGTCGGGCCATGGGGGTTGGGAGGGTGGGGGTGTTCTGAGGACACTGAGTCTGAGGGGTGGGGGTGGGAACGTGGCTGACGGTCATGACACTTCTGTAACGTGCGATCGACATACAGACCGAGGTTTCAGCAATGTGGTCATCTGCCGCGCACATGACAGTCGTGCACGCAGACTGTCATGTGCGCGGCAGATGACAGAGCGCGCACGTGCACGTCAGCCAGAGCACAATGTGTCGAACTGTTTGCCATCTCTGACCCAGACAAAGGGGTGTTGGATCATACGTTGAGGTGTGTGTGTGTGTGGGGGGGGGGGGACACAAGAACCGTCCTGCAAACGTTTCGCTGCTCTCCAGCGCCGCCGTGGCCCATACGCTGAACCATCAATCCCCTCTTTGTGTCCGCCGCGCCGTCATTTGCTCTTAACCCGAGGTGGCCTCTGGTGAAACGCTGCCCATGTGACTGCAGAGGGAAAGGAGCAGGAAAAAGGGAAGCGTTCCACCTTTTTTTGCAGACGGGAGGAAGGAAGGGTGTAGATGGGTGGAGACTCATGACATGCCAGTGCCCAGGTCATCCCCCCCCACACTGACGGTGCAGAAACGTCATTTACCGGCATTTTGACGAATTCCTCTGAAGGATTGGAGTCAACTCTTTGTCTAACGCACACGGGCACCGACAGGCTGCAGGGGTGTGCCCCCGCCCCCTAATTGCCGTTATGGCATCCATACCCGTCTGTGCAGCAACTTCCCATCATTCGTGTCCTCCAGCACACCGGACTTCTGCAGGAAGGCACTGCAGGTTGCTTCATTGTGTGAGAGAAAAGACTTTTCTGTTGACTAAACCGGCGACGGCGTAAGCAACAATTGCCCTAATTGAACCTTCCACAGCAGTCCTGCAAAATGGCCGCCGAGCCGGCACGCTGTCTGTGATGGCCGACCAGGGTGTAGGTCTGACGAGCTGCGCATGTCTGCATACATCCACGGCCCGACGCTGTGGGTTTTCTGCTTTGGTGACGGGGGTGGGGGGGCGCTCTGCTCACTGGAGGTTTCTGCTAATCCATAATTACCGCTGGAGACGAGGCGTCAATCTGCCTTCCTGCGTCCTCCTAGCTGGATGGGTCTTAGGACGACCCCCGCGCGGGCCGGAGTTAAGGTGCTGACTGCATTCTGTCAAACGGCTGACCTTGTTGTTTCTCTGCTCCTCATCAGCACCTGCTCCTCCGCTCCACCGGCCATCCCGCCACCCACCCACCCATCCGTCCACCCATCCATCCAGCTGGCCGGGCCACCTGCAGGAGTCATCAGGGTTAGTGCTCCTCTGGCACGTCTGCGCACCACAAGCGTCTGCAAACCTCTTACTGCAACCTGTAAATTTATTGATGTGCACTTATAGACCATCAAATAACTTTACAGGAAATTAAACATAAAAAGTAAAAGTGCAGACGTCTATGAAACTGCTGAAGCCTGAGAGGTAGGCCATCTTTCTTTCAGCCTCCTTCCTGGACATCCTCACATCTTCCCTCTCTGCTAAATTTAGCATCAAAGTGGATTCAAGTGAAGCTCCGGTGTTTCGGTTAGAATTCCAGAAATGCAGGAGCTTCCATTTCCTATCACAGCTGAAGTAAATCAGCTCTCAGGCCTCATCGTAGCCGTGTGTATCTGAACGCTGGGTCAGGCCCGCACAGGGGCGGCGTGGTCATCCGGGGACGCATAGTGAGCAGAAATGGGGCGCAGCGGCGCTCAGCCAAGGAAGGGTGGGTCCATGCACTCTCTAAATCATCACGTGCGTGAATTAAGAGGCAGTAAAGCAGCTCTGATCCCCAGCCTTTCCAAAAGAAAGATTATTTTCATAGCAGAGGAACCGTGTAGATTTTACAGAATCTATTAGCGTCAGGTCATTCCTGGACTATCAGGAGCCACCAAAACCCATTTAAAAGAGAGTCATTGCACCAGCGGCCGTTCGGAGGGAAGACCCCGAAGGAACATAAAGTTAGAAATGTCAGGGTGTCGTCTTGTTTTCTTAACTCACTTAATGGGATTGGAGTGCACTCCTGAGAGCGTACTTGTTTTTGCAACCACATTGTGTTTTTTCAGTTTTTGCTAAACTAAATCTTTAGAAAGTGTGTCCTTTGTTTTAAGCAAAAGTGTCTTAATTTCTGTCTTGCAAGATTCACTACTGAAAAACCTTTTAACAGCAAAATAATCTCAATTTGAGAAAACCTTTTTCAGTGACTAGAATTTGTTTTCTTAAAATAAGAATTCTTGATCAGTACAAATTTGCTTACCCTTCTGGCAAACTGTTTTGCCAGTTTACAGAAAATCTGTCAATGGGGTGAGAATGTTTAACTTATTTCTAAGGACACGGATGCTCAGCCAACACCCATCCCTCTAACGGACAGGCGTCAAAGCGTAGGCCGCCGTTCAGGAATTTGATTTTAGACCGACGTTGAAGACCGAAGGACAGGAGTAAGAAACGGAGGGGTTTACAGAAAACGACGGGCAATGTCAGGAGCAGGTCTGGTTTTCTGGTGCGGGTCTGAAATGCAGAGGGGGCAGGATGCTCTCAAAGCTCTTTGCCTCCCTGGCTTCCATCCCGAATCCAGACAACAGACGTCGTCATTTTCCAACTCAATTTACAGACGCATTAAGAGATGCTGAGGCGCGCCCCGCTCACTCAAATGCAATCAGCCTGCCCGTGTGTTTCCAGAGGAAATGGGGGTGCCGTCTTTATCGACTTCTGTTTGACCTCTCCTCCTGCCCCGGCACCAACCAAAAGTTTAAGCAAGACGTTGATAATCTGAGATTAGCTTTATAAAAGCCTGTATCTGCCTGCTTGATACTTCCAATACTTATCATGATCATTCTTTTGGAGTCCTTTACATCTTCTTATATTTCCAGCCTCTCTGTCTGTTTCCAGGCACATTTCCAGATCCTTTCTCCGTTTCAGCGTTTCCAGAAGCATGACATGAACATCCACAGGTTTCATCGATTTCCTTCTAGCATTTACATGAACCAATGTTCTCCCTCCAAATGGCTCCACGTGTAATTTAATTGAGAAATTGGTTTCAGATCGAGTCCATGACGGCATTAAAAAGCTCTTTACATTCTGATACCATGAAAATGTGCCCCCTGCCCCCCCACTCCCAGCAGATTTCACACCTTTGAGCTCCGCTATAGTTTCCTAAGGGCACTTATGGGAGAAACTGAGGACCCGACGGTTTGAAAGGTCCATCCTCACAAGCCTAGCCGCTCACGGGGCTTCTCGACGTCTCGTTTGACCCCGGACCAAACTTCTGACTAATTGAGAGCTGGAATAAAAACTGAAGAGAGGAAAGCAGGATGCCAGACAAAGGATGGGGGTTGGGAACGGCAGGAACCAGAGGAAGAGATGGGAAAAGAGGTGGCAAAAAATGAATGCGACGAGAAGAGGGAGCTATTAGAAAAGGGAAGACATGCCATTAGAATGAGGTGATCCAGTTTTATTCTGTCCCTATCGAGGACTTCTTTCCTGTTTCTAGGTCTTTAAAAAATAAAAGTCGCACATCATTCATTTCCTTTTTGGAGGCATAATTTCTCCCAGAATCATCCAGCAGCTGCTCATCCATCTGTTTCACTTCTGATCTCCACAATTTAGCAGCAAAAATCTTTCTTTACCTCTGCAGTCTTTTATCCTTTTTCTCTAACCTCCAAGAAAAGAGGCAGCAGGAAAAATTTACAGGAATAAATCGCTCAAATATTCACAATTTCTCACACTCAAAGCGCCGGGAATCTATACGCGCTGCCAGCAGCGGCGCGGATCTATAGCTTTCAGGTGGAGGGGGGGGGGGGGTCTCTGAGCATGTGTGGACGTTATCTTGAATCGAGGGGCTGGCTGCCATGGCAACCATATGATGAGGCAGGCTGGGCTATTTAAAGGAATTCAGCTCCTGTTCCCGTCAGCTTCACACCGGTCCAGTGAAAGACAAAGAGAAAGATGCGAATGCGAGACGAATATCAATGATTCTCTTCTTCCTGCCACGTCTGTGGGGCTTTTGCCACTTCTCTGCACAATTTACAGCACAGGGATGAGGCGGCACAAAGACGGCCACATTATTCGCCCTAAAGAAACCAGAAAGCAGCTCAGCACGCAAACGTTTTCAGTGGTTTCATATGGAATCGGCAAGAATTCCCAGACAAAGGAAAATGTCTGGTGAGCAAAGAGGCTCTTTAAAACTCTAATTTAAAAAGCTGGAATCCCCTTCAGAAGGAGGATGCTTCAGAATTATTCATCCCAACAAAATGCATAGATTTTCTCCAGAGACGTTTCTCCGTGGACAGAGGAGGAAAACGCCTGCTGTGCACCTCCAGCGCCTAGCAGGCCCAACACAAAGAGAGAGTGTGCAAACGCACACTTTACGCTCTGCTTCCTCTATAGTGCGCTGGAAATGTGCAAATGAAGAAGTCGTGCTCCTCTCAACATCTGGCAAAAGGCAGAGCCGCTTCCCTGCAGATCCACTGAATCTTCTCTGTCTCACACTCACCTTAAAGCTCCGGCAAACTTTCACTTCAAACTGTGAGATAAATGTAGATTATCCCTCTGACGCCTACGTTTGTTTTCAGCTATGAAAAAAAAATAAGGTAATTTTGCAGCCAAAGTGGTTTGATGCATATAGTAGTTGAAGGTTAAAAAAAACAAACTCAACCCCGGTGCTTTGAAACGACTGCATGATGTGCAAACGCAGGTGCCTCCTCGTGTGCTTCAAATCTCCTCATCACGGGTATAATTCCGCTGCTCGCCATCGCCGCCACATACGTTTATCACTCACTGGGAGAGCAGTCAGGAAGATTTTAAGAGCTCCACAGAAGCCAAATTCTGAGTGACCTCTCACTCTGCTCTTTATCTGCTTCTAATCCCAACTCATTTGGTATGCTAAGTAAAGGCTTAAATCCCTCTTCACTGTACGTACACACGCAGTCATCGGTGCCCCGCTTTGATTATCACATTTGCATAGAGACGGGTTTTTTTTCTGGCAGTGGTGGAGAGCAGGAGCAGCAAGAGCTTCTGAGTGGTGGTCTAATGCCTGGCAGGTGTATGGCGGTCGAACAGGAACATCAGATCTGCAGGAGAAAAGGCCCAGAGGAAGTTCCTGCGTTCGTTCGTTCGTGCGTTTGTCTCGCTCATTTTTGCACGTTTGTCTGTCCACAGATGCAGCGAAGACACTAAGACAGAGCCAAGTCTGTGGGACCACCTCTCTAGGTCTGCCTCCATTAGAGCGCCATCTGCTGACTCGGTGCGGAGGGACAGCTGGTGTTGTGAATCAGGCCGCCACAGTCAAGGGACCGGCTACTTCCCAACACCAGGGTCTCATCGCCGCCGCTCACGCCGCAGACCTCAGGCCGCTCTGTTTCTTGATGCTCCTGCTGTGATGGAGACGATGAAACATCTGGATTAGAAACATTTTACTAAAGTAACTGAATAAATACTGTTCTGTTTTGAATAAAACTTAAACAGATCATGTATTTTTCAAACATCTTTTCACAAATTAAAAAAAAACTGCACTTTCTTGGTTGTGGTGGAATTAACACCTTTTTTAATTTTTTTATACTGAAACGTTTCATTTCTGTAACACACAATGTGTTTAAAGTTCTCACTAGAGTCAAATGCATGATATTGAGGTTGTTCTCCATATGTTTTTGGATCGGTGTCTTTCTAGAACACATTTCATCTAGGGATTTTTTTTTTGAAATATGTGAAAATGTAAAACAAACAAAAAACAACCAGACCCACTGGAGAAGAGTTAGTGACTAAATTGTGAAAAATAACACTGTAGATTAAAAAAGGTATTAGTCTTATTATGATAACAAAACTATGATTATTTCAGTCACGTTCATAAAATAGTTGCTCTATTTAAAATTAAATCAATAACCATGAAAAATAATGATTTATTTATTGATTATGTTTCTAAATAATAAAATAGTTTATGTGTGTTTAATGAAACTTTGTAAACCAATGTGGATTTAAATTCATTAAAAACATTTTTATGAAATTTCAAATGAGACTCTTAACGAATCAGGCAGGGGCTCGTTACGCATGCGTAAAGCTGACTGGCTCATTACCAAACATGAGCACAGTGGACCGGAAGTCCTCACCTGTCCGACTAAACACTTTATTCCCAGGCTCCCTTCACAGCCACAGAGTGTAAAGTGTATGTGAAATGCTGACTTCTCCATGGGCGACATGCTCCAATCTTCCAGCAGAGTCAAACTCAACCGAGTCGCCCTGAAGGACGTCATTGGGGTCAAAATAGCTCCGAGGCGGAGAAAAGTCCAGCAGCCGAGGACCGACTCCAAGAAGGAGGAAGACAAGTCCGTGCTGGAAGACTCGGGATGTAACAAATCCCCTCGGGATGTTTTATCATACAAGAGGGCAGCAGAAAACGGGAGAGCCTCGTCCATTGCGGCTCCCGGCGGAAAGCAGGAGAATCGCGTAGGTATGCATGTGGAGGCCGACCCGAACGGTCCTGAGGAGGCCGTTTACCGCATTTTGCGCCGATTTTTAGGCACACGCCCGAGTTCCGCCCACAGGCGAACCCGAAACCACCAAACATGTCCCGCCGGACGAAAGTTATTTTCGCTGCACCGCCAGCCATGAGAAAGTCTGCGAAACGGTTCGACCTCTTAAACTGTAGAAACGTTGGTTGTGCGGGAGGCAGAGAGAGACCGAGCGCGAGGACGGCGAAGTCCGCGCGTGGAGTCTTTCCGCCCGCCTCAGCAGCGCTGAGGCCGCTGCCACACCCACCGCCAGCAAGTAAGATGCACCTTGGGGCTAATATCTGCTAATTTTTGGTTTCTTTGGTTATAAGAAGTAACATTTTGTTCAATTATACCAAATATTTCTCCTTAATCGACACTTTTATATCATTATTGATGTTTCCTTTTCGCCCGCCTGCAGGATGCTAAGCTAACACTAGCATACTGGATCTTGTTAAACAAATCGCTCTTCACAGTTAGTAGTAACATTTTAAGAAACATTTCTGAAGTGCATTTTAAAAAAGTATAGCTGCATTTATAAAGGCAAACCCGATCAGCCCTAAAGGTTTTTCTTTAGCACCAAATGAAGGATACAAATCGGTTTAAAGTCTTCATACTAAACACAAATGCTAATTAGCTTAAAGAAGTTGAACTTGGTGAAATATTTTACTATTTGCTGCAAAACCTGCCGCTTTACTGCGGAAACAACTCATAACGAAGAACACGCTGAATATTAAAGAAAGTACAGTTGACTTACTAAAATAATGAATTAAAGGTGTTGCTTAATTATAAAGTTTGGAAGGTCTTATTTGATCTCCTTGGCGTTTCGCTAATGTTGACCTTTTTATAAGGGAAATTGCACATTTTGTAAAGGATTTTGGGGTTTCTCTGTTTGATAATTTTTCTGAAATTCTTACTAAATTCAAGCAACAACAAAAAAAGGAAATCCTTGAGGCGAGTGCTTTGATCCCTGAAAGGGTTCAAAGCTGCTAAAGAATCAGGCAGCGAACAATCCTTTATTCCGTTTATTATTTCAAGTCAAAGGCTGTTCACAGTTCAGTCAGCTTTCTTTTTTAAATCAATATACTTTAAATATAAAGTTTTAGAAGCACCATTAATCCATTGAGGAATGGGGGGGGGGGGGGGTGTCTCAGCTTCCATGGCATTCCCAGATGGTTCCCTCTGAGAAGCTCGGTGAAGCGTTCAGCACAACTCATTAGTCAAAAACGGGACGTTAACCAGATGTTCGCTTGATATACTAACCGGTTAATAAAATCTCGCTATTAAAAAAACCCGTCATGTTTATGTGATTGTTCTGCCTTTGTTTTTATCCTCACGCCTGTCAAGTCAAAATCAGACCAGATAAATGATGATCAGTTGAATGTTCACAGAAGTTATGGATTTTATAAAGGAACTTTTTTGTAGTGACTGGAAAAAATATCCTTCACCAAAATTTGGGATATCTTGCAATGCTGGGTTGGTCGTGTGGCAGAGGTTAAGCAGAGAACCTCTGATTGGAAGAGCCCCAAACCCCCCCCACCCCCAACCGCCTGTGTGCTGAAGCATCCTTGGGCAAGATGCTGAACCCCACGTTACTCGTGGTGGTTATAGGTTGGTGCCAGCGTATGGCACCTGAGCTGCCATCAGTGTGTTATTGGGTGAATAAGACTGTAAAGTGCTTTGGGCCTTCAGGGATTGTAGAAAAGTGCTTTATCGGAATACGCCATTTGCCATTCTTGCTTATTTGGGAACCAACTAGATTTTGGTTAAAGACCCTGTCTGGTGAAAATGGTGATTTTTTTATCTTTTTAACATGTTCTTATTGCATTTTCTTATTATGGAGGGCATATATCCTCACAGGTCACTTTATGAAGTTCCACCTTGCTAGGACCGGGTCGGACCCCTTTTGCCTTCAGAACTCTGTTAATCCATGGTGGCATAGATTCAACAAGATGCTGGAAACTTTCCTTAGAGAGTTTGGTCCATGTTGACATTATGGCATCACTGAGTTGCTGCAGATTTGTCGGCTGCACATCCATCATGCTAATATTCCTTTCCACCACATCCCAAAAGTGATCTTTTCAGTTAAGATCTGATAACTGTGGAGGTCATTTGAGTTCAGTGAACTTGTCATGTTCAAGAAACCAGTCTGAGATGATTACAGCATCAGAAGATGGTACACTGTGGTCATGAAGGGATGGACATGGTCAGCAACAATATTCAGGTAGGCTGTGGCATTGCAACCATGCTCAGCTGGTACTAAGGGGTCCAAATTGTGCCAAGAAAATATCCCCCACACCATTACACCTCCAGCAGCAGCCTGAACCGGTAATACAAGGCAGGATGCATCCATGCTTTCATGTTGTTTTCCAACCTGTTGTCCAGTTTAAGTTAGTCTGTGGGAGTTGTAGCCTCACTTCCCTGTTCTTATCTGACAGGAGTGGTACTCTGTGTGGTTTTCTGTTGCTGTAGCCCATCTGCCTCAAGGTTGGCAGTGTTGTGCGTTCAGAGATGTTCTTCTACAGACCTCAGTTGTATCCAGTGGTTCTTTGAGTTCCTGTTGTCTTTCCTTCAGCTAGAACCAGTCTGGCCATTCTCCCCTGATCTCTGGCATCAACAGGGCATTTCTGCCCACAGACCTGCTGCTCACTGGGTGTTTTTTTCTTTGCCAGACCATTCTCTGTTAACCCTACAGATGGTTGTGGGTGAAAATCCCATGGAACCATTCTACATTTAGAGTCACTTCAATCACCTTTCTTCTCCATTCTAATGCTCGGTTTGAACTGCAACAGATCGTCTTGACCATATATATGTGCTTAAATGTGTTGAGTTACTGCCGTGTGATTGGCTGATCAGCGGTAATGAGCAGTTGGCTCTCTGCTTGGGCAAGCTCCCGTTCTGCTCCATTCTGATGAATCCGCTTAGAGACAGATCGACGAACGTCTTTGTTTTCCTCATCCGAGCTGGAATCTGGCTCAGACGGTTGGATAGCTCCAATATCGCTCGCCATTTATGTTGCACCGTTAATGTGAGGTTGGGGTGTGAGGGGCTGTAAGCTAGCAGGAGAAAGTGTAAACAGATTGATGACAAGTATGGGTGGGGTTGCTCCGTGCCAACAGTCCTGCCCAAAAACCAGAAGTATATTTCTAATGACAGCTGCTATACAGTGATCCCTTGATTATCGCGGGGGTTACGTTCCAAATAGAACCCGTGATAAGCAAAACCCGTGAAGTAGAAACCTTTATTTTTTTTAGAATTATTATACAATGAAATACACTATTATACATTGAAAAGAAAGAACAAACCATTTAACAGGCTAAATCAATTGCTTTTTAACAAATAAAAGTACTTTAGAAACGTTTTTTCAACAAATAACTTCTGTAGTGTGCTGTCAAATAATAATTTCAATCATCGATAAGAACAGAAGGCTTTAAATTGCGGAGATTAGCCCCGCCCACCGCGACCCGAGTGGATTAAACGGAAGAAAATGTAAAATGATTATGAAAAAAATAAAAAAGTACAGTGGGACAGATAGTGACTCCGGTCTTCTTTTTCACTGCTCTTCATACTGAGCCGCTGCATCCTCTGCAGCGTTTTTTCCTTCTGAAGCCCGCGGTGCAGCTGCAGGTGTGTTTGTTCGGGAGAGGAACATAGTGATAGGCAGTTGTTGTCGCTCTTTTTTCTTCTTAGCTAAAGATCCTTATACACCAACATGCCCCCATCGATTATGTTGGAGAACTGTAATGAACGGCTCATCAAAGGGTCCCATTCTTGAGCTACTCGCTGAGTGACTTTTTAGCCATTCAGAATGCAGAACACAATGCACAATCCAAATCCGTGAAGTAGCGAAACCGTGAAAAGTAAACCGTGATATAGCAAGGGATCACTGTATTGCAGAAACTGTCCCAGAAAATAACAGGTTTCTTATTTATTTTAGATAAAAATTGCATAAGCATAATTAAACAACCATTGGGAACGCTTTTAAATCAAAAGATGATCAGTGTGTTTTTTTTCTCTGCTGTAAAGTCAGAATCATACGAAATAAATGATGTTGTTTGTTGTTAATTGAAAACTTCAGTATTTGTAAAATGTTCATAGATTTTATAGACCAACGAACATTTTGAGACTCAGGAAAATACTTTTTTTTACCAAAATTTTGACTGTTTTAATATTTTTACTTATTTGTAAAACACCAAGATTTTAGTTTAATGCACAAATCTGGATATCAACCTGGTTATGGTGAACTTTTTATATCTGCTTTTTGATCCTTTAAAAAAAAAAAAAGCTGATATCCTTCAAAAACAACAGAAGCTTACTTTGCTTTGTTTTCTTAGACAACATTGGTCTGGTTGTAGGGATTTCAGTTGAATGATTTTATTTGCAGCAGAATGACACATTTTGGAAACAATATGTGCGTCTATTGGTTTCTCTCAACTCAAACATAGACAGGAGTGACGCTTTGTTTCAGATATTAAGGTTGCACAAAACATTCATATGTTCCAGTGGAAACCAAGTATGCACTTTGGTAAATTCATATCAAGCATTAAACTTCAGTCTTTCTGTCTCTATTTGTAGACAATAATAGGACAAACTCTCCTGGACCTGCAGGTTTGGAAGGTTCTATGAGAAGATCCAATGGCTGCTTTGACTCTGTCTGCCAGGAGTCCAAGTTCTCCCCCCGTCCACAGAAAAATGGTTCTAAACGGGGACTGAAACGTCCAAGCTCTGACCCGGTTCAGGGTAAGGCCAAGAGCAAAAAGACAACTGCAAAGAGATCTGAGGAGAGACAATTGCGGACAAATCCCAAGGTGGTTCTTTGCGACTTTGCTAAAAATTGTAGCGCCTGTAGACGTGGATCTATCGTCATTTTACCTAAAGATCTCAAGAACAAAGCTATGCGTTGCTTCAAGCAATCGGGACTTCAGTGTTGGCCTGGTTGTGTGTTTCATAATAAACCTGAAGAACAGACTTGCAGTTCCACAGGCAGACGTTGTCACAGTGCAGTTCCGGACTTGAAGAACATCCACCAGGTTCTGAATGAAGAAGTTGGCAATAGGCAGATGCCGCTCAGAGAGGCCACAGGGCTCCTCCACAGCAGGTTGAGAAACCAAGTCTCCACCTCTGCTGTTGCCTCCTCTTCAAAGCATGACAGCAATGGAAACCGCTCCACGGACACATGTTCAGAAGGGGCTGGCCCCGTTTCTGACCAGACGGATTCACAGGCCCACAAAAGAATCAATCTTGGGGAAATCTCTGGGTTCATCCGCTCCAGACACTCAGCTGCAAAGGAAAGCAACGCTGCTTTGAAGCTTTGTAAGGAGAATGGACACCAGACAGAATTATGTGGAGCACAGATTCCATCAGAACCCAGCTGTGAGAAAAACCACGACGATATCCCAGAGTCTTTCACCTGCCAGAGAGTGAATGTGTACATCAGGAAGGCACCATATTCATGCGCTCGCACCAACATCGTCTGGCCTTTCGGTAAGGGTCACCTGAGTTCACATGGACCTTTGGCCTCTTCTTCATCGAAGGGCGTCAATTTCTCAGTGACTGACTCTGTAACCGAGGACACGAATCAGGTGGGTTCCTCCAGCAGCGCCGCACTTCCAGAAACCCCTTTGAGCAAACAGGAGGGTGGTGATGGGAACGCGGCTGTACTGTCTGAAGGTTTAACCAACAGCCTTCAATTGCCTTCAAATCCCACTGACGACGACGATGAGGAGCGAACACCATCCTCCCTGGCTAATGGGCTGGAAACAGACAGCACCTGCATGACCAGCTCCACCCTTGCTTTTTCTCCACCTTCAGACACATCCACCCACAGTGATCCTAACTGCCTTACATCTCCCTTATTCCTGCCAATTTCGACATATCTGTCAGAAAAAGCTGAGGATGGGCTGAAAGCAGGTGATACGTCCATGTTCCCTTGTGAACCGTCCCATCAGAGCACCTGGGGTTCTCCATCTTCCTTCACTTCAGAAAACCTGGACTCATCTCATTCTGGTGAATCTTCTCTTCTGTTTCCTCAAGACAAAGACCAGATCAACGATTGTTCTGCAGGAAAACCGTCTTTAAATGGAAACGCAGTCCACCTAAAGAGCCCCTCTCTGTGTGGCTTCCTGAAGGCGGGCTGCATAGAAGGGGACACAAATCAGTTCATCCTGCCAACGCTGCTCTCTCCTGTTGCATCGCCATGTAGACCTGCATGGAGGAAGAGCTGTGAGCGTCAAAGCTTAAGCAGTTCTGATGAAGAGGAGCAAGCGGAGAACAAGCAGTCATCACCTGAACGTCACAGGCTGCAAAACCAAACTGAAGGACATTCCAGCGGCAACAGTCCTCCAGGAAAACCCAGGACTTCCCTCTGGAACGTTGAAGATGAGCGTGATGGTAAAGAGGATGAACGTGATGAAGATCGGCAGGCTGTAGATGCTACAAAGGAAGATGCCTCGCACTCTAAAACGAAGAGCCCAGCCGTATCACCAGTTCAGACCAAGGCTCCGCCTTGCGTTGGTGAGGAGGATCCACCCACTCTGGATGAGATCACGGCCTATGAACACGACATCCTGCTGGTGGACGTGAACCAGGATGACCCTGAGCTGTTTGTGGAGTCCCCCCAACTAAGTCTGCTGAGGCTGGGTCCCGCGCGGGCTTCCGAGGCCCCCAAAAAGACCGCCCCAGCTGCTGCGAGGCTGTCGTTTGAAGTGGGCGGAGCCCCAGGTAAAGCAGTTCAAAGGTAAGTGTTGTGTGATGTAACCTGCAGTCCCACAGGAGCCGTCAAGTCCTAAAGGGGTCTTCTGTGTTTCAGCCTGACCCCTGTGAGGAGGGATTTGTGCTTCGAAGGTCAGGACACAGCAGGTGACATGAAGTCTTGCCTTTTATCAAATATTTTTCACCTTTCAGCCTAAACGCTAAGGTTTGCCTTGTTGTTTGTGTTTACAGCAGAGGGTGACAGCAGACCGTGGAGACCTCGCTGCAGCAGCACCACCCCACCCAGCACACAGAATGCATGCCCCACTACAGACGAGCACAGCAGACATGTGGTAATGTGATGGGGGGGCACATCTGCAGGACAAAGAGCATGTTACCTGGAAGCGCTTTTAGGAATTATCAGCAAGTCATCAGACGTGACTCCTAATGTGCCTGCAGCTAAAGAAAGTGAAACATTAGTAGACCGCCTTTGTTTGCATAAATATTCACTCTGAGCTAAAAGCTGAGAACCAACAGCTCCATGATGGTCAAACACCAGTACCGCTCATTTAAAGAAAGTCCACAATGCTCACTGAAATGACTTGAAACCTTCAAAAGTAACAATAAATATAATATAATAATAAATATATAATTATGGAAAATGAAACAATCAAAATCAGCCATTACTTTTGAGTTTTTGACTAACAGAATGTTAGACTAACAGATGTTCAATGGGATTCAGATCTGGGCTCATAGAAGGCCACTTCAGAATAGTCTAACGCTTTTCTCTGAGCCATTCTTGGGTGTTTCTGGCTGTGTGTTTTGGATCTTTGCCCTGTTGGAAGACCCATGACCTGCGACTGAGACCAAGCTTTCTGACACTAGGCAGCACATTTCTATCCAGAATGCCTTGATTATCTTGAGATTTCATTTTACTTTGCACAACTTCAAGACACCCTGTGCCAGATGCAGCGAAAGCAGCCCCAAAACAGAACTGAGGCTCCTCCATGTTTCACAGTGGGGACAGTGTTCTTTTCCTTGTATCCTTCAAATTTGAGTCTATGAACATATAGCTGATGTGCCTTACCAAAAAGCTCCAGTTTTGTCTCATCTGTCTAAAAGGACATTTTCCCTGAATCTTTGTGGCTTGTCAACATGCATTTTTGAAAATTCCAGTCTGGCTTTTTTATGATTTCCTTTCAACAGTGGTGTCCTCCTTGGTCATCTCTAATGAAGTCCACTCTGGCTCAAACAACGGCAAATGGTGTGATCTGACACTGATGTACCTTGATCTAGGAGTTCACCTTTAATGTCTTTGGAGGTTTTTCTGGGCTCTTTGGATACAGTTCCAACTATCCGTCTCCTCAATTTTCCTCTTCCGGCCACGTCCAGGGAGGTTGGCTACTGTCCCGTGGGTCTTAAACTTCTGAATAATATGTGCCACTGTTGTCACAGGAACTTCAGGCTGCTTAGAGACTGTTTTATAGCCTTTACCTTTACGATGTTTGTCTATAATTTTGTTTTTAATGTCCTGGGACAATTCTCTCCTTGGCTTTCTGTTGTCCATGTTTAGTGTGGTACACACCTTTTCACCAAACGGCAACGTGACTATTTGTCTCCCTTTAAATAGGCAGACTGACTGATTATGGGTTTGAAAACAGCTGTGATGTCAATTAAAGGACATACCTGAGTTCATCATGACCCCCTGGGCAATTAGTTCTGTCTTTTATGGAGGTACCATCATTTTTGTTCAGCCCTATTTCATTAGTTGTTTTTTTTTAAGGCAAGGCAAGTTTATTTGTATAGCACAATTCGTACACAAAGTAATTCATTTTGCCTCACAAAACAGAAAAATGCATTAAAATCACAAGACAACATAGAAATAATCAACGTAAAATTTACTTTAAAAGAAAAGAAAAAATTTGAAAATTGATTTAAAAATAAAGGAAGGAAAGGAAAGAAAACTGCAGATAGGACCTTTCAGTCATATGCACGGCTAAACAGAAATGTTTTAAGTCTAGATTTGAACATGAACACAGAAGAGGCCTGTCTTACGCCTTCAGGGAGGCTGTTCCAGATTTTAGCTGCAGAATATTGAAACGCTGATTCCCCTTGTTTAGTACTGACTCTGGGAATCAACAGGAGGCCGGCCCCTGAGGTCCTCAGAGTACGAGACGGTTCATATGGCACTAACATGTCAGAGATGTACTTTGGTGCTCGGCCATGGAGAGACTTGTACACAAGCAGAGCTGCTTTGAAGTCTATTCTTTGAGGAACAGGGAGCCAGTGCAGAGACCTGAGCACAGGACTAATGTGATCATACTTCCTGGTTCTGGTCAGGACTCGAGCAGCAGCATTCTGGATGTACTGAAGCTGTTTTACAGCTCGTTTGGAGAGGCCGGTGAGCAGGCCGTTACAGTAGTCTAACCTACTAGAGACAAATGCATGAATAAGTATCTCCAGGTCTGGCTTTGACACTATGTTTTTGATTTTGGCAATGTTCTTCAGATGGTAAAATGCCCCTGATGTTACTGACTTGATATGGCTGTTAAAGTTCAGGTCAGAGTCCATGATTACCCCTAGATTTCTGACTTGATTTGAGGGTTTAAGAGACAGAGAATGAAGGTAGCTGCTGACACTTTCTCTTTGTTTCTGTGGGCCAAATAATAACTTCGGTCTTGTTTGAGTTTAGCTGGAGAAAGTTGTTCTGCATCCACGCACTGATCTGTTGGTGAATCCACCGGCCCATATTCACCTGTTGTCAGTGACACATAGATCTGAGTAATAATTCTTTAATAATTCTGTTGATCAACAACTCAAAAGTAATGGCTGATTTTGATGATTTAATTTTCAATAAATTTTAATTTATTGTTACTTTTGAAGGTTTCAAGTCATTTCAGTGAGCATTGTGGACTTTCTTTCTTTAACTGAGGGGCACCAACAATTTTGTCCACCACTGTATTCTGTGTAGCGGCCGGTTGGCTCAATTGGCTGCGTGTACAACTGGTTTATGGGGAATCGGTTTGTTTCCCAGGGGGCGTGATGAGCTTCGTCCAGTGGACAAGGCCCTGCACGCTACTGTGCACTTCTGTATCCACACAGGACTGGGTCTCCCTGTGCCTGTCCCCAACCCGGATAAAATAGAGCATAAAGATCAGCCAAACGGAGTGTGGATTGGTGAAAGCTGATTCTCTGTGGCGACCCCTTGATATGGGATATGCCAAAGGAATGATTTGATAAATCAGCTGAGGTTACTTCTGCATCAACGGTCCTGCCCACAACTTTACTACTGCCGCTCTGCTGAAACTGTCCTAATAAAACAGTTTTTTATTTTTTTATTTTGGCTAAAACAGCATATTTGTAGTTAAGACCACTGAGAACTAGGCCTGGGTGATAAAATTATAACATTTACAAAAAATACACCTCTGTCAAACCACCTGTGCGAATCAGCGATCGCTGGTTGGCTGTGGCGACCCTTGAAGAGACGTGCCAAAAGGCCAACCACATTAGTGCGGTTCTGACTCGTCAGTCTCCGTTGCAGCTGTACAGACTTTTGCCATCCAATAATTTCCAAGGAGTTCCTCTCAGCCCGCGGGGCAGCTTTCCTCTACTGCTTCTCTTCAGGAAACCACTTCCAGCAGTCTGTCCAGGTCGCCTTGTGCTGACAAGTAGGGACATCTCGATCTGATCACATGGTCGGGAATCAGCCCCATCACGTACTTCAGACTAAATTCTAACCAGATCCTGCAACCTGATCAGGGATAACGTTTATTTTATTCTCATTATGTTGATGACATTGTTGATGTTGAATTCATTTTTACTGAAAAAACCTTTAAAGCTTCACTCCGTACTTTGGTCCCTCAAGACCTGAGTTGCATCATTTTTAATAATAAAAACAGAAAAGTTTGATAGTTTTTTTTTTTTTTTTAACAGGTTCAGTTTGATGTCAACAACAACCATGCAGACGGCGTCTTTAAAAGGTATGGCTGCAGCCGGCGGTCCGTGTTGGGAGTTCAGTTTGGTGTAAAAAGGTTCTCTTGCGTCTGACAGGATGCAGCCCATCCAGACGGTCGGCTCTTCTCTCAGCATCCCCGCTCTTCAGTCTGCAGGAGTGGGTGAGTGAAGAGGAACCTCTCCCCTCAGTCCTCCATCTCCACTGGCGTTGGTCCAAAACCAAAGCTCTTCTCTTTGCACAGGTCCATGGGCTAGAAACGCTGCCGGCGGGGCCAACTTCTGGCGCCAGAAGTCCAATTCTGTAAGTGTTTCATAGAGGGAGGATTCAGCATTATTACAACAAACATTTGACATTCATTCTGTTTTCATTTTGTAGAAAACAATGAACAGGTAGACCAGGTTTAAACTTGATGCTAAAAAATAAAAATAATTATTTAAATACATGAGATTTTTCTTAAAGGGTCAATACAACGCAAAATCAAAATTTCAAGCTTTTAATTGTAAAGTGCTATTTTGATTTGTTCACGCATTTCTGAGTATTCCTCCAAAACCGAGCTCTCTGAGCACCAGCCCCTCTCAATCCACGGAAACGAGCGGATTCTCACTATAACCGTGGTTACATGAGCAAAATATCTTGATCGGATCAATGGTCGGGTTCAAATTGACCCGTGCACATGGGATCAGAAAACCTTTTTCCGATTAAAACAAACGTTCCCATGGCACAACAGCTGCCACAGACAGCATGTGCTGCAGATCCGTAATACGAGACGATCTTCCAAACGTGCTTTTATTAATGTCATGAATAGTATGAAGCGCCTGTTCGCTCATCGTTTTATTTAATCCGTGTGGTCAGTGCTGGAAGAAGGCTTAGGACAGGCTATAAACACAGGCTAACAACATTAGCCTGATGGCCACAAAATCCAGGACCACAAAACGCTCCAATCTGCATCTTGGCTGCACGTAAATGTCTGGGAATAACATCAGTTTTTATTTTGTTGGGACACAACTGGAAACACAAATCCACGTGTTTGTTTGAACAGTTTCTAAGTACTGAGCGAAATTTATTCCTGCTTCCCCAAACTTGCTGCGTGAGCTGGCGGCTCTCCTGTGAGTCCTGCAGCCGCTAACCCAGAGCGGCAGGACGGTCAGCAGTCTGAATTCTCCCACATATAACAAAACGACAAAACGCACACGTAACAAGCATCCTCCTCCCCTCAGACACGAAGTTATTAATCCAGCTCCTCTGCTCACTCGGGTGCCAGTGGAGCGAGTGATCGTCGGGGGGCACGAAGCCCTCCGTCCCCGCATCTCCCTCGTGAGGAGTGAAAGAGGGGAGAGCCAGCGGAGCGGCGCTTTACGCGGGGCCTCCGCAGAGCTGGTCCGTCCCGTAAGCGCTCCAAAACTTTCTCTCAGTGAAACACCTTCTATGCATGATGTAAACCAGAGCAGCAGTGACACACGATCGGAATGACCGTTTACATGCTACACGATTGAATAAACGATCGGTATAACCCACCTATCTCGATCGGAAAGAAATTCTGATCCGAACGAGTCTGACCGGGGCAGACAGAGTATTCCGAACGGCGCGTTTACATGACGCATTTTCTTTCCGATCAGGCGGTCTTTCCGATTACTTTTGCCCATGTAAACGCGGCTATTGTGAGGTCAAAAAGTGAGGAACAGCCCCTTCCAGGAAGAGTCTGCACTGCCAGCCCCGCCTCCAGACAAACACAAACTTTCTCCAGGGAGCCGGTGATCAGCATAAACTTTTATATGAAAAATATGCACACCCGTCTTTGAAAAAGTTTAGATGTTTGTTTTCGTGGGACTATGGCAGACACTGCTGAGGCTCACGTCATGAAATGGGCGGCACCCACACGGAGCGATAGGCGGAGCCTCAGAGATCGAGTCGTCTCACTTTTCAACTCATGTTTCATTAATAATTAGTTCTTTTGTGTGCCAAAGGTTATTACAAAGGTAATACATTATCATTTCCATGGATATTGTTTACTCTAAAAGGCTTCAGAACAGTATGGTGGAAGCCCTTTAAAGTAAATCTGAGACTTAAAGCAGCTTTAGTTTCAACTTTGATTTTGTAATTCATTACTTTTGAAAGTTCCACCATTCTTCAGATTATATCAGTTTTGTTTCTGAACCACATCAAATTGTAGATGGAAAAGTGAAAAATAAGTGATCTTTATTTAAATTATGTAAAATAAAACATAAAAATGTTGTTTTTAATAAATTATTTCTGTAGATAACGTTGATAATTATCAGTTCTTTATTATTTTGGGTACTTTAGAGATATTTTACACTTCAATTTATGTTAAGTTTAAGGTTTTAAGTATTTATTTAAAAAAAAATAACTTTTCCTTTAAAGAATTTACTTTTTGTATTTTGAATTGAAGCTTTTATTTTCTCGAGTTGCTCCAGTCAGAATTTTTATGTGATGGTATGAAACGCTGACCTGACTCAAAGATCTTTTTTTATCGTGCACTTTCACTCCTTTGTCTGGTTTGGTTTGTCTACACTCGGCACTCAGAACCGAACCAAAGACTGAAGCGGACCAAACTGTCTGGAATAATAATATATATAATGTAATACAATATTAATGCAGTTACTGTCTGGAATATATATATATATATATATATATATTACAGTTGCAGTTCCAGATTTCCTGATGGTCTAGTTCTGCTAATCCTTTGAGTAGAACAGTAATAAATTGCAGAAACTTCTTTCTGCATCATGTTTACTATCAGATGATCTACAGCAGCTGTGTCATGAGGCTGTTACATCCGTTTCTCCTCATCAGCGCATTGTTTTGCTCCTCATAACTTTACGCCACTTCTGAATCCTGAAGTGACCAGAAGACTTGCTCTCCAGTGGATCAGGGTTGTTCTGTTTGGTCTGCTTCAGACTTCTGGTGAGCGTTCACACCTGCAAAAAAGGGACGATCCAAAGCATTAAACCCATTTGTGAATCGAAACCCTCTGGTGTGAACAAGTCTTCAAATCACTCACAGCAGGTGGGTTGGTCAACTCTTCCTCCTCCATCTTTGTGTGTACTCATCAAATTTCATTTTTGTCAAGATTTCATTCAGGCTTCAGACCTTAAAACAAACCAAAAACTGTTGAATAGTGGAATAATCTTTATAGATTTCTGGAAAAGGTGTTTTGCTGTGGAGTCCGTGGTTCTGTAACATCTTCTCTCCTCAGTACTGCAGACAGTATTTCAGTGAGTCGCTGACCTGTGGGTTCAAGATGTGCCGCTTCCAGCATCTGCCTGTGGAGGGTGACGAGAAGGTACCACAAAGCTCAATTCAAATGTGGGAGGGGGCAAAGCTAGGCAGCTGAATTTGACAGCTGAGCTCTCCAGACTAGTTTAAATGTTTCATTTGATGAAAGTTTAAAGTGCCCCTCTGGAGAAAATGCCCCCCGCCCTGCTGGGCTGTAGTTGTAACTGCACAAAGGGTCAGAACATGTTCTTTTTTTCTTCTAGTTCTGCGTTGAAACTGTGATAAGGTTCATCAAAAATCCAGCATGCCTGCAGAAAGCTGGTGAGGATTCTTCTGTCACCTCAGTGTTTCTCCATCCCCCCCCTGACCTCCCATTCTCCTCCAGGAGCCGTCTTCTCCGGGTACTATCAAAGCAGCCCACCGGGGGTGTACTTCTCCATGCAGGTGTTCCTGTCCCTCCTCTGGGCTCTGCTGAAAGCTGGGATGGTTTCTGATATCTTCTCCATTCTGCGTGTCACTTTGGCCCACAACATAGTGGTTAGTCTTTGTTTTGGTAAATTTCTCTTGTCTTTTATTATTCAGACATGTTAGAAATCGTTTTCCTTCTGTAGAAGAAGCCTTTGACTTCATAAGGGAATAGTGGCATTTGCTGCATAGATAAATTAAAAAGATTTCTAATGAATAGAGTACTGAGAGTAACAGAGGTATCATTTCCAAATCACTAATGTAAACACAAATATTTAGGGGGGGGGATTGATCAGAAAGTGAAAGAGCGGATGTTTATCTTCCTGCCGTGTTCTCTTCTTCACTACTTACCTCACTATATAGTGCCTCAGCCTTTTGTCTGGAATCTACAATTAGAGCTGTGACGGTGTGGGATTTTTGATCACCACGGTGATGAACCAGCAGGGGTCCCCGTTGTCACGGTTAACCGCACCCCCTCCCCCCGCCAAACACAAAATCCCCCAGCAGACGCGCAATAGTAACAACTAACTACTACCTAACTAATGAACTAACTATATAGGTGTTGTAGAATGACTGTGTGTGTGTCAGCGCACTGCGTGTGTGAGGAAGGAGGGCACACAAGTGTGTTGGGGGTGCGTGTTGATTCTTCTGCAGCGGACCATTCTTGAAGTCTGAACACAGGAATAGCAGAAAAAGTAAATTATCAGCAAAGATGAATGTGTTTATTATAGTTCCAATCACACACCATATGCAGAACTTAAACATAAATAAACAACTTTCAAAAAAACCAAAACATGCGGTGATGTGGTTATCCTCACACCCCTATCTACAATTCCAAAGTCCAGTGCCCTAGGAATTTCCCAGAAGTCTCAGCAAATAAACCACTGTGAATTGATGCTCACTAGAGTGGCGAGTATAGGCCAGAACGCATTACGTTTGAAGAATTTGCCATAAAAATAAATATACATTTAAGTATACATTTATTCTTTGATAAATCATCCAAATTTTCATCTTCAGAACACAGTGGATACATAGTCTTCATGATTATGTTCACATTTATCAGGTTTGTGCTTCGGCAAATGGGATACATCATATTTGTTATTTAAAAAAAAAAAGTAGTGAGCATGTAGTAGAACTGTACCTGAAATCCAGGGCATTAGATGGTCCTCCACTAGTCTTTTAGGGGTGAACCTTGTCAAATTTAGTGAGCAGTTTTATAGCCTGAAAACACAACAAAATTCACTGCTTCGCAGCTTTCATCTATGGCATTCACTTTGACACAAAGAAAGCACCGAGACGAAGGCCAGATAACAGAAGCTAACTGATGCTAAAGGCTATTTTCATCTATTGATATTAACATCTGCGTCCCTATAATGCTTTTGGTAATGTGGAATTTACTAGAGCTGAATTGATTCAATTCACTATCCAATCCTTTCGATTCAATGTCATTTTGAATTTACACGGTTTACACATTTAAACATATGTTAATAGAAATACAATAATAATCTATATGAGTTTTAAAGATATTCATATTGGTCGATATAGTTCTAATACTATAAAAGTGTGTAAAGGAGAAGCTCCAACAAATATTTGCAGATCATTAACATAGTTATGGCTCCAAATTTTCTCATATTGTAAAAACAAATGTTGTACCTCTCCTGGAGGGTTTTTTAGTTTGGCCACTAGATTTTAGCTTTAGACCACGTACCTTTACTTTAAAAAAGAGTTTATATAAAGCTTTTCTTATTTTCAGCCGCATGTATGGTTAGGTTGAACGAATGTTAGCTTTAGCCGTCCTATGGGAAATTCCATTATACGTTAGCATTGAGCTAGCAGACGTCGGTTTACTGCTGTTATGCATTAGGTCACCGGAAAAAGAAAAGCAAGATCAATCTCTGCTTTTATGAAACAATTATTGATTTATTAAGCTTGGATTGATTCAGATCGATTAATCAGTTTTATCATCCCAGCCCTAGAATTTAGACATATGTTCTGCATTTTAGGACCAAAGTAAAAAGATGAATTCCTGAACTCTAAGATCAAACAGGATGAGTCTGAATCCAACGCCAATAAATCATCCTTTTGGGTTTTGGGTTGATAAACATTTTTCTTCCTAACTGCAAAGTTCAGAACAGTTTAAAGGTTCTAAAATGTTTTTAGAAAAGAGCTGGAATAGTCTTTCCGGCAATGGAGATGAACGTTCATTTATAGTTCGGAATTCCAAATGAATTAAAACAACAGATTATGTAGCAGTATTTAAGCCATGGCTGGACGTCCACAGCCAATCAGGTCCTCCCGACACTTTGGGCTCCAATCTACACACAACTATAGGAGGAGAAGAAAAGAAAGAACAGGACCTCCCACTGCAGCAGAAAACAATACAAAACTGAGACAGGAAGACATTCCAATAATACAAACCAAATAATATTACGGCCACAGCCGTAACACGCGTCTTCTTCTGTCTTTCAGCCCAGCCACGAGTTCCTGCTGGACCTTTTTAACTTTGTGCGGGAGAAGTCCCTCACAGGTTTTGTTCTTGAACTCCTGCAGCTCACCGTTAAGGTAGCTCACCTCTCCAGAACACACAAGCAGCCCTGCAGGGCGGCGCTGTTCTTCATGCATTCTGTGTTGGCAGATGGTGAACGTTGGTCTGGAGCTCAGCTTGGACTGTGTGAACCACATGCCTCTGTTCCAGCAGACAGTTCATCCACACCCAACAGCTGCAGCTACTCCACACCAGAAGTTAGTGGAGCTTTAGCTTCATTCCGTCTATGTATCACTCTAATGGAGCTTTCTAACAAGTCAAATGAACTCATGTGCCAAAGGTCGTCTCCCAGCGCTCCTTTACCGGACTGCCTGAGCTTGGCTCACGCCGTCATTGAAGTAGAGGTCAGTTTTTGACGGTCTCTGAAACAAAACAGCTTTTAGTCCTAGTGTGTTTGTAATGGGATGTGTTTCACTCAGCTCTGCACCAAACAAGAGGACTGGAAGCGCATGGGCAAAGTGTTCTGCTCCGTCTGCCAGTCGAGCCATCACCCCAACCAGGTGGAGCGCATCAGCGGCCGCATTGCCATCGCACTGCTCTCAGAGAGCAAAGACAAGCTGTCGCTGCCCTTTGCTGCCTTTGTGGAAACAGGTGGAAAGTTCCATTAAAAACTTGAATGTTTTTGACTTGATAGCTGCTGCCCCATCACACGTTCCTTCTGCAACACTAACCGGAACTGTTATGCTGGATTCTGTACCTCTGTTTAACACGCGTCAAATTTGCTGCTCGCCACTTGTCTAAAAGTGTGTTCATAAACCCGCCGCTTGTGGGAGGAGCCACTGTGAAAGGTTTTCATTGCTGCATGGAAGCACTGACCGGACATCTCCCCCAGTCTAGGCTTGAAAGACACAGATGATGTTTAGAGATCAGGCTTCAATCAATCAATCCATTATTTGTATGTCACCTATAACAGATGAGGCAACCATAAAATCACAAACAATATGATGCATTTATTTTGAACAAAAACATCTGTATTCACGCCTCCGGTGAGCTTCACCCTCTACTGCAGGAGCTGTGCCTGAATGACTGCACTTTCAGCGGTACTTGCCCCTCTGACCCAGTTTGACGACTTGCTGTCCCGCTTTAGTCTACGGAGGGGAAAAAAAGAGGAACTTTTTATTGTCTCCATACAAATAAGAAAAATATCAAGTTCAGGAGTAGAACGAGTAGATTCTCCTCCATGTTGGTTTTGAACTCCGCCCACTAAATACACCATCAACCTTTGCGGGTCAAAGGTGAGTAATTGGTTGAGATGCAAATCCTGCACCAAAGTTTCGATATTTGAACTCTGGCCAGAATTTTCACTGCACCACCTAAATTGGGCGGTCACTAGAGAACCCCGCCATGCCTGATGCTCGGAGTGCACAGCAACACCTCTGGCCTCACACTGACTAAATATCAACACTGGACACTCCTGCTGCGCCAGTTGTTGGGTGTTAACACAGTTTTAAGCATAAACGAGTGTAACTCCTCACATCTTCTTTCCCTGACAAACATCTTGGCCCCGCCTTCCTTCCTGCATGTCTGCTGTCGGGACTTCCGTGTTATAGAGTTGGTAGACTTTCTCAGGGTTTTCTTTCCTAACTCTGGTGTGATTCATGCAGGACTCTGGCCTTCCCACAGCCGAAACCACGTCACTCATAGACGACTGCAGTCGCACCTCTTGCCTCCAAAAGAGATGTTCAATTCTCAATTAAACTGCTTTAAATGGGAAGCTGTGCACTGTTGTAGCGTATGTGAATTGGCTGTGTTCCTGTAAAGACGTGAATCTGACGTTGTGACTTTCCAGTGTTTCAGAACGAAGGGGAGGGAAGCCTGGTGAAGAACTTTGTAGGCAGGATTGGCGTCTCTTTGATGTTGAGATACCATAAAACCCACCAGTGGTTGAAGGTAAGTGTTTAAGTTGAAGGTGTGTCACCCGTCTTCAACCAGCTTCCTGCAGTTAGGCTGTCCTCTGCACTCACATGCAGGGTCGCGCGGTGGTGGAGATCATGTCCGTCTCAAAGGTCAGCTACACCACTACAAAGGGTTTGTTTGGGAATGAGGACAGCGCATCACGCTGCAGCCTGGTCACCGTGGCGACAGAGCTGTTCCTGCTGAGCGGCAGCGTGGAGGGAGCCCTGAACACACTCCGGGGTAACGCCTCTAACCTGATGTAACGCTTTCTGCTCACTGCCGACAGCATCAAACATTAGGTATTCAACCACTGGCTTTGTTTTAACTGCACTTTGGTTTATAGCCAGAAACGGAGCGATTAAAGCTTTTGGAGCAGTGGACCGGCAATGGTCGGTAGGACAGTTGGTACCGGGCCACAGAGGGGGGGGGGAAACAACACACATTTTTCTGTTTTATTTTCTAATCTGATTCTGAAGCAAGTTTTATTTTGGAAAACTACTGGATTCTCTCTACTACATCTGACTTCTTCTTCACATGTCAAGTCGCTCCGTCACGTGTTGAAAATCCATCGTTAATTTCTTCAAACGACTGCATTGACTGCTAAAATTAAAACCCCCGAGCTAGTAAAGATAACAAAAAACAACATATCTGAAATGAAATTCTTAGTGTAGAAAAGAAAAAGAGGAAAAAGGAGAAGAGTCTTTAACTTCAAAATAAAAGAAATCTGCATTTAACAGACAAAAACCAGGAGTCTTTACTCCAAATATGGATTTATTGTTCCCACAGAACATAATAATGCAGAATATTCAGCAACCAGCTGTTTAATGTTACAAGGGTGCTGCTAATAAAGTTGTTCAAATAGTGGATAAATGTTTGTTATATTTAAAAAATAGCAGTTTTAGATGCCATTATATTTTTTTATATGTATCTGTTGCTGAAGTTGGCGTCTGAATTTTAGGTTCCATTTTGACAGGTCTGGGTTATGGGAAAAGTTATGACAATTAGCTGGTAATGATTTTTGTGTACGTCTCATCTTGCAGGTGATAAGCGACAATAACTTTAAACTAAATTTTTCAGTGCATACTGTAATTTTTCTGTGGAAAAAGCAGCTGTGAAACATTTTTCTGTGCTTATTGCTGCATGTCTTGATTTCAGCAGAAACAAAAGCCAAAGTCTGGGATGCATCAAAGCCTCCCACAGCTGCAGCTCATGCATGAGTCTGTGTGCAGCCTCTGTCGTTGTGCTCTGAACTGTGTTTGATCTTCTCTGTGCTCCAGCTGTTTCTTCTGCTTTTGCACAGAGAACGCCTGGTTCCTGAGCTCCAGCTCCTGGCCATGTGACCCTGCAGATCTGGAGAACCGGACTCGCGTTTTGAAACATCTGGCTGAGAAGACGTCTCACAGAGACACCTTGGAGGTCCTCAGTAACCTGCCAGGAATCAAAGACCCCAGTGGTAGGTTTTTGTGGTCCTGGTGCATCAACTTCCGGTGAAATGAGGAATGAAGAGGTTTCCTTTTGACTCCCTCAGAGTGCCCTGACATCTCCCAGTACGCTCTTCTATTCAACTCTCACCTGCAAGCTTGTGTGGACAGACAGATCCTCCCTGTCGCTTCAGACACGGTGGACTTCATGCTGTCAAAAAAGCTCCCCGTAGACCACACGCTGCTGCAGACTCTGTTGCACAAGCTGGGAAAGCAGAACCTTTGGCTTCGTGCACGAGAGGTCTTCAGGCGTAAGTCAAACCCTGCTTTTGTCCGTTTTTCCAGAACCGGTACAGCTGAAGGATCCACAAAGGGGTTTGATCTCACACACAGACGCGTCGAGGCAGGGAAAGTCATCAAAAAAATAGTGTTAAGAAAGCACAGATGGAGCAGGTGGAGCGCTTCATGTTTGGGACATGGATGAAGCCACTTTTGTCCGTGTTCATACTGAAGGTTGACGTCTCTGCCAAACTTGTCCTGAAGCTCTGAAATGAGCCGCTAAAACATAGCCTGTATTTCTGAGGACAGCTCTGCTGCTCTTCTCTGATCCCAGCTCCAACACAGACATGGATGTTCATAAGGGTCCAAACTCTAAACGTTCTCTCCTTTTTTTAAATTGTGCTGCAAAAGTTGAGCTTCAGCTTTTCTCTGAGACGTTTAAGTTCAGCTTAATCCTCAACATTGTGACACGTTTGCACCTTTTAAGGTTGGAACAAACGACAACTGCTCCCAACCAATGATAAAAGATCTTTAGCTTATTGTTTCATGGGGTTAAAGACCCATGAAGACATTTTGAGCGGGAGTAGGATGGGAGTGGGAGTCAGATTACCGGGACAGGAGTGAAGATCCACTCCCATGTCATCCTCCAGTCCTCACGAATGGATGTAGCCCAGTGACAACGGAGCCTTCCCAGAAGAATCTGCGCTGCCAGAACCGCCCCCTGACTAATACCTTAGGCCTCCAAACTCAGAGTTATGGAAAAATGGTGTCTTCGAATTCTGACTTTACGCACACTTGATGACGTCATCATTATTTGCCGGTTAGCTACGTTAGCTCTAAGCTGCTTGTTTCAGTCTGCAGTGTGAACGTAGCCTAGGATGACGGCACCCACACCCATGCCACTATGAGGCATCAGAAAGCTGATGCCTCATAGATTGTCGTCTTTTCTTCCGGATTGGAAAAGAACTCATGAAAATAACTCGTTTTATAAGAAATGTGTTCTTTAGCGTGCCAAAGAGTAATAAATGTTCATATACATGGATATGGTTGACTAAAAAAGGCTTAAGAATAGCGCGGTATAGGCTCTTTAAGTTCTTCTCGGTGCTGGGGGGGGGGTTGTCTGTGGTAACTTCAGAGGCTGTTTGTGTGATGATGAGCTTCACCTGTAACTGACAGACTCCCTGAAAGCGGGCCACTACCCCGGAGTGGTCGCCCCGCCTGGTTTCATGACGCTGGTCATCCCCTGTGGACTCGGGGAGGTGGAGCAGGTCCTCACGCTGGAGATGCTCATCACCGTCAACGCATCCCTCATTCTGCGTCTTCCAGAATCCTCCTCCTCCACCCTCAGCATCACCCTCACAAGGTAAGCGCTGCATGGGTGTGGGAGAACCTCAGGGCTCCATTTGGGTGATCTCCACTTCTGCTCTTCCAGGACCAACAGCTGTGAGAGCAACTACCTCTCTGCAGGGAGCCGCCTCCTCACAGCAGCTTGCATCCCGCAACCCAAACTCACCATCCACTACACAGCGGTGAACTCCTCCCAGGATCAAGTCTTCAAGCTGGACATCGCCTCCGCTCGCCGCTGGCTCCGCCACAATCATTTGTGGGCCAGTGAGGTGTGGGCACAGTGAAAACGGGACCTCCCCCAAAGCGTTTCAGCTTCCTGTCTTGATCAGAAAACTCTTCAAACACAATGAAGTCAGGGACTCTCCTGTAGATTCCTGCAGCCTCCTAGTTGAGGCTCGCTGTCACAGTTCAGTGTAAGTAGAATTAGATTGTTCTATTTTCACGGGTTTGTTCCAAAGCCAAAACAAATTATTATTTTTTTTTGTTTTCAGTGAATAAATTTCCCCCAAACACTATACTTTCATCAGTATTGCAGTTTATCCACTCCAGGAAGTGTATCACTGTAGCATATTTCTCTTGTAAGTTCTTCCCATGTTGACAATTTCATATTAAATAAATCCAAATTGACTGCTGGGCTCTGGTCAAATATTAACAAACAAGCACATCACGAGCTGCTCCACCAGGGGGCAGCACTGCCCTTGTGGTGAAGGGAGCACAGTCAGTTTATGTGCTTGAGGGAATTAAACGACAAATGCACCCATGTCTGTTTTGGTTTTATCCTCCTTTCCTGTGGTCTTCCTCTTGTCACAGTCTTCGTCAGTGCAGCAGGGTTCTGAACACAAGCCTCACTGTGAGCGGGTCATGGGATCTGAACGGATGCAGCGTGCCGGCAGCAGATCAGGCGCCTCTGCATGGGATATTTGGAGGCGGCGACGGTTAGAAAACAAAAAGGAAAAACGGCCTCATTTGTGGCTTTGCTCAGTTCTGACCCGTTTCAGGGCCCAGTCTTCTGTTGGTTCTGCAGGCTGCTGTGTTGGATTTGATGACATTTTTTAATTCCTGCTGACCTCCTGTACAGCCGTTGTTCTGTCCATTCAGCCCGACACAGCTGGTGTCTCATTATTACATAAGCATGACAGTGGCAGCATCATGATGTGGGCCTGCTTTACAAACCCCTTATTTCCGAAAGGAGAAAAAAAAAGTTGGATCGTAACTTGCAAGAACCCGTAGTGACCTCAGTGTAACAGGACATCAGAAATGTGGTCTGTGGAATATCCCACCTAATTTTCAATCAAGGAACAGGGGGTTCTTATGGGCCAAACTAGGCCTTCAGCATGGTTTCAGCTCAGTCTGGAGTACAGGTCCGCCTTTTCAGAAATATACGACTGGGAGCCAAGCTGGAGTTGCAGTACTTTAATCCTTTCTCCCAGACGAAGAGGTGTTGGATGACCTTTTGCTCTTGAACACTGGGGGCTAAGACGTTGGCCCAAAGAGAGATCCGTCCATCTACAGAACTTGTGGAATTCCTTTGGGTGTCCCGGGGCTACAGGAGTCTAGCCCAGCTACACACTGGACAGATTGCCCGTCTGTTACAGGACCAAACCACACGTGCAGTCGCTCCCAGAGACAATTTAGAGACGTCAATTAACCTGCGAAGTATGTCTCTGGACTGTGGGAGGAAACCCTAGAGAGAAAAGTTTGAAAACCAAGCTGTACATACATTTTTTCGTGAACTGCAATATTTAATACTTTTGGCTTCACATTTGGAACAAAATATGGGGTCTGGCTTTATATTTACAGAAGTGGAGAAGTTCAACCTTCTGGATTATTTGTTGCCTTAAACTCCACCCCTCCAGGTCAATTTGCTGCATGTGAACTACAGAGCTGTGGACCAGGTGTTAACATGTCAACAAAAATCTGTTCAATAATCTGATCTGACATCTTCAGAAAATAGATAAAAGAAAAATCCTGGTTCACATCTGTCAGCTGGCGCTTCTGTTAAATAAAAACTATTTTTTTTCTAATGTCTCTAATGGTAAAGTTAGTATCTTTATGGATTCAATTCTACTAAATGTTCAAGACAAAATCTTAGTTTTCTACTCGCTGTGACTCTGCTTCGCTGTTTGAGGTAACATTTAAAATAAAAAAAAAACTGGTAAATAAAAAATCCGATTACTGATGAGAAATCCGGGATTGGTCGTTTCATAAACGAAAGAACAACCCAACGAATAGGTCGGATTAAACTGTTCAGAGGGCAATTTAAAAAATCAGAACTAAAACAATCGGAGAAATAAAGACATTTATTGCCCCATTTGATTCTGACTGGGGGTGGGGGTCTGTAGATAAACTAAGAGAATCCTGCTTTCCATGCGCACGTTTGTCACGCTCTGGAGGTGCGCGAGCTCGCACGCGGTCAAAACGTGACCACACTCCTGTCGGGAGCGCGCGCGAGGCACACCCCCTCCATCTGCTGCCTCGGGACGGAAGTCGGTCCATTTTTGCTCCAGCTCGGAGCGGCTCCAGGAGCTGCTCTCACCGCGCGACCGCGACATGTTCGCCGGGCTTTCGCTCTGCAGAGCCGCAAACGCCGCGTGAGCGCTACCGGCTGCTTCCCAGAGGCGCAGTTCGAGCACAAAAACCGCCAACGAACCGCGGCGCATTCCTCCACGCAGCCCAGCCGGAGTGTGCGGGGACGAGGGGCGGGAGGGACGGCGGCCTCTCCACGAAGCGGACCGTTTTCGGATCCACGCCCGGACCCATGTTTATTCCCGCAGACGCTTCGTGTTTGGTCGGGTTTGGTCGTCGCTGACCCGAAGGCTCCCCGCCGGCTCGCTGCTCTTATGAATGATTCACGGAGTCTCAGCAGATGACCCGACGCCTCCCGAGCGGAGCCGAAAGAGGAGCAGCAGCGCCGTGAATGCTGAGCCCCCAGGTCATGCTGGCTGCTGGGAGGGAACACAGTTCGGGATCAGCCCAGGTTCTAGTGAGACGGACCCCCGAACCATCCCACTGAAGACTAACCTCCACTTTGATGACCTGTGATTAATTGAGGAGAACTGCCAAAGTCAGTCGGGCGTGCTCCTGGGGGGTCTGTTGGTGAATCTACCTCAGTGCTGTGTGTGACCCCCCCCCCCCTTACGTATCCTCAGATGAATGCCTCATTCCTGCTCCTGTAGTGACCTGAGCCCTTTTGCTGCAGATGGCTTCGTTTCCAGACTCGGACCTGCAGACGTGTCCCCTCTGCAAGGAGCTGTGCGGCTCCTCTGCTCCCATATCCTCCAGCTCCTCTACCTCCTCATCCTCCTCACATACCTCATCGTCCTCCAGCCAGACCACCAGGAGGCTGCACGTCCTGCCCTGCCTGCACGCCTTCTGCCGCCAGTGCTTGGAGGGTCAGCGCAGCCCCAGCGACCCCCTGAAGCTGCGCTGCCCCACCTGCGACCAGAAGGTCTGCATCTCTGAAGCCGGCGTGGACTCCCTGCCGTCCTCCAACTTCCTCTTCAGCAACCTGTTGGACGTGGTGGTCAGTTCAGAAGATCAGATCCAAAACAAGAACGGCCACCACCACCGTGGGGGGCTGGTGGGAGGTTCCCCGGCCTTCCACCATTCCCACGGGGGCCTGCTACACCACATGGGAGAACCTCAGTGCAGCTCCTGCGATGAGGAGAACCCAGCCACCTCCCAGTGCCTGGACTGCCAGGAGTACCTCTGTGACAACTGCGTGCGCGCACACCAGCGTGTGCGGCTGACCAAAGACCACTTCATCGAGCGCCTGGGGGAGAGCTTTCACCCCAGCAGGGTCAACGCCAACTCCAGCCAGCCGGTGGTGTCGGTCTCCATCGCCCAGTCGCTGCAGAACAACTTCGCCCTGCTGTCCCTTTTCCAGGACCGGATGAGCTTCTGCCAGCAGCACGACGGCGAGGTGAGCACAGCGTTCCCCCACGCTCAGGCCCTCACATGTGGCCCGATGGCCTAATAGCATTAGGTGTGTGGTGTAGAACCATACTGTGAGCCATATGGCCGCCGTTTCAGAGGGAGCTGAGTGGCTCTTCACCTAGTTCCCTGGAGAGGGCAGGAAAGAGGGCTGAGCTGGATTTCCACAGACACACTTACAGGCTCATGCGGAGTCTGGTTAATCTGTACCACACCACCCATTCTGGGAGGAGAGAGGCCCCCGCATGAACTGCTGCTAACAGTGCAGGTCCCTCTCTCGGTCAGAAAGGCTGGTTGTGAGGGTCAGGGACAAACCAAATGTGGCCCCCGAGGGGTCAAAGCGAGTCCCCTGTGTCAGGAAACGCCCCCTTTAGGGTGCAGGATGGTCTGGCTGCAGGTGGAAGATCTGGGCTAATCTGTGAAAACGCTGAGCAGGTAGATGAGCGCATTTATGCGTTTCAGTGGGTCAGCGCTGCAGAAATGGAACCAACAGTGTTCGTTTTACGTGCATGCTCACTGCTGACTCTCCCAGAATGCTTTGCAATGTCTTGCCATGACCTTCAAGTCTGAAACTTTAAAGATTGTATGAAGCTTCGGAGGTAGGGAGCAATGTTGTTTTAGGTTTCAGTGTTGTCAGTTCAAGTTTTTTTTATTTGCCCCCCCCCGCGCTCAAATGCCAGTAAAAGGGTAGGTCCAGTTTTCCAGTCAGGGCCTCATTTACCACTCACTCAATCACTGTTGTTGAGCCCCGGGGGAGGGAGTGACGGGGATGGTGGGGGGGGCGCGGTCTGTCCTTACCTGTGAACCAGCAGACCTGCTGTCCGTCTTTGACTTTGTCCTGCTGGAAGGACAAGTCCTACCTGCCTAAGCGCTTCAGGTAACAGAAAAAAACAAAAAAAAAGGCAGAAAATCCGGAAAACTGTTTGTCTGTTAGGTTGATGGTTGAAGGATTTTTTTCACTTCCAGACCAGAGTGTGAATCCACAAAAACAGAAGCAGTTTTCGTTCTAAACTTTAACATTTCATTCATGGTTTCATCAAATAATCAAAAACAACAAATGTTTCTTTTGAACTCAAAGTTTGAGCTTTATTTGTAAAATCAAAGGGGAAAAAAGGATTTCTGGATTTGGTGAATCGGCATTTCTTTATTTAAATAAAGGTTGGACAAAAGTGGATAAGAAATGACAAACATGGCCGATGATAATGATCATCAGTTTTAATAATAAATGTTAAGATGATTTTTAAACCAGCAAAAACCAGAAACAGAAAGGAATCTTTACATAGAACAAGAGAGATTCAGGGAATGAGGTTTAGAGAATTAAAGAGTAAATATTTATAAGTTAATAAAGAATGATTAAGAAAAACGTTTATAAGAAAAAATACTTGATTTTAATGAATGAAAAACCAGCATAAATATATTGTTTTTCTTAGCATAAACTGGCTTTTTTGCAAATAGTTTGTGTGCCTCCTGCAAAAGTGTGCAGAGAAACCACGCCCACCTTCTCCTGTTCAGTGATTTTCCGTCAATACATGAGTCATCTTTTGTCAGATTCCTGCCTGCCTCACGCCTTTATTGCAGCAGACATTCGGACACAGAAAAGTTTCCCTGCAGTTCATCACGCAGACGTCAGAGTCTGATGGAGTTTCAGATTTTTACTTGCAGGTTTTTTCCTTAAATCCAGTTCAGGTTCACGTTTCCACGCTCAGATCTGCTCAGATCCTTCCTGAAATCCAGACTTGAAAGGGTTCAATATCTTGCTTTAAACCGGAACCCTTCTCCTCATTCTGGCTGCCTTTTAAATGGTATAATGTTCAGATGTGGGAGCAACTGTCTCCAAAGGCAAAAGACAGATTACAGGGGCTGTCGTATTTCATCTCCAACTATTCCCTCTGCAGGTGTTTATATTAAAATATCAGTGGTTAACGTACACATCAGGCATGTCATTTGCGTTCAAGAAAGCGCTTAATGCGTTTTTGGCATACGGTGTTAACTCTGGACTGTCGCTACTCGATACTAACGCATGTACTCACAAATGGAATTGTTTTGCTGTGAAATGTCGAAGCGTTGCAGATCTGGTGAATCTTGCTCCGGGCTTTTTCTATCACAGCTCTACTCTGATATATGAAAGGCACAGGCAGAATCCGAATTGCTTCCCTATCGTTGTGGATTCTCCCTATCCCTCCATTTATCCCTCCCAAGTGCAGAGATATGGAAAAAATAGTGGCGTCAAATTCTGACGTTTCTACCGCTTGATGACGTCATCAATAGCCAGCGGTCATCTACGTTAGGGAGTAGCTGCCAGTCGTCAGAAAATACATAATGACATCGGTTTTATAACTTTAAAAAAGGCTAGCAAAAATAAAAACTCAACACTTATATTTAGGTGTAAACTTCTGTGATTTAGAGCACAGAAATGCGTTTCTCTTCCGCGGAAAACCATATCTGCAAGAGGGAAAGCCAGCCGTTAGTCACTACGATGATTCTCTAAAAAAAAAAAAAAAAGCTTTCTGACACCACTACAGCTTCAAAGGCTCCAACCCTTGGATCAATAGGGAGGAGCTTTGTGGATAGGGAATGAATTCAGATTTCAGCCTTGGTGTCATAGAATTCCAGCCAGGCACAAACCGCAATTACCAATTCCTCCTCCGTGGCTAGTTTTAAAAAGGTTGGCAAAGGACGCCATCCATACGCCACAACCAAATCAGAGTCAGTTCAACTGGCTTAGCTAATTCAAATCAGACGGATGTGTGATTATGTGCAAAAACCAGCTTCTGTGAGGTAAATTAAAGTGTAACCCAGGTAGCAAATGGAGATCTCATTAACTGACAAAGCTCTTTATGAGCCACAGTCCTGTCCGGGGTGGGGGGTTGACACGGGTGTAAGTAATGACATTAACAATTACTCCCATCCAATTAGATGCTCTAGTTTCCAGGTATTTCTTTGTTGTTGTCTTTCTCTAATCAAACCTTTAACATTCATGAAGTCAGCCTCATTTTTGGTGTGAGACCCAGAAATTCACCGACTCGGTGGGGTTTGGATTCAGCGGACGAGGAAAAACCTCCGGCCTGGTTGGAGCTTCAGGTGAAAGAGGAGGCTTTAAGGGCGGCCCACTGAAGCGCTGCGTAAAGTTGAAATGGAAAATTGGATTACATCAAAGCGGCGCCCCCCGCTCGCTGGGATGCTGCACTCCAACATGCAAACGCACAACAGCCCCCTCTGAGAGGCGGATAATGAGATGTTAATCCAACAAAATGTCACTTTGCTTTGGAGATGAAATTGTTCTGCTGGACGTATTTGAGGCCGTCCGTGTGAATGGCTTCTCCACCATACAAATGCTCTTTATGCATGGGGAGGGGGGGTCGTCTGAGTGTGGCAGAAAGTGGTTGCCGAGCACTGGGGGCCAAAAATGTGTCATGCTTGTAGGGATGAAGCGAAGTTGAACTAATCACGTTGATGACCCTCTAATGCCGCTAGAGTCCAGTTTGGGTGACGCTAAAAACCTGAAGTGAGACGTTGGGTTGTTCTGGAAAACTATCAATGGCTGCTCCATTTGAGGGAAAACTTGCAGTGTGCAGTATTAGTCATGACAATTTGACCAACCATACATCACCATATAGCATAACAACGAAAGCATCCTTCCCATTTTAGTGCAACAGCATTAATTCAGTCAACAAAACTTAAATTATCCTCCAAATGACCCAAGTCAACATAGGAGGCGGACATCCAATGTCAAAGAAGGCCATCAGTTTGTAAAGGGGTGCATCCAATTGGTCAAATGCGTAAAGGCTTTTATTTGATGTGTTTGATAATTCACGCTGTTTCTGCTTCTGCGTAAACATTTAAACTAACCTTTTTTTTTTTTTGCGAATGACAGCATCTTTTGCTATTCACGTATTGCACAGGCTGATATCACAGTGACGATACATCTGTGGTTACTGTGTCGGCCTAATGGCTGCTCAAGCAAATTTCTTTAATTCAGACACCCCTGTCTGGATTTGGGATCCTCTCTGGTCCCCCCCCCCCCATTTCGGAGGTCACAAATGGAGAAAGTTTGTTAGGAAACCTAAGCTGCCACCGACGCTGAGACACGACCAGAGGAATTCCTGTAACTCGAGTTTATACCTTCTGGCTACTCTTTCTCCCTCCCGCTCCGCTCTGAGGGTTTCCCCTGCCGGCTCCCAATCCGCTCAGATCCAGAACTCTTGGCAGCTGCTGCATTGCTGGGTTAGCGCTCCTGAAAGCATCTGTGTGCGCTCGTGGCAGCGGCGGCGCTCTGTGAGTGAAGCTCCCATCTGCATGCAGTTATCGTCTGAAGAGGATTTCAGCTCCAAGCAGACAGCAGAGCTCGATTAAATGAAGTCGGACTTCCAGGGTCGTAATGCGCAACATATGCAGAGTAATTAGAGAGCATTCCCCGTTTCCTGTGCGTTTCATGTGGGCTTAGGTTAAGTGTACGTGTGTGTGTCCGAGCTTTGAAGTCCAATGGAGAACTCTTGGCCGTATAAGTTTTATGGAATGGAAGGAAGGTATTTTTCACGTTTTCTTTGACAACAAGATTTGAAACTCCTTCCAAAAGCTGCGACTTGTGCTGCTTCCGACTCGGGAGTCCAAATGGGGTTTTAATTGGCTTCGTTTGACCCCCGCTCAACAAAAGTGCATAGTTAACAGCTCAGGACCAAAACCGTGGGACAGAGCTTCCACTAAGCATTAATGCAGCTGCTTTGTAAGTGTTGGGTAGTTTTGGTTGCAGTTGGAACTCAGAGAACACTGGACATGTGGATTGTTTTGGTTTGTTTCCTGCTGCCTTTGTGTTGCCTTTGTTAAATTGACCCTGAAGCTGAGTTGTGTTTAAGGTTTGCTACGATCAGAATCAGAAAATGGAGTTACTATGTTTGTTTTCATGGATCCGCTGTGGTTTGATATTGGTCGTAAATCAAGACGCCTTCATCTGTCATGGCTCTAAAGCGAAAACCAAACCCTGGTGAACCTGATGGAAACTGTAGGTCATGTGCTCCTAGGGCTGGCTGCCGAACATCCTGCTTTTTGGAAGCTTCCCAAGGAAAGAATGTCAATGGTTCTAAAGACGGTTTCCTTTTTATTCAAGAATAGAAGCATAAAGATTTTCCTTCACTTCTGTACTGTTTTTCTGTCTCTGTGGTGAAAAATTCTAGATATGCAGCCAGGATTTTAAAGCTAAAGTTGCATATATGGGGTTATGGGTTAACCAGGCCCTTTTAGAGTTGTAGACAGGTACATCGGTAGTTGAGCATGAGCTTGTCTTGCACTTCCTTTCAGGCTTGTTGGAATTGTACCAGTGAAGCCTTTGCAAGGCCAATGAAAATTGCATGCACTTTTGATGTAGGGATGATTCTGTTTTTCAGTGCCCTTACGCCATACTCTTGTTGTTGGTACAGCCTTAGTTCCAACTGCCCTCATGGGTATATGGGCTGTTTGCAGGAAAAAATTGGTCGAACCTCTATGAGACACTTATGGAACACGCAGTTAACAAGTGAATGCTCTGATGGATTCCTTGCTCAATCTGCAGGATTTGGGAGGGATTGGGTGGGCAGGCATACAACACGCCTGCGTCTGACCTACTTACACCCAAACTTCCCTTTTGTATGTTTTTGCCATGACCTGTCGTCAGAAGAAAATGTGTATGAACATATTTGCTCTACGGGTTCATCGAGCGGTCCACCACTGCGTGTTCCGTACAGGTTTGTCACCACCAGACAGCCTGCTTCCACCCGTAAATTAGTTTGGATGAAACACTAAGTAAAAAAACTTCTGTCAACTTGGTTTATAAAACAAAATGTGGAGAACAGTCAGCCGTTGAAGACGTTGTTTTTTCTGTGCTCCTGTGGTGTCTGGTTGCTGCTCTGAAAGATGGTCGCAGAGTCAACTGTAGACCGACTCTGCGTTTCTGTTTCTGAAGCATCACGTGTCTAAGCTTTACTTTAGCCTTTAGTCGTGTGAAAAACGGGTAGACGGTGACCTTTAGGGGGCGTGTCTTTATGATACAAACACGAATGTGCAATAATGACACAATATTGTATTGGACATCAAATATGAAGGTTCCTACAGTCTCCTCTCTGTGGTTCGGAGAAATGTCTGAAACCTATTCCTCGGTCACTCACTGGAAACTCACCTGCTCTAGCTGACCAATTATGGTTCAGCTGGTGGTGAGGGCTGAATCGTCCTAAATAACGTTTGTCCGTTTTGTCAGCTATTCTTGTTTTGACAATTATTGTAGAGGAGATTTGGTTCCATTGGAAAAAGTCAAATCAGAAGAGTTGATAGTTTTGGACAGGAATCCTGTAGAATTCTCATTAGAGCCGAATTTCATTTAATCTAAAACCACAATCAAAATACTCCAGAAAAGCTTCAAGATTCCAAAAAATAAGAGCTGCAGCCTTCAAAGGCATGGGAGCAGATGGAGAAGCTGTGGAAGGAACGATGACTAGTTGGTAACTAGACGCTGGTTTCTGTCCATGTTTGAACTTTCCAGGATAAAACCAGGACTTTTTCTGAAAGCTACGGAAGCATTGACAAAAGCTCAGGAGCGAGCAGCACCTGCCGGTCCAGTCCAGTGCGGAGGGTCTATACTGTTGCCGAATCTGTGGTGTGTGACTGGGAGGTGAGCGTTGTGGGCGTGTCCGTTGCCATTGAAAGGCTCTGTGACTAAGAATAGCCTGCTTGTTTCAGCACAAATGTGCATTTGTTGCATCTCAGCTGCTCCACATTTCATTCACAGCCTTCAGCCCCCTCCCCCGCCGTTCTCTGCTGCCGTCCGTCCGTCCCTCGCATGCGCTCTAGGCAGCACAGCCAGCTGACTCTGGTTTGTTTTCCTTCCCGCTGGCCAATCAGAGCGTCAGATCGCAGCCACCGCCCTCCCCCACGTCGAGCTTCAAAACACCAGCAGGAGTGTCTGTTTGTCTGAGGCAACCAGCCAGCAGGGTTCTGCAACGAGAGGGCGGAGCAGAGCTACGAGAGGGCGTGGCCAGGGCAGAAAAGAGAAAATTTTACAGGCGGTGGGGGGATGGCAGGAGAAACAAAGAGGGAATGTTATGGATCATGTTTGAAGGAGAAATGGGTGAAAGAAGCTTGACATGCGAGCGGCAGTGTTGGTATTCCGGAGAGGATCAGGAATCTTCCAGTCCTGCTCTCTGTTCCGGCGGTTTGGAGGTTTCACCGCCACACGTGGCGATTCAATCATTTCCTCTCTGACGAATAATCCACAGAGGTGTTGCGTGATTTACCAGTCCCTGCTGGTTAGAGTCGTTTTCCGTGTGCAGGAAATGCAAGCCCCCCCCCCCCCCATCACAGGATTTACACACACTTTAGAAGTAACAGGGTGGGGAGGCAAACTCTGTTTCCGTGGAGATGAAAGTGTGTTGGACGACTCTGCTCAGGATGGATCCTTGATGATGACGCTGGTGAAGCAGAAGGAAGACCAAAGGTTGTCCCCTCACCCAGAAAAAAAAAGTTCCTGAAGCTGGGGGGGGGGGGGGGGTCACAAATGTCTCCAGGAACATACATGTCCACCTTCGGGTTTGGTGCATTGATGACGAACATGTGGAGCAGTTGATGTGAAGGACAGGTTCTGTTCGAGGCGAGCAGGTTCTGTTTTTGACCTGCTCCTGACAGCTGGACCTTCTTCTATCGTTCCTGTTCTCATTGTTTTCCTGAAGATAAAGATTTTTTTACAAAAACCTTCTCATTTTGGGCTTTACAGCTGAATTCGGGGAAGTTTTTTTTTTTTTGTAATTTAGTTTTTTTCAGCTTTCACATCAGTAAAAACTGTTGGACAATTTCTTCTTCCATCTCAAAATACAATCTCATGATGCCATTAATAAAAATGATAAATACTTAAGATTCGATCTTCAGGTTTTTTTACCTTTTAAAAACAGGACGTTTTTCTGATTTAGCATTATTTATCGTGTAAAAATGTAAAAGTTTAGTGAACGAATAGAAAAAAATGGGATTTTTAGTTGCTTTAATTTTTAGCTTTTGAATTCTCAAACCTTTATCAGATCATGGAAAACATTGTGTTCAGGAGATGGACGTATGCTCAGGCATTTTCCGATGGTTCTTACTGCGCCGTTTGAGAGCCTTTTAAACGCGTGAAAGAGCTGAGCGCCGTTCCCCAGCTCCTTTATTCGCCGTTAAAACCCCCTGCAGAGGATGCACTGGATGCTGCTCTCCTTCACCTTTGAATTCTTTATATTTTTATTAATGACATCCTTTAGAGGGGGACATCCTATTAGATGATTGACTGGTGTGTGGATCTTTTCAAATGATTTCTGATATTTACACCTTTTAGAGGCAAAACCCAGTTTTTATGTGCGATAGGGCTGCACGATATGAGGAAAACTTGCAATATGCGATATTAGTGATCAATATTGCGATAACGATAAATTTGTGGTAAATAAACAAATAGAAAAATAAACAAAAACATCATTCCCATTTCATTGCAACAGTTTAAAAATTATACTCCAAATGACCCTCATCAACATAGGGGACAAACATCTACTATAATAGGCCTTCATCTGATTGGTCAACAATGGGAAGGCGTCCATCTGATTGGTCAAAGCATAAAGGGATTTATTTGATTCGTTAAATGCTTCAAGCTGTTAGAAGATTGTTTTAACACATTTTGGGTTTGCGATTTATTGCGATATTCGCCGTCTTTTGTGATATGCATATTGCAGAGCTGGATATTGCGATAACGATAAATTTGCGGTATATTTTGCAGGCCTAATGTGCGAGTAAACTCACAGAGGGCGTTTGCTGCTTCAGAGCGGCTCGCTGTTGTCCAGGTGTGTCTGCTTCCAAGTGACGAGTGGACGGTTGGTTTCCGCTAACCACCCTGAATAGAGTGGCTTCTCCCAACACAGCGGTGTGACCCAGCATGGCCTTAACTCCCCCTCAGCTGTGAGTGCTTCAAAGACGGGATTTCATTGCCAGACGTGATAATGCCCCCCCACCCAGCCTCTGTTTGTTAGGGGGGAGGATGGCTGCTGGCAGAAGGAGCCATCCAGCTCCTGCTTCAACGCAGATCCTTTTCACGACTGCGTCCAGATTTCCCAGAATGCTCGGCCCTGCTGAAGGGAAGCTTATGTTGATCATTAAAGATCCCATTTTGTGTGGGGGAAGAGAGTTCTACAGCTGATCCTCCCCCATGACTGTAGTAAGCTTTATTGAAATGTAGGAATTCTGACGCAATCAAAACAAATTCATCCAGATTTCTTAAGAGCTCTAAAAAACATCTCCTTGCGTACTTTAACTTCATAAAAGAAGAATATTTGCGTCTTTAAGTGTGAAACTACATTGGATCGTGTCAGTTTTCAGCAGAATCAGGCTGCAGCTTTATTCACTCTGCGTCTTTTAGGATAAAAATCCGGGGAAAGCGTCTCCACACTGTTATGTCATCGCTGCTGGAGACGTTTGTGCGGCGACAGAAGCAGCACGGAGCATCGCTCGTCTTCAGCTGTTTGCTGGAGGATCTGGTTCCATGAAACTGGACTCCAGTGTTTTCCTAAACAACAAGCTGGTGGTGGTGTTGCTTCTCTGTAGGCCGTGTTTCCTCACACTTACACAGAGCCTCTGAAAGACAACTCTATGGGAGTTCCTACCATGAGGGTGAAAAACGGCTCTTCTGCTGTTTCCAGGCTTTTCTCCTCATTAAGGACATCACGCTTTTGACTGGTTTTGCTTCCTTTGAGGTTTTTTTTTTTAGTAATAATTAAATAAAAATGAATTGAAAAGGTTCAACTTCTTTTATGCTTTCACCAAAAGACATTAGGAATTTAGAAGGGAAAATATTATAAAGATATTTTTTCTTTTCTTAAACACATTAGAAACCAAATCAAATGAAGGACATGTATAAAGTCAATTAAGATTAAGATGGTAGTTAGTATTCAGGTGAGTAAGGGGAAGTGGAGGCGGGCTTACTCCACGCTGACAGTTCTGCCCACAAGTCAGAGATGAATTTCTAATGAATGCCTGCTCTTCTGCAGACACTATGTATTGGAAAAAAAATTATTTTGGCAAAAATTTCCAAAATCGTAATGAAAAAACCACTGGCATTGAAAATGGATGAAACGACGCTCAACATTTATAAATGTTTTTTTTTTCCATACATTTTCGAAAGAATTGTTATCTATTCCTTTTTCCAAGTGTTTATTTACCAGAAGACTCTAATAAGCAGTCCAAAAGCTTTGGCTTTTCTCATTTTTCAAGTGTGGGCATGGCTTCTTTAGCTTTTTGCTTTATTCAGATGTTCAGCCTTTGCTGCTATCATGCAGTTCCTGCACCAGGTATCTGTCTTTGTTCACTACTTACTGTACTCTACAGGGCGTTTTGTTGAGGTGTCTGAATCAACAATTCCAAAATCCGGTGGGCTGGAATTTTCGTAGAAGACCACAAAGCATTGCGTTTGAATGTTTTGTCACTTCAAAAAAAACTTTTTAAAAACGAATCCTTCAAGTGTTCATCATTATCATCGTTACCTGTTACCTGACACTAGGGTCTGTACCTGCAGTTGGAAGAGGCTCGGGGTGAAATGTTGAAGCGCTGTAAATCTGGTGAATGTCGCTCTAGACTTTTTTTTAATTTTTTTACAGCTCTATTCCGATTTATGAAAGACTTGGAGTCATAGAATTCCAGCTGGGCAGATACTGCAATTAATTTCTCCTTCATGATCCATTTTCAAACAGTGTGCACCTCTGGTCATTCTGTCCATACATCTCCAAGGTCAAAGTTCAACTGGTTTAACTTTTAGCGTGCGTTCAATGGTATGTAGAGGCAAAAATCTGATGCGTGAAGCCCGAAATTGAACCCCTGTTTCCAAGGGGGGCGTCTGGGAGTACAACCATAGATTTATCTATAGTGCTCACTTTAACAGAATCCAAGTCAAATCCTGGGATGAAGATGTTGACAATGGTCTTAAGAGAATCTGCTGGGAGTCGGAGCTGTGATGGATCATTAGATGACCGTTCCTTCTCTCAGATCTTTTTGGTTTTATTCTTTTACACCTTCAGCCTGTTTGTCCCTCAGCCACCTCTCCTCCTCCTCCTCCTCTATCACCTTCCTCCTCCCCTCAAACTCGTGGCATTCCTCTCTTTTGTGACTCCCAGCTCCCGCTGGAATTTTAATGACGTCAGTGGGGGAGGGCCGGCACAGGAAGCCAGAGAGGAGCACTGAGTGACAGGCTGGTGCGGGGATGCTAGTCCAGGCCAGCAGAAGGTGAGACGTCAAGAAAAGGATCCAAAAAGCAGGGGTAGGGGGGGGCGTGTTGAGGAGGAGGAAGTCGAACAAAAGGGAAGGGGGTGTGCCTGTGACTCATTAGATTAGGCCGCTCCCCAAGGGAAGCGCCAATATTGATGGATTGATTGCAGGCCCCTCTCCATCCGCTGGGTCCTGAGCTCCTGGAGGCCATCGATCCTCCGGTAGCTGCATATTTAATTAACCCTTCATTATAACCAATCAGCATTCAGAGCTTATTTTAAGAGGGGCAGCAAACAATCATGAGAGATTTTCCCTTTTATCCAGGTCTGCAGGAGGTACTCCTGCCGTCAGTCGTTGTGGGAGGTGTCACGATCTTCCAGGGAGGGGTTTGACAATCTGAAATCTTCCAGTTTGAAAGAATTATTGATCAATGGTTTTGCCTCTTCCTGTTGCTGCACTGATCTGTGCGGGTGGTGGGGGCTTCCCTGGTAACCTATGAATGAGGAGGATTGTTGATCTTTACTGGGCTTTACTCCTTAATTAGCTTCCCGTTTAAAGAGGCAGCAAGCAGGATGGAGACGCTCCATCTCCTTGTTCGTCGTCTATCCTGAGGGGGCCGTGCAGTAAAAAACATCACTTTGTTTCTGTGTGAAAACGGGTCAAACGCCCATATTGGAAATGAAACATCAGCTTTGTTTGAATAGATTGTTCTGGTCTCACACGGTCTCTCTTCCTCCCAGGTGTTCCTGTTCTTCTGCGAGACCTGCTCGGTGCCCATCTGCAGGGAGTGCAGCATGGGCCGCCACATGGGCCACACCTTTGTTTACCTGCAGGACGCCGTCCAGGACTGCCGCGCCATCACCATCCAGCTGCTGGCGGATGCTCAGCAGGGCCGGCAGGCGCTACAGGTGAGACACCGCAGAGGTTATCAGTAAAACTGAAGACACAGGAGGACATCTTACCTGTTTTATCAATGATTTTACTAAGACAAAAACCATAAAATAAATAATATTAATCTCCTTGACCTCCACGTTTCATAACGTGGAGGTCACGTTTCAGGCCAGCTTTTTAGACTTGGATTGCTGGTGCTACCAGCAGCCACAGCAACAGTCACAAGCGAACCAACGCTGCTGACTCAATTCCCTCATTACACGCAAAAAGAATATATAGTACGGGACTATCCAATGTTCTGGTTTTTATCGAAATTCTGACACATTTTTACTTTAGGGGCGACAGTGGCTCAGGTGGTTCAGCAGGTTGGCTGATGATCGAAGGGTCGCTGGTTTGACCCCCCCCCAGTCAACCGGTCATTGTGTCTCAAGACACTTCACCCTCCCTGCCTCCAGTGTGTCTCCACTGGTGTGTGAATGCGTATGGAAGTCCCGGTGATGGTCAGAGTAGGCGCGAACAGGCAGCCACACCTCTGTCAGTCTGCCCCAGGGCAATTGTGACTACATCAGTAGTTTACCATCACCAAGTGTGAATGAGGAGTGAATGAATAATGGACACATTGTAAGCACTTTGAGCTTTTAGCAGATAAATCCAATCCATTATTATTGTTATTATTACTTTGCTACATTTTTGTTGACCTTGTAAAATACGAAACGATCATTGACATACCGTAACTCTGTTTATGCGATCGACGTCAATCAGCTGATTCTGATGTGGAGAAAAAAGGAGCAAACCTTTAGCGTGACGGCGCTAAGACGCTCTTCTCCTCAACAGAATCGACTAATTTATGTTAACTTTCGTAAGCACTTCATTCTTGTTGAGTGTTGCATATCACAGCTACTTTTCTCCACTTCAGAATTCGCTAGAGTTACGTTAATCGTGTAAAAGTTTGTAGAGAGACTCTTGAGAAATTTCCAGATTGTGGACTTGTAGATCCGGTCACCCTGACATTATGGCGAACGGCCTATAAAGTTATGAGAAAATTAGGACAAAGCCTAACCCTGTGTCCGAATTCCCACCCTACGCAATGCATTGTGGTCTATATTTGCAGATCTAGTGAGCATCAATGCTCACTGGTTTTTCGCAGAGACTTCGGCAAAATTTCTAGGGCACTCGATTTTAAAATTCTAGATTCGGACTGCAGTAGAACATGGCAAACGCCCTATATAGTGCACTATATAGGGTATAGTGAAAGAATTCAGACACAGCTTAAAATTTGATTTGGAGGATGAATGAGGTGAGCCGGCGTAGGTACCATAACCGTTCGGCCTGGAACTTCTGTTCGGGTCCTTCGACTAGTGCTGACGTCACATTATGTGACTGGCTGTCTGTTGGTCTGATGACGTGTCAGATAGTGATCGGTCTGGACAAATTACGTTGCTACCATAGAAGAAGATATTATGAAGTCTGTTGTAAACAAACAGGGCTCTGACACAGAGCGAGATTATCTTCTAAACGCGCTTTTATTATTATGATTATTATTAAGTGCATTGCAGCCGAACGGACTGCGGTCCGAAACCCTTCTCCGGACCGCACACTGAACAAAGCACCTTCCCTGCCTGCAAACACAAAGCTACCAGACTCGAGCTGCTCTGACCAGAGACACGGTTCTCTCGCGTGGAGCAGCTGGTTCATTCTAACAGCCACAGATGTTTTTACAAGGTGGGTTTGTGGCAAAATCACTCTATAAACATTACAAAGAATAATGTCAGACAAAACTTATGAAGGAAAAAGAAGGCAGGAAAGAAGGCAGAGCTCCACGCTACGTAGTTTGTCCAAGTGGGGTTACCGTAGTGTGACGTTACCCTCAGTCGAAAGGACCCCGAACGGTTATTGCAGGCCAAATGGTTATGGTACCTCACCGGGTTTCTTCTTTGGATTTTTTATCAGACATTGTTTTGGGTAATACTGCCCCTAGTGAGTAGGTTCTCAGGCACCTTGGTCGCTGTGCGTTTGGACCGGTTCTGGGGTGAGCAGAAAGCCCTTCAGCCACAGTTGAGCTCAGGTGAGCGTCCACACCTGCGCATGCAAGTGAGTCATGACTCAGCAAAACCAGGAGGGCCGTCGCTTCACTCTGTGTGGGGGCCGACGTCCTTCTTTCTCCATAAGGGCCGCGTCTCTGTCGTCCCCTCCCTTCAGTAGCAGCAGCGATTAGATTCGATCTGCTTAAACGTGTTTGAGGCTGACCAGCCCTGCTGCCGTGGGAGGGGGGGGTTGCGCTCCGAGCCGTCCAGCTGGCCCTTACAGGGGGTGTGTCGCCTGGGCTGAATTGTGATGGGGGCAGGGCGCAGGTCAAAGGGGAAGGATGGGTGCTGAGGAGCATGGGGGAGGGTGGGGGAGGTATTTAAAGCATTTCAGAGAAAGGAAAACTCCCCTCCTCTTTTAAAGAAGTGGAATATGTTGGCCTTCCCCTTTTCACCCAATCCCTTCAAGCTCGTGCACGCTGGCATTTCAATTCTGCCTTATTTTGAAATGTTTGTCTTTAAGTGCCTAATTTAAATATAAATGTTTAATTTTAAAGAAGAAAAAAAAACACAAAATTAAAGGGGTGAAATAAAAACATTGAGGTACTTGGGTTCACTTTGATTAATGCATCTTTCAAAATAAAGTTTATTGGGAGGGAAACTGACATTTTTGGAGCCTCGACTCAGAAGATACCACGTTAGGTTGGACACACCATTCTTATCTCCCATCTCTGAGGGTGGGGCTCAGTTGTTTTAGTGAATCCTCGCCCAAAACATGAAACTGGAGCTTTTCCACTGAGCTCATGTGATGCTCTGAGGCATGTGCCTCCACGCAGGCTGACCTTTGGCTGAGTCATGCTCTTCAGGGCTGTCTACCTGAAACTCGGAGGAAGACTCCAGGAGTCTGAGCAGAGACCGCTTCCAGGAGCTCCCACACTGAACTTTATATTTGCTTAGTCCTAGAGTTGGATTTGCACCGGCGACCATCTGGCAGCACTTTGCTGTTTAGCATTTGTTTGTCCACTTTAGCCCAGGTCACTGCAGGACTAACTGCTGACGCCAGATAGTATGTAAACAGTTGCGCACAGAAACGCACGCTCCCGTCCCCAGAGGACGGAAATTTCCGCTCACTCTACACCCATTATCTCTGCTGCCCCCTGACCCCGGCCGGTGATCTCCATAGCTCCGCTCCTGCACCGCCATTGGTCCGTTTGGGTCTTTGTGGCCCGCGGACAGAAACAGGAAAGACGTGTTTGAAACGCGATCGGTGAAGAAAGAAAACCAGATTTTTCTTTGAAACGTGAGGTCTGTGCCTTTTTCCTCTCCTCACTGATAAGCCCCCTCCTCCTGTTCCTCCTCTGCAGGGCTGATTTAGTTGTTCCTTTGGCTGGTCACCTCAGGCCGCCGTGCTGCCGGGCTTTGTTCCCTGGGAGGGGCCGTAGGGGGTGGGCTGGGCGATTCCTAAGACGGGATCGGGGATCATGGCCTGTAGAGGTTCGGGTGACCTTTGATCTTTGCAGCCAAAACCACAAAGGAGGCCTCCTCCCACCTCCCCTTGGTCTCTGTGAGGTCCACTTCCACCCCCTCCTTCCCAGAAGCCTCCAAAGAAATGCCTGATAAAACCCAGCGGGGGGTTGGAGTGGGTGGAATGCTAATTTTGCCTAAATTGTGTGCTGTAAAAGCAAAGAGACTTTTTTTTTTTTTTTTTTAATAATCGGTGACTTTACAGTCCTTGAGGTAATCATAAGCCCCACCCACTCTTCCTGATAGTGCCAGCCTGTAAAATGAGCCTAAAAGGGTCTTTTAAAAAAAATTATTCTTTATTTTTGACTTCAGATCTTTTTATCAAAGAGTTTTTGAAACTGTCTCAGCTCTTTTCCCAAATGCGGGGAATCTAAGGGTCCAAATGCAGAAGGAAGGTCATCATGTCGGGCAGCGTAAAGTGACTTCCTATTCCTGACCCCCGCTTCCTGTTTCCCCACGACTTAAATCCACGCGGGACAAAGGAGGAGATGCGGAAACAATGAGCAGGATGCATTGATTTGTCTGGGAGGGATCCATTTCTCTGCTTCCTGTTTCATCCCTGCCCATCATGCACCTGTGCGCCTTCGGCTTCTCCTTGGCTTCTTTTCTTATCGTGTCAAATGCTCACGGCGTGTCTTTTGTGCTCGCAGCTGAGTATGGAGAAGGTCCAGGCCATGGCGGAGCAGGTGGAGATCAAGGCCAAGGTGGTGCAGACTGAAGTGAAGGCTCTCGTTCTGAGACACAAGAAAGCTCTGGAAGAGCGGGAATGTGAACTTCTGTGGAAGGTAAGTCGCTGCTCTCATCAGACAGACCATCTTCTCAATCCTTCTTCCTCTGTGCTTCAGCTTTCATTCCCATTAAAGGCTTTTATTTTGAAAGCTACTCCAATTACAGTAGATTTTGGTACTTTTATTATGATAGTAATGTTCGTACTTCAGCTAAAGTTTTCTCCGCAACATTTGGGAGGGATGCAAACCGTAGCCAAGACCAATCTGCTGAAAATATCATCTAAAGTCCAATGCAGGTTCTTTCTTTAGACTGTTAATCACAGGGATCATTTATAAACCATTCTTCTGAAGTGTTGCATGCTGGGAGCCCATGATTGAAAATAATTTCTTTGTGAAGCAGCTCGAAGCCCCGGTTTTCCATCAGAATCTGTTGTTGATGTGCAGAATGAATCTTGATTTTTAAACAAATCAAGTCCAATTTTGAACCTTTAAAGTCTGACCTTGATCGTCTCCTGATCTAAGGTCAAAGCGTTCCTATTGGTCTTTGAATTATGATGATGCAGTTTTAAGCCTAAATAAAAAATTCTGTCATTTTCTAGGACATAGTTTCTGCAGAGTGGCAGTAATTCATTTGAAATTCACCTTTGACTTTTGGGCGGGAATGTTAGCGCAAAGCAAACCCCGCCCCCCTTCCCTTTCCTGTTGCTAAGGTGGAGGGAGCTTGTGCCCAACCCAGCGAATTTTCTATACGACACAAAAAAGCTCTTTTTCAAACACTATTATTTCATCTTCTCCTGATTGTCTAAGATTTGAATAAAGAAATATCTAGAAATGCAATTCTACGCTTTTATCAGAGTCTACTCACCCTTTAAAACTGTCAGAGGAAAAACAATTCCTAATGATGTTAAAATAAAAGAGATCTTAATGGAGAATTTCACAAATCAATAATTATGAAAGTTTGCATCTGTGAAGACCAACTTGTGATCCAGAGTTGAGCCTAAAATCAAGTTCTAAAAAGACAGAAAAGAAAAGACTTGGACTGTGCCGCTCATCTAACTCCTACAACATGAGCTGAAAAAGACTTGGACACCTTTCTGCCTCCAAGCCAGCTGAATCGCATTCAGGGCAGCTGGAGCCTCTCCCACTTACTATTGGCCTCTTGGTGCCTGAATTTATTTCCAGCTATGACGCTAAATTAAGGTGATATTTGCATCAATAGGTGTCAAGAGGTTAAGGGAGGACGGGGTTGTTTTTTCTTCTTTGAATGGCCGTTGACTGCATGTAAGAACTGCAGTCTTGAACTTCACTCAGTCTAGTTCTCATACAGTGGGGCAAAAAAGTATTTAGTCAGCTGACTTAATGGTCCAAGTTCTCCCACTTAAAAAGATGAGAGAGGCCTGTAGTTTTCATCATAGGTATACCTCAACTATCAGATACAAAGTGAGGGGAAAAAACAGAAAATCAAATTGTCTAATTTAAAGAATTTATTAAAACAATTATGGATGCTGTGAGAGTGTCTTGGGTGACACGTCTGCAGAATCCCGTGGAAGTTGGAACCTGCACCACTGGACTGGCAGACAGGTTTGGTCATTCCCCTTTTCAAGAAGGGGGACCGGAGGATGTGTTCCAACCACAGGGGAATCACACTCGCCAGGGTTCTGGAGAGGAGAGTCCAGCCGATAGTCGAACCTCAGATCCAGGAACAAGAGTGTTTCAGTCCTGGTCATGGAACAGGACTCATTTCCTCTTCCGGTATTTTCAACACGCATGCCCAAATGATTTATTCTGACCGAAAGTGTGACCATGTGAACGTTTGTTCTAATCGGAAAAAGTTTTTCTGGGCCCATGTGCACGGTTAAATTCTAATCCGACCATTGATCCGGTCAAGATATTTTGCGCATGTTACCGCGGCTACTGTTGCGTTGGTGGTCTTTGTTCTTCTGAGGATTCTCCACTTTCTTAGTGAAGGACCTTTTTTGGTTTTTGCTGTATGTTCATTAAGAAAGATTTTGTCATAGATGCATGTCTTCTGCTCACAAACTCTGATTGAAGGTTTTCTAACTAAACTGCAGAGCTGCTTTTAGGTCATGAATCGCTGGGATCAGATGCTTTGCAGTCGATGGAATCAGAAGTTGAGTTCCTGCGCTCACAGCCAGCATTAAAAAGTGTTCTCGAGTGGATCCTGAGTTCCCTCTTGAGATCAGATCAAAGTGTACCCCCCTCCCCCCACCCTTGCTTTCTACAAACCTAAAAAGTCTTTTATGCCTCAGACAGGAGCTGTGAGGCTTCCATCTGCTCCCCTTTGCTCCTCAGAGGAGTTTGAGTCACTCTTGACGTGAAAATGACTCCGTCACCATTTGCTCTTGCCGGTCAGATGGCCACCTGCGGTGCCACAAACGCTGAGTCACCTGCTGCTTGGCGAGTCAGTGTGGCGTGATGATTCATGGCTCGGATACCAGCAACAGGACGCCGTCTGAGTCTACCGCTCTGCTCCTTTGCGGTCAGCGAGGAAGCTAAGGCGTCATCTTTCTGTGACCAACATCTTCCTCACCCTCCTGGCTTTCTCCTGTTCGTTTGTCAAAAAGCCGATCGGGGAGTCTTTGTTCTCTCCTACTATAAAACGTAATTCTAGTCTCACAGATGCAAATTGGGCTTTCAGATCTTTTTCTTCTGGACTCTTTGTTTCCCACCCGGACCGCAGAGGCTGTCAGGCTTTTGTGTCCTCTTTTGTGACTTGATGACAAGGAAGCGTCCAGCCTCTGCGCCTAGGGGTCCACCGCTCTCTTTAACCCCCTAGAGTCTGACTTTACGGTTATCTGATCTGTTTTTTGGAAACGTAGACCTACTGACTTCTTTCTTCATTTTCCACCCTGATGTCTTATAAAACTTTCATTTTCAGAAAATAACCAAATTTTGTATGGCATAAGTAAAGATGCACCTGATTTAATAATTAAGAGAATATTGAAAAATGAAAGTATTGTATTTCATTTGCAATGGAATTAAATCAAAAATGCATTAATGTTGAATTTATTTAATCTTTGCAATAAAAGCCTAAGATAAATAAATACCTTAGAGAAACCCATTTATCAGCTCGGAGTGGTTTGTTCCATCCTAAGTTTGTTTAAAGATTAAACAGCATCAGTTTTGATTCCCCATCCTCACAAATTCTGCCTTTATTCTGGACTACAATTATTAAAGGTGTCCAATGATGAGCAGTAGAAGCACGCTTGTCTTTGTGTGGATTTATATTTTACCAGAAGGCTTTTGTCCTTCAGTGTAAAGCCCCGCTCAGTGCAGACAGCTGTTTGAATGTCGCAAGGAGTTTTTTTACGTAGACTTGACGGCCAACAGTTTGGATTTAAGGATATTTTGATGCCGACTTCAGTGAAACTGTAGTTGGAGCTCAGTGGGTCTTAAAGTCACAGCTGTGAACTGGAGCTATGCCCACTGGGCTTTAGGCTGGTGGAGGAGGAGGAGGTGGAGGTGGTGACATGTTCTGTCTTTAGGAAAAGCCGGAAAGTCTTGACAGCAGACGCTCTCAACCTGGATCCAGACGTACCTGATAGCTACTGAAGACATTTCAAATGTCCAGCGATGTGAAGGAATGGCATAATTAACAGGATTCATTTTCCCCTTAATTCAGTGCAGACCTCCATTTTTATGGTCACGGGTTTGTTTTGGTTTGATATGATTTGTGCATAGCAAGTTAACAACAATTAACAAATTCAGAAAAATCTTCTTCCAAATGTGTGCAAATACTTTAGTAAGAATAAAGAAAAGCCTTTCAGTTGACTCATACCAAGCGTGGTGTTATGTAATAAAACAATAAATAAATAAAGCGGCCAGTGGCATTGTGTAGCCTGCAGGCACTACCCTCTGTGGCCCTCAACGACCCCCTTTGACCTGTCTTTGCTGGCTGAGCTCCTGCTACACGCCCCTCACTGTCCCCTTCTGCCCCGCCACCCTGGTCAGACAAATTCAGGAAGAAACACCCCCACTTTTGTTTAAAATGGCGGCCTTACTCCACAACCATTTTATTTTTTGTTGGTCTTGGAGATGACGAACAGCTCCATGTCAGTTCTAAAAGAATAATCCATTCAAAACTTCCTTTGGATATCCCCGAAGTGTGGGTTTTGTTTTTGTTAGTGGATTTTGCCAATATTCTTTAGACATTTTGGGCTCAATCAATTTTTTGATGCTTGATGTGATGTCATCATTGGCGGAGAGTTAATCACGGTGTCAAACATTCATTTTTTCACCTTTACTAGATTTTAAGGATTTTTGAGGATCTGGCAGGGGTGACATTTCCACTCAAAGGGACAGTCAGAAAGTAGAATTGCAAAATTTGTCCTTGCAGACTGCTGTTTGCAGACTGCCGTTTGCAGACTGCTCTTTGCAGACTGCTGTCAACAGGAACTTACGGGTACGCAGTAGGGACACATCAATTCACTTTACCCATGGTTTGGTTTAAAGACCCACGCTAATGAAAATTGGGTTTTAAACATGTTCTTGTGGCATTTTTGTGATTATTTGAGATTTCTGATTATTTATGGATTCAAATAATTCTGAATCAGGAGCAAATTACAAAGTGGTGATTGAAAAAGAGAGTCTTTGTTGCATAGAAAATACGCTGGGCAAGCCAAGAGCTCCACACCAATGGTTCTGCCCATAACTCAAAGGCGAATTTCTAATGAGCTCCTGCCGCTCTGCAGAAACTATGTCCTATGTTTTTTTGTGTGTGCAAAAAACAGCATAATCATCATTAAAAGAGTTCTGAGCACGATGTTATAACAGATCAAAATATGATCGGAGTAACATACAGTTCGGTTTTTAACCGAGAATAGTGGCGTCCTTAGCAATAACGGCGCTTAACTTTCTCCGGCTTCACTTCCTTAAAACAATGTCTAGAAAAAACAAGTTCAGAACTGCTTTACTGTGCTCCACATCTGTAAGTTGTACATCAGGCATGGCCATCAAACCTTTTTTGCTTTCTTCTGGCTGTCCACTGTCGCCCGTTGTCCAGATAGAGCAGAGTGGTGGTGTGGATTGTTGTCCCACCTAGAGACGGTTTGTTCTTTTCGGAGGTGGTTCTCCTTCAGAGACTCATCATTTGTCAGCTTCTTGCTGTGACACATATGTTCGTCAGATTAGGAAGCGGAAGAGCTCCTTAGAAGGTCAATGGTTCTGCTGACTCAGCAGAACTGTAACGTAGTATTAGTCAGCACTAACACGTCAGGCTTAGATCAGATCCCACTTCTGAGACCATGTGGCACAAGGTTCCTCTAACAAAAGGACTTGAACAATTTATCAGCGATAGAAATCCTCCAACCCAACAGCAGACTTCCTCCAGGCCTTAGTCATTGAGTAACATCATGCATTTGTTTCATCTGTTACTACTTCCTTTGCCCAACTTAGGTTTCCTCTAATTCAGTGGAGGTTTTTTTCCAGGTGGAGAAGATCCGTCAGGTGAAAGCCAAGTCTCTGTACCTGCAGGTGGAGAAGCTCCACCAGAGTCTGACCAAATTAGACAGCAGCATTTCCGCCGTCAGTCAGGTGCTGGACGAGGGCCACCACCTCGACGTGCTGCTCGCCAGGGACCGAATGCTCACCCAGATCCACGAGCTCAAGGCTCTCAGGAGCCTTCTGCAGCCGCAGGAGGACGACCGCTTTATGTTCACGCCTCCAGACCAGGTCAGGACAGGTTACGGGTTGAGCTGGAGCTGCTTTTTCTTCCCAAACAAACTCCAGTCATGTGTTTCTCCCATCAGGCCTTGTACATCGCCATCCAGTCCATGGGCATGATCAGCAGCGGAGCCTTTGCCCCCGTCACCAAAGCCCACGGAGAAGGTCTGAAGAGCGCACTGCGCGGGAAACCCACCTCCTTCACTGTGATGGGATACGATCACGACGGAGAGCCACGCCTCTCTGGCGGCGATGCCGTGTCTGCGATGGTCATGTCAGCTGCTGATGGCAGCCTGACGGCGGTGGAGGTCTCTGACCATCAGAACGGCACCTACACCGTCAGCTACCTCCCCAAAACCGAGGGGGAGCACCTGGTGTCCGTCCTGGTGTGCAACCAGCACATTCATGGCAGTCCTTTCAAGGTGATGGTGAAGTCTGGGCGGAGCTATGGGTCTCTTGGCTCCCAAATGTCGTCCTTTGGATGCGAGGGCGAAGGAGACGGCCAGCTGTGCCGCCCGTGGGGGGTCTGTGTTGACAAGGAGGGATACGTGGTGGTGGCTGACCGCAGCAACAACCGCATACAGGTGAATTCCTCCATTCATCCAACACCAACATGAAACCAAATTGGGATGTATATTTACGCCACTGTGCTTTGTGTCCATCCAAATGAACCCAGACACGTTTGCATTCAATCTCAGCACACATATAGCGTTCAGCAGCAGCGTCCAAAACTCATCCAATTGTTTCTTCCTGGTTAGATATTCAAACCCTGCGGGACGTTCCACCACAAGTTTGGCTCCCTGGGCTCCCGGCCAGGTCAGTTCGACCGCCCGGCAGGCGTTGCATGTGACACTCAGAGACGAATCATCGTGGCGGATAAGGACAATCACCGTGTGCAGGTATGAACGACGGCGTTGCAGCGCCGTTGCCAAACACGCGTCACTGTTTGAGTTGTTTGAAGTCGAGCATCCATAGTTCCAGTGATGGAAAGCCATAACCTTCTTCAGAATTGTGTATTCACAGTGTTTCTCCTCCTGACAGGTGTTTACCTTTGAGGGCCAGTTCCTCCTCAAGTTCGGGGAAAAGGGCACCAAAAACGGGCAGTTCAACTATCCCTGGGACGTGGCTGTAAACTCTGAGGGGAAGATCCTGGTCTCCGACACCAGGAACCACCGAGTGCAGCTCTTCGCCCCCGACGGCTCTTTCCTCAACAAGTACGGCTTTGAGGGCGCCCTGTGGAAACACTTCGACTCCCCCAGAGGAGTAGCCTTCAACCACGAAGACCACCTGGTGGTGACCGACTTCAACAACCACCGGCTGCTGGTCATCCGGCCGGACTGCCAGTCAGCCCGCTTCCTGGGCTCCGAGGGCACCGGCAACGGGCAGTTCCTGCGGCCGCAGGGCGTCACCGTGGACCAAGAGAACCGCATCATCGTGGCAGATTCCCGCAACCACCGAATCCAAATCTTTGAGCCCAACGGAAACTTCTTATGCAAATTTGGCACACAGGGGAGCGGCTACGGGCAGATGGACCGCCCCTCCGGCGTGGCCGTGATGCCGGACGGCGTCATCGTGGTTGTCGACTTCGGGAACAACCGCATCCTCAAGTTCTAGACGCTGTTTTGCATTCTCTCCACCTGTTTTTGCAGTTTTCCTTTTTTTCCCAATGAAGGAAACCAGGAGAGAGAATGACTCAGCAGGAAGGAGGCCCCATCGGAAAAAACTGAGAGCAGGCTGGCTCCAAGGAAAAAAACCAAGCTGTTGATTCTCTTCTGATGTTCTTGACTCTCCTGTAGAGATCTGTGGGTACAAAGTGATAATCAGTCGAATAAGGAGCCATATTTCCCTTTCCTGGCTCTCAGCTGCTCTCAGTTCTTTCTGTCGGCCCTCCGTTTCTATACATCTCAGGGAATTTCACACTTCTTGAAACCTTGTACCCTCTGCTCCACACCTACCTCATTTAGCTCTTTATGAATGTACACAGAGTCACTGAGCAGAGGTTTCAGACCGTGAAGTTTTACAAAGAAAGTCTACCTCTTTACTGCATTATTTAAGAGACACAAAAAGAATGGACTCTTGGGTGGATGTTTGCACAGGATTCATGGAATTCCCGCTGTGCATTTTTTAAAAATGAGTTAATGTAAACCTGAATGTTGTTGCTGAGACAATACTCGGATGACCCGTTCTCGTTGGAAGCCATCGCTCCGGAGATACCACTCCTCCGTGGACGTGGAGCGATGCCAAACTTTTTAAGGAATCAAAATGAGCTCAGGTCGCCGCAGCGCCGTTCCCAGCGCTCGCCGCTTTCCTCACATTCTCCCTCTGGCTTTAGCGACTAATGCAGAGTATATTGATTTATTTAATCAGATCTAAAACCGTCTCCAGTTCCTGAATATGTCTCTAAAGTAAGGAAGATGTGTGGCGGAGTAGATGAGAGAGGATGACATGCACCCGGGGCATCGTCTTCTCTGAAGGAGACGACGCATCAAAAGAAATTCGAGTTGATCCCTTTTGAGATTTGAGAACTTAAGTCATCTGGACGTTAAGAAACTTAAGTGAATAAATGTTGACCTTTTAGGCAAGGCGGGCTGCGTGAGGAAATCCTCACATTTAGACACCCGACCTGGCTGTCCAGAGGACACCTCACTTTGAAGGCCCAACGCGCCCTTAAAGGTTAGGCCCTTCGGCTCCTGGGGACCCAGGACTGAGTCCATTATATTATCCTATTTATTTGTGCTTAGAGTTGAAAAGACGCCTCCTGATTAAGCTTTGGTAGACCGATTCCTCTAAAGACGGAGGTCTACAGACCAACTACTAGAGTCAACCAAAGTTAGTTTCTGCACAACAGTCGATTGCAGATTTGGCAATTAAAAAAAAACTTTAATATCCTCTATATACTTTTTTTTTTCTCTTTAATTATTGTTAAAAAAAAGCCTAAATTTCCTAAAAACCCATTGAGTTAAGTTCACTGCAGCAGAGAACAGCAGGTTCCTGCTCCAAAGACAAACCCTCTCAGGTGTTGCCTTAAGGCAGCACCGCCGTCTCGTTTGAAGCTCAGAAGGGCCAGAACGCCCCCGTTCCCTTCGGACTTGTATCCACGTTTTTTTTGTATACCTCAGCTCATAAATACCTCATAGCTTCTGCACATGTAAACAATCAAATACCTCAACTTTCTTCATTGATACCTCAGTTTGTTGTCCATACCTGGATGTCTCCAGCATACCTCTTCTTGTGTGGCAGTGTGGTGGAGTGCGTGTTTGAAGGACCAAAGATGGTGGCTTTGTTTGGCGTTCCAACAGAACCATGCTGTATACTGCCTGCTCCGTAAATGCCTTTTTATATCCCAGAAACCAAATGGGTCCGACGACAGCATTGTGCCAAAAGCACCGGTGAGTTCTGTGCCAAACGGTTGGCGTGGGGACCGCTGGGCTGCGATATCATGGATGCAGTTGATGGAACGAACCTCGTAAAGGATGCACTTAGGAGGGCTGGGACGTGCTACTCCTCGCCTCGGTTTGAGACCCTGCGTCCGCAGCGAGGGAGCGTCCGCCCTCAGCACAAGTGTGTCCGTGCGTCTCAGGATGACGGTTGCAGAAAAGCTCAAACGCGACAGAAACGCCATATGGTTTCCCAGCCAGCGGCTTCCTGCTGTGAACGCGGCGTTTGTACCGATGAAGATAGTTTTTCAGTATTACTCTCATCTTCACTCGACCTGGATCGCTTTCATTCTTTCGCTTTTTCAGTTTTTTTTTTTCTTTTTTTTTTAAATTAGCAGAATTCTATCTTTAAGATCTTAAGATCTTTACTCTTAAAGAGGAAAAATGTATTTTAAACCTTTTGTTGGTGTTTCATTTCGTTGCATGCTTAAAAAGTTCTTGTGTTGTACTGACGTCTCCCAGTTAGGTGTTGGAAACTCGGATGGGGTGTGTAGCTGGATGTTGGGATGGTTTTTCAAAATTAAAAAAAATGAGGCACCCAAAGATGCGTGTGTGCGTTAGGATTGGGTTGGATGACCCTTGACCTTTGCGATTGTAATGTCCTCTGCAGAGCACGGCCTACTCAGCTTGGCAATTCTTTCCCTTGTTTTGGGGGGGGGGGCGGGAACTCTGCGCTGTTTCTTCGTCTCAGTCCCGCCTTCGGTTCTGTTCCTCGGCTGGGTTCCCGCTCTGTGATTGCAGGTGTTTGAGGAAAGAAGAGGCGCCGCAGTGTGAGGCGTGCACGGTCGTAGACCTCCTTTAAATGATTGTAAGCTGGAAAGGAAAAAGATTTGAAAACTTAGAAAGTAAAAAAAAAAATGATCTCAGGTAGTTCCCGGCGGGCTCGTGCTGCTGGTGTCCCACTGATCCTGTCCCCTAGTGAAATGATGTAGTGACTCCCCCCTCTCCGTATTAGCCTGATTCTTTTGTGTGCCCTTTACATTATTATCAACATGAATTCTCAATCAGAAAAAAAGCTTTTGATTAGTTTCCCTGATTTCTCTTCTGGAGTTGTAGAGAAAAGTTCAAATCCTTCACACCACTCGAGGCTCGCCGTTCCTTTTAGAATGTATTTTGTGAAGAAAAGGGATGGACTGGCTCTCGTTGGCGCCGCGTGGTGCTTTTCCCTGCTGGGGGGTTGCAGGACGGGCCCCGGTGGCAGAGGAAGGTGGGGAGGATGGAAGGGCCGGGGCTTGAGGGGAGCTCTTCAGACCCCACCATGGTGTCCTGCCACCCCCCACCCCCCCACCAGCAGGTGATTGTGGGCGTGGCGCCTGTGCGCTGGATCTGTTACTTTAAGCTGAAATCCACTGAATGTATCCTGCTCTCAGTCCACGAGCCAGGGGGCGCCGGCGCGGCCAGCTGAGCGGGGAGGAGTGCTGCCGGGTGGGCTGTGCGTGTGATGGGGGGTGGGGTCGGTGTCACCAGTCCAAACCGCCTGACTCCCACCCCCCCTCGACACACACACTGAGCCGAGCGCACACGTCAGGTCTTTGGTCCAAATGAGGCTAAAATTTCTCGGCCGCTCCCTGAACTCTGTGGACTTTAAACGTTTCCTATGCAGTTCTCTTGGTTGTTTTTGTTTTGTTTATGCTTAAATAAAGTTGTATTTCTTTGGCTACCGTGTCTTTCTTGAAGTGCAGAAACCACTTTTTCCCAGCATCCTTTGTTTTGTGTGTTTTTCACACAATGCACAGCATCAAGATAAAACAGCAGACCAACCTGTTCAGGACGGACGCACACACACCAACACACACACACTAATGCAGACGCTCACATTCTGTGTGGTACAGAACTGGTTTGGACAGGGTTTTTTTTTGGGGGGGGTGGGTGGAAGTGAGCTCCTCCATCCTAATTTGGACTAAAATCATTTCTGGTCGTTTCTAGTCCAAAGATCAGATGTTTGTTCAGATTTACTTTGTCTCCTAATAACTATAACTCTTTTACGAACCAAACGGATCTAAATACATCCATCTCAGACTTATGGAGTTTATGTAGAGGCTCGGATTTTTTAGGAAATGTGGGCTTGATGTAAATTCGACGGCTTGAGCTGATTTTTCAGCCTCAGAGCAACAAACCAACAAAGATGGAGGAGAAGAAGCCGAATGAATTGAAACTTATGACAGAAGGAGCAGAAAATCTTTGCCTCCAGGCTGCAGGTTTGACAGCGGAACAGAGGATTATGAAATCAACACATTCAGTTTCCTCATTGGAAGACACTCCTGATTCTTGAATAAAACTCATTTGTTTGCAACTCAGTTTGTTTCTTTTTAGTCTTTTTATTTATGCATCTAAAGTGGAGGAAATAAGTATTTGATCCCAAAAGTAATTGACAGTCTGTCATCATTGTATGTTCATTTGAACAATGAGAGATAGAAAAACCACAAAGAGCATTAAGAAATCCACTTTGAAGAATTTATACACATTATTTAATTTCATTGAGGGGAAAAAAAAGATCAAGTTTCTGCACATATTAGGAAGAAATTTGGTCCACTCTTCTTTACAAATGACTTCTAAATCATTCAGATTTGGTGGTCTTGGTTGAATGTCACCCGATTTAAGCCTCCTGGTGGAGGGGAGGAGCTTCTCACACTTGATTTGATGGTTATTTGGGTCTTCCCATCCACGCGGTGAAGTTACCCTGTACAGAAAAACACCCCCATAGCACAATGCATCCACCTCCGTGCTTGACGGTGGGGATGGTGTTCTTGGGGTCATAGTCAAAGCCTTTTTCTCTTCCTCCAAACACGATGGGATGAGTTGATGCCAAAGAGCTCAGTGTTGGTCTGATCTGACCTCAGCACCATCTCTCAATCTCTCTCTAAATCATGAAGGGGTTCATGGCAAACTTCAGGCCGGCTCATGTGTCTTCTTAAGCAGAACTACTTTGTGAGCAACACTTATCACCTTAACCCCCAGCTTCTTGCTGTTGGTTTTATAGTCCATTCCGGTCTTGTGCAGGTCGACAATCTAAATCCACTGGAAGCTCTTTAGTCTTTCCATGTTGGAGACTTTGGAGTCTGACTGATGGACTGATTCTGTGGACCGGTGTCTTTAGTTGATTGGTTCAAACAGGTGTCTTCAATTCAGGTGACAGGTTGGTTAGGGGAGTCTAACTGGTCTGTGTGAACCAGAACTCTTCATGATTACTAGGGGATCAAAGACCTATTGACCTTAATGAAATGTAAATAAATGTACACTTCTCAAAAACACAAAAGGAAACATCTACATAACTCAGTGTTGCTCCAAGTCAATCCCACTTCTGTGTAATCAAACTGTCCAGTTAAGAAGAAACGTGTCACGTGTTTCGTGGAATAAACAACAGCTGGAAATAATAGACGATCAGCAAGAAACCTCCTATAAAGGAATGGCTGTGTGTGTGTGTGTGTGTGTGTGTGTGTGTGTGTGTGTGTGTGTGTGTGTGTGTGTGTGTGTGTGCCTGTGTGTGGTGCGTGCGTGCGTGCGTGCGTGCGTGCGTGCGTGCGTGCGTGCGTGCGTGCGTGCGTGCGTGCGTGCGTGCGTACCAGATCATAGAGGCACTACCACGACACAGTTAACCAGGAGATGTGGTGGAGGCTGAAGGAGGGCAACAACCCTGCATCAGGACCACCGACCCCAAACCAAGAAAAACCAAGCCCTGCAAAATGACCTCCAGCAGGCCACAATTGTGCATGTGTCTTCTGCTAGACAAAGGTGTTGATGTAATGGACCAGCCCGCCCATTCCCCAGACCTGAATCCAATAGAGAGCATCTGGGACATCAAGTGTCAGTCTGCTTTAATTTTTCTTCATGCTTAATCAAAGTCAATGCAGAGTTTTAGCTACTTGAACTGGATTAAAGGAGTTACATTGAGGGACAGTTCGACGAACTGAAGCTAAAATCTCGTGGCTTTTGTTCAGGGCTTGTAAACAGCGAGTTTGGGGATTCAGAACTTTTTCATTTTGTTGTGTTGTATATTTTTTAATTTCATTGTTCATTAGATTTTTCATTTTCCTAATTTTAAAACATTTGTGGAAGCAGCTCTTTATTATTATGTTCCTCTGTTTCTTAGGTTTGGACTTTTCCTGATTTGGTTTTTATGGAGAGAAAAACAGTTTAATTTGCAGACTGTTGTCAAAGATTTTTTTCTTTTCTTTTTATTTTGTTTAGTAGTCATGTGAAAATGTATAATATATTATGTAGTCCTGTGCTAATTTGTTTTGCATAAAGTAAAGAAAGGAATTGAACTAATTATTTGTATAATCGTTGTCAAACAGAAAAATGAAGCAGTTTGAGCTGAAAACACCAAAAACTTTTTTTCCTCATAAAATATACAAACTATGATTTAAATTACATGGTCTGTTTGGAGACTGTATGGTATTTGTTTTGGTGGATTAAAGGTTTTTGTTTCTGCTGTAAAATCCCCGGAAACAAGTAAAAATAATAAAATGTAACAAATTCTAATAATTACATATTATTTACTTTGTTTTGTTGGTTTGTTTACAGAGAAAATTCCAGTTTGGCCGCAGCTCTGCTCGCAGCTCTCCCTAGTGGACAGAACAGGAAGTACAACCTTAGCGCTTCTTTCTCTCTAGCTCAGGGGGGCCGACAGGTTTGACACAAAGAGACGACATTTTTAACTGTGATAGTCAAACAGCCACACCACGCACTGACCTGCCAAGACATGCACACACAACACACAATTGAAGCCATATTATTTCCAGCAACATACTCCTCTCCTTACAATACAACAGCCCTGGATATAATAAAGGGTGCAGTTTCAGTTATGGATGTTTTACGTTAACCCATACAGGTAAAACATGCACGTGTTTTAAAAAGGCAGAGGAAGCAAAACTGAGTTGGTTGTGGTTTTTTTTTCATTCATCAATCAGCATCCTAAAATCCATCAAGTCGTCATCTTCTGCATCTGGAATGAACAGCTGGGCTACATTTCTGTCAAACACGCCGGCTTCCCTTTGGTCATCGTCAGAGTCCGTCTGGTTGCCGTGCGGCTCCTCATAAATGATGCCGCCTGTTGGGAAAGCTCCAAGAACAGTTAAAGAAAGACACGTCAGCCCAAGTATCAATCCATTCAGAAAACTGTGGCGTAACTGGCCTGGCGCTGCCTCCCAGGAAGGAGCGGAAGACCGCCGGCCACCATTAGGGCCGCACCATAGGGCGCACCTTACATTTGGGAAAAAATGTAGGACTTTTAAGTGCGCCTTATGGTCTTGAAAGTATGGTATATAGAAAATATGATGAGTGTGTTTTTCTTTTCTTTTTTTACTCGTCCTGTCCAACACCTAAGCAGACAGATCAGAGCTGAAGGCCTCTTGTATTGGACAGATTGTACTGTTACAAAAGGGGTTTATGGATTTTAAGACAGAGTGTATTTGTTTGAGCCCCTGTTGTATTTGAGGCCGACATTTATTTATAATAGTCATTTTTATATGAATTCCTTGTTGGACGAGACAGAGACAGTAAAATGGGGGAGATGTGTCATAAGTAAACTGCATGACCTAGTATCACCTAAACACACCAACACACACCAACAAATAGTTGTTAGTTGTAACCCCCCCTAAAAAAAGAAAAACCTCAAACCATAACACACATTTTTAACAAAGTAAAAAAAAAAGAAAAATCATGAGCTGCAGTTTCACTCCTCGACCGCTAGATGTCAGCAGTATTACACTAAAGCTTTACTCCCTAATAGAGACTTCCAGTCTCACATTCAGTATTTATGCAGAATATTGAAGTAATCAGATTACAGAGGAGGGGCTGGATTACAATGCATTGTACCATGAAGCATAAATGAGACAGAGATCTCTAGCTGTGAAATGAAGTAAATTCTCCTTGAAACCACCAGAGAAGTGTCTTAAAGTCACAACTGAGCCATGAAAGCTTCTTCAAAGCAGTGGCGACAGGAAGCGCCTGGCTGATCAAACACACCAGCAGGCCGGCGGCACCTCCAATCCAGAGCGCAGAGCTGGTGGAGGAGGCCCCAGCAGATGGCTGGGAGGACCTTTTGCTGCTGGCGTGCGTGTCTACATGCAGGTCTCTGCAGTTGTGGATGAGGTGGTTCTCAGAGGAGCCAATTAGCTGCAGCAGACTGTGAAGGCACCCGAGAGCTCAGAGATCCAGGCTGGTTCTCTTTGTTCTGCCAGGAACAGCAGCAGATTCACAACAGCACGTTTTCAGCCTTTACAATGGGAGCGGACACTGAGGCTATGGAAGCCCAAAAGGCTCAAAATGAGCTGGTTTCAAATTTTACCTGTGATTTTTTTCACTCTCATCCTTTTTCACATGTGTTTCTTAACAAGACCATTATTCATTTCACTGAATCAATAGAAAATCACAGAAAAAAAGGTGTAATAACAGTTTTTTATAGCTGTATCATCTTAAAATTAATGATTAGAACATTGCAGCTTTTTTGAGTTTCAAATGAAGCTTCTGTTACCAATTTAGACACAAACCAGGTGGAACCAAGCATGGTGTGCCAGTTCTTCCTACAGTTTTGCGTACATTTTTTACATATTACATTTATAAATATGTTACATTTGTATATATAGATATGATACATATATGTTTATTATGTCTATATATTGTTTGTTTCTGTTACGCTTGTTATCTCTCATGGGGGTGGGGGGGGTAGTCATTTTGACTTTTAAAGCTCTAATTTGCTCAAATTGAGGGTTTGGGTTTTTTGAGCGTTACAATTTCTTTTTTGTCCCACCCAATTGTCATTTAAAAAAAAATCATTTTTCAGGTGGGCGGAGCAACCCGTCCCAATTCAGGATTCATTTTCATTAGAAACCAAAATGGCGGAGATGATCCATGCAGGAAAAAACACATCTCAAATAAAATATATTCCTTCACGACTGAAAAATGACTGAGAGCAGAATTACTGGAAATTAAAAAAAATGTTTATTGCCGAAACATCAAACCAAAGAAACGTTGTCTCACTGTGGTGTCTCACTGTGGTCTCACAACCACAGTGTGGTTGTGAGAGAAGAAAAGAAAAACTGTTTTAGTTTACTTGAAATTCAGATGAAAATGTTTTGAAAAGATCATCTGGATTTAACTCTACCTTGTTCGTGTTCAGATGACACGACAGTTAGCTTCAGGTTTAAGGATTAAGGCTACATCTTTCACAATAAAAGCTCCGAAACAGCTCAGATCTGCCTCAAAGTGTTCTATAAATGACTGAATATTGAATGAATCAAATCTTCCAGCGAGGATGAATTTGAGTGTGAAAAGGACGAGGCTTCCTCTGGTGCAGACGGGGAAACTTTGTTTCCTGATCTGAGAGCAAAAGCAGATGAAAAGTTTTTTCAGAAGTTCCTCCTTCCCTCTCATGGATCAAACCATGATGTTGCTTCTTCACTATCTTTTCTGGATCAGGATGGAAACAACGTTTGTGAACTTTTTTACATCGTGTTGGATCTTTGGAACAAACGATGGCGTGAAAAACGGCGTCACGTCTGTGACAGAGATTCATTTGAACACAGTCAACAGTGTCAGGATCTCCAGCTCCCAAATGAGGCTCTGAGACGTGGGTGGATGTGACTGAGCCCTCCCTCACAGATCCCAGCTGACGTGGGAGTGACGGAGGTCGTGACGTAGTCTGGGAGATGTGACCCCCGACCCTGAAGATGCCTTCAAATCCAATTTGAGCTCAGTTGTGAAGCGAGAGACATTTCTCCGGTGGGTGTGGGGAGAAGGAGCGGAGTCGGGGCACAGCAGGAAGCACAGAGGCACAGAGGCAGATTTTGTGTTGAATTTTACATTCTTCAAAGTCTCTCTATAAGCTCTCCACAGACTCAAAGATGCCCAAAAAAGTAAGGGGAAAAAAAATCAACCCAATCAGAAGACGAGAACATTTTTGCCCAGAAAACCAGCAAAAGGCTCAGAAAACCAACTCTGCATTTGACTGAATCTAGAAGGTGATGAACTGCTGGTGTGTTGGAGGCAGGCCATCGTTCTTTTGCTTGCGGCGCCACAAACAGAGTCAGAGACAGAAACGTTCAGACAGATTCGGCTCAGCAGGAAGCTGAAAGCGAGGTGTTAAAGTCCTCCTTATGCCTCTCACAAACTGTTGTTTGTCTCCTCTGGTGCTGCTGGGCCACACGGCTGATACAAGCAGAGAAGGTGAGCTTCCACGCCGCCTTAATTTTCCAATTCATCTGCTCTGATGTCCTTTCCTAAAGACCAAAGCCAATTCTGGAAAATGTCCCATATTTGTTAAAACATCAAGTTATATTTAGCATTTTCTTTCATTGGAACAGACAACATAAACACAGTAAGGGTGGGGTGGGGGGTTTATATCAGTCCACCTCCTTTTTTAGCAATTAATCAAATTTTTTGTGGATCAACTTAAGGTTTAATGGATTCAGTGTGTCATGTATGATATAGATATGTATTTACACCACAGTCCAGGTGAATACCAATTCGATTGGCTGCTGGGTGTGGATTAAGTTAGGGATAATGGTGCGAAGTATGAATTACAAGAATTAACGCACTGCTTGGTATGTGGTTCCTGCTGGCCCCAACATCCAAAGTTTGAAATATTTGATTGGCAGATTCTTCCGCTTCCAAGCGGTAGGGGGGTGGACTTCTAATCAGTTCACTCCTGATTGGTGAGAGTGGTTGCCATAAAAATATTGACTCATACATACTTGGACCAAACACTGCTTACTTGTGTTGTATGGTTCCAACAAATGGCGCCGTCCGAATCACCAAAAAATGCTTCAGTCTGGTTGGAGCCGATAGTAAACCCTTTCATACGGATGACGTCACACTAACTCTGTCCAGTTCTCTTATACAGTCGATGATTAAAAGTCCTGTTTTAGTGTTTCGTGATTGTCTTTTTAATCCTGACTTTTTTTTATATTCTCAGTTTCTGCATGACCTCTGATCTCTTGAAGCTTCTCCAACAACCACATTTCCTGATCTCAAGTTTCTTTTTATTTATTTTTAAAAAAAAAAGGGATCCTTAACTTCAAGTTCTAGGTTTTCAGTTAGTTTCAGTTCATTTGTAAACTATTTCATTTCTCGTCCACCAGTTTCCACCATTTCTCCCAAAAGTCTGTAGTACTTTTTCTGCAAGCTCATTAGTAAATAAAAAATAAAAAATAAAAGGCATCCTGCCACCTACTGTATTGGGGCAAAACAGCAGCATCCACCTGGAGTATTGTTGAAAAATACGTGCAAGTCTGGTGCGTATTTTTTGTAATTAAATGAACTTGTCAGAAAACTGCTAAATCAGACCTCAAACGTTCCTTCAGGTGGGGAAGGTTGGGTCATCCTTTTTTGCCTGCCTGCAGCAGGAGATAATAACCTTTTTTTATTTTTTGGATCAGACCATCTTTAGAAAATGAACTGATGTTAACGCAGCAGCCGTGGGACACGACATTACCCATCGTCGTCCTAATAATTTCTTCTGCAGATAAACTGAATCATCCTCGTCTTACTCCTTTTGGTCTCGGAGTCATGGCAACCCAACTGCAGCAGCCTCGTCAGGCAGAATAGGATCAAATAGGAACGAATGGTAAAAAAAGGAGCCTGGCTTCTTAACCTGAAGTTTTGTTTTGGTTGAGAACTTCTCGTTCGTTCTGCACCGTGAAGCCTCATCAAACACACACTTGAGCTCGCACACACCCGGCCTCTGAAAGCAGACAGTGGACTGATAACCATTGGAAGTGACAGATGCAAGATAGAAGCTTATAAGAGCTCATTGACCTCCGCTCCGTTCCGGGCGCTGTGTTCGCTGCAGCAAATTACCCATCCGTCCGTCTGACAGAGCCTTCCAGCAAAATGAGGACGGCCGGGGTCCTCAGCAGTGTCAGCATGGATATAGACTGTCTGGAAATGTGACTTCTTTGATGCATGTCTGCAGAAACCCCCCCCACAGGAGAGCAAACATTTGAACGAACTTTGAACGAAATAAATGCAAACCACAAAAGGAAAAACTCTCAAATAACTTTAAGGCGGGTGAGGTTTGGTTTTGTCCCAATTTCATTGTAAAAACTGTGGTCTGGTGAGGACTGTTTTGACAGGTTTGGGATAAAAATTGAGATTTTGGATTTTATTGGTTGACTGGGTTTCATCTCTGAATATTTCTGAGGAGAGTAAAAACAAAGGTTTCACTCAAGTAAAGTTTCCCTTTAGTGAAACTACTTCAAAGTAAAAAGTGGTCAACCCAAATATTACTCTGATATGAGTGGACCTGTAACCTTTATACTATGCCAATACCATTCTTGTGCCAATGATTGAACCCTTGTAAATGTAACCACAAAAATGTCACTAATGAATCTCGCAATTGTAGTAAAACTACTGAATTTTCTACATGAACGTACACAAGCAGAAAGAAGACAGTGTGGTTGTAAGGCTACAGAATCTACAAGTAAATGTAATTTGTAATGACCTGAAGTAAAGCATACATCTGTTTAGAAAGTCTGTCATTGTCTGGTATTTGATTTTTCACAGGAAAAAGTTTCTTAAAATACGTCTAACTTGGTTTTGTGTTTTTTCCTGCCAGTTTCAGTTCAATATATTGTTATGCTAATAGAAAAATGGAAGGAAGAAAGCCTACAATGTAATGAGGATGACTGCAGACGTCTTAGAAAACCTGTTAAAGCAGTGAAACTAGACATTGGTTCTGATTTGTGTCTTAAACCTGAACCTACATCTCCTTAATCAAATGGAAGGTTTCTGTTTTCTATGGCAGACCCATGAGGAAAACCCAGTCTCTTTGGGTACAATTTGGCCTCAAAGCTTTAGATTTTTGCTTGACAGTGTGCCGGAACTCAGCAGGTCGTGTCCTATGAGATGGTGGTGTACTTCACCTGGATCGTTCTGTGTCTCCCTTTTCCTCATAAACCGGATAACTGAGCACGTACAAATCCAAGATTGGTATCTTAGTCTAGGTTTTTGTGAGCTTCTCATCCGATTTCTTTCGTCATAATTTAGTTTAACTCGGGTCTTTAGCACTTACAGTGTTTCCTCGTTATATCGCAGTTCACCTTTGTGGATTTTTATCAGTGCAATTTGCATCCTTTTTTTGGACAGCACATTGTGTTCTGCGTCTTGATTGGGTGTTGACCTTGTCAATCAATCTCCTCCATGCTTAATATATCCAGTTTGGCTAATCTACATAATTCTTTGACTATGCTCAGAAATCTTTGTTTTCACTCTATAAAACTGGACTTATTTTTGCATCAAAGGTTGGAACTTTGAGAGTTTAAACTAGAGAGAAAAGTGTGAAAATGGTCATGTTTGTCTGAGAAAAGTGAAAAGAATGTAGTGAGAAGTTTTACAGGATCTATATTCCTTGGTGCTCTCATGCAATACATTTATTGTGGAATTAAGTAATCATGACCTGTAATTTATTAATGCAATTATTTCTTTTTAATCAAACCTAATATTTGCTGTGAAAAGCCTCATTTTGAGATATTTTCAGTCAATTTTGTGTTATTGTGGTGCAGTAAAAGTAAAAAATACAATTGAAAAAGTGACTTTATGAAGCTACCAATGCAACAGACTTCCAACCTTTACTTTTACACCAACAAGGGATTTTTCTTTTTAATCTTGAACAATTATGGGAAAAACAAGCACTAAACATCAGGTCCTTAGTGCTCTAATTAAACCCATAAAAACAGTAGAAACACTTTTCTGAGCAACCAAAAAAATATTGAACACAAACTACAAAATTAATACATAGAATAATATACACGTTGATACGTTTATTCTACAGTTTATCGTCCAATGTGATTTATTTTTTAAAGTTATGACAGCAAATACCTTGTAAACCTTTTCCCTTTGATAAAAGATAATTGTTGTGGGCTTGTTTGGGTTCATTCTGTTAAGAACAACAAAGTAGCACAATGACGACGTCACAGCAGCGATGTGGTGCATGCTGGGTACAGGGACGTCAAGATGTGCACTGAGAGATGTTTTCAGCTGAGTTCAAGTAAAACATTCATACAAGTAAACAGTTGGACCTTTGTTTTTTAGATTTGAAAACACGATAATAGTTATAGATTCAAAGTTGATTTACACGATAAAAAAGAATTGTCTGTAATTAATCAATAGCGATAATTTGACACCCCTAATAATCCTACTTCACAGGTTTCATCTATCACAGGTTTTTTTTAGAATGTAGCTCCTGGGTAAACAGAGGTCAAACAAAGTGTTATTATAAATGATTTAAAAAAATATATTTATTGTCTTTTTTTTAAGTTAACCTAGAACTTTGCCTACCTCTCTGCCAAACAATGATTTATGCAAGTTAACCGTACTAGCTTGTTAGTTTATTTTCTAAAACTCTTCATGCCATAGTTCCTATGGACCATTTAAATCCAGGGCTCCACTTAATTTATCACCTTAAAAAGAAAAACGCTGAAGAATATTTTTTAATATAACTTGAAATAAATTCAGGCATGACGGGGTTAAAGATAGTTTCCTTTAACAAACTGGTTGTTAACCTTCCACACAGAAATTCAAACTTTTTCATGGATAATTTTCCAAGATACTATTAATGTGGAGTCACAGCTTGATGAAGAGAACCAGGCTCAGGCGTTGGATAAAAAAATTGTTTTTTATTTGTAAGAAGTGTGCTCAAATTGATTTGTGTTTGATTTTGTATTCAGCAGAACCTCCAGAGAGGTACTTAATTTGACCTGTTCTGTTCTTCATCGTTCAGCCAGCCAATTTGTCATGTTGTCTTCTCTTGTTTGTAAAAAGTAGCATAGAAAGGGGGTGTATTAACAGAGACCCCACTGTCAGTATGATAATATTAGACCATTACTTAGTCATTCAGCTCATCGGCTCATTTCTCCTGTTCTGCTTTTCCCTGACATGTCAAAGACGTCCATCTGACCCATCTGAAGGTGCGAAAAGCTGCTTCACTCAACTGCAAATATGCTAAAGCGTCCCAGGACTGATTGACACGCTGCATTCCAAAGGCACTTCCTCTTCAGTTTGACGTTTGTGTGGGCTGGAAGAAAAGTGGATCTTCTCAAAAGCTCTTCCTTGTTAGGATGATGTCATGCTTCCCCGTCCCTGAAGGACACACAGCATTGAGCTTCTTCTCTGGTTCTTGTTGATTTCTTCCACTGTGTTGACAGTTAAACTCAGTGGCTTCAAAGATCGTTTCAGACAGCCTGTTGGGACTAAGGCATTAAAGATCAATAATGGAACTGTAGAGAATAAAAGTCCTCTCACCTCTGATTAATTTTTTTAGTAAAGCAAAGTGTTCTTTAATATTAACCCTTCAGGGTTCCTTAATAATTCAGGGTTCAGACCTACTGCTATGAAGTTAATCATTCATTCATTCATCTTCTTCCGTTTGTCCCTTTCGGGGTCACGGGGCTGCCTGAGCCTATCCTGGCCACTTCTGGGTGAAGGCAGGGACACCCAGGACAGGTCGCCAGTCTGTCACAGGGTAGAGTGTCCACAATCACACACCCACGCACTCTCACACTCACACCTAGGGACAATTTAGAGCAGGGGTCAGGAACCTTTTTGGCCGAGAGAGCCATAAACGCCACATATTTTTAAATGTAATTTCGAAAGAGCCATACAATGAATGAAATGAATGAAAAAAAGATTTTATAATTAAAGATTTGTCTGCGTGCCAGATGTGACCATCAAAAGAGCCAGAGGTTCCTGACCCCTGATTTAAAGTAACCAATTAACCTATGAAGGATGTTTTTGGATGGTGGGACAAAGCCGGAGTCCCCGGAGAAAACCCACGCATGCACGGGGAGAACATGCAAACTCCACACAGAAAGGTCCCCCATTGATGTTCTGGTTCAGGTCCCCCAGCCTGCACTTGAACCGGGGGCCTTCTTGCTTCTTGCAAGAGCGCTAACCACTGCACCACCGTGCAGCCTGAAGCTAATCATAAAGTTATGAAATGCTAAATCCAGTATATTTGTGTTAGATTTTAAATTCACCTACAAAAAGTTGGAACCAAACTGTTTTTGGAGGGTAAATCCTGCTGTGAAAACCTCAGAGGAACCACATCAAGCGCTAGAGGAAAGTCTTTCTTGAGCTATAGTCACTAAACCAAAGGAGTGTTTACGCCTAAAAATACATAAAAGAGTCTCAACGGCATCTCTGCTGTGAAATTCAATCCGCATTCATCCATCATCCAGCAGCAGAAGGTCCACCGCTCCACTGCTCATGTGGGCTTCAGGTTTCTCAGAAAGCTCCGTGTTTGAACACCATGAGATAAGAGGCCGCAGCTCCTCCTGGTTACGTCATGGATAATGATTCTGTCGATGTCGTTAGCGCAAGACAAACACAGCATTATCAGCATAATAATGGATTAATAATTAATGATGTGTTAAGTGATTGGTCCAGCTGTACTGCATGTAACAGTTTGTTGAAAAAATACAATAAAAGCATTAAAAACTGACACAATAAGGAGTAAACCAATCTGCAGTTTCACTCTGCTATGAAGACATTTTACTCCTTTCTTTATGATTTTACCTGTTGGTTTAATGTCAAAATTCTTTGATAATGGGCTTCCTGTTGCAACAGATTCAGGTGTTTCCTGAAGATTGACAGTCGTCTCATAAAGATTTTGGTTTGCCGAGCACCGAGGTGACTGAGAAGGATCCTGAAAGTTCTGTTTTCTATGGATTCCTCATCATAAATTAGTTCAAAAGGGGCCCAAGTCCAAGAGGCTTGTTTTTTCCAGGAAATGATTTTAATTGCATAGCTTAAAGAGAGGCTACACCAAATGACTAATACTTTACCCAGATTTAGCACCAATTCATAGCTTACAAATGCTATAATATGAAGCACCTCACTTTTATCATTTCAGAGGACTAGCAAACTAAAGTCTAAAGTCATAACTTTTCGTTACAACGCGCTGCACCACCGCTGCAGTCAAGATTCGGCGACATAAAGCGATATATGTATTTATGCTGATCGTCCCGATGGGTTGAATAAAGCATCAGTTCAGAGAGAAAATGTACCTCTTACCGGTTGTTTTTGTCCAGATGATAAAGGAAAAGGTTGTTTTAAAGAAGCCGGCGCCTTGATACTAAACATTTAAGCTAGGTAACCGGAACTTCTTTTTTCACCGTGCGGTTATCACTGTGGTATATAAGTTTTTACTGCACACCCACTCAATCAGAATAGAGTATTCACCCAGAGACCATGGTATAATCCTCATTAAATTTGCTGACATGGACCACAATGCATTGCATTTGAATGGTTTGTTATTTAAAGAAAAATATTTTTATTGAATAATCCACATTTTTATCATCAGAACAATGTTCATATTTATTAGTTTTTTACTTTGGCAATAGGTGATGTCATTTTTTCCCTTAAAATAAATGAAGCAGTGTGCACATGTCCAAGTTAGGTTAAGCACTGGATAGTTCTGCACCATATCGTCTTTTATCGGTTAGGGTTAATGAGGAATTTCCTACAAGACCGTTAAGTTCAATATTTATTCTTTCTTTTTTTTTTACATTCAATTTATTTCTGTTTGATTCACAAAGCCACATCATGCATTGGACGGCTCTGCAGCAAATATTGGATGAAGTATGATCAGTAGAAATGACATTAAAAACTAGATATGAATAGCATGTCATTTAGTTCAGTGTTTTTCCCTCATTAACTAATCTAAAAACACTTGCCATCTACAGGATATCAGCTCTGTGTTCATCCAAACAGGCCCTGATAAAACACTGAGTAGTTAGGAATATGAAAGATCATAAAATACTTTTTTTTGTGTTTTTTTGATTCTATTAAAGACATTTCAATAAGAATGACGGTACCACGATTTAGCTGCAGCTATAACTGTTTTCTGAAAAGTCCCGCCCCTTTAACTGTCTCCACCAATCATTCTTGGAGGCTTAATCACATGTCATCAGTCTGACCAATCAGAAGTGGTTAAAGTCTTCACTTCCTTGTTCCGACTCTGCTCATAAAGTCTCTCAGTTCTAACAAAAATACCAGCTGAAGCTCGTCTTTAGCGCTGTTGCTTTCCACAGAATCCGGTATCAGACCGTGGAAAAAGTGAACAAAACAATGAAGCTCAGAGAAGCTAGTCTTTCTGCGTTTGGCGGCTGTATGCACTACATCTCCCATGATGCATTGGGTTAATGTGACAGCATCTCAGCGCACAATGAGCCTTTCTTTGTTAAATGTCTACAACGAACACACATCAAACAGTTTTTAAATCTTACAACTTAACTTTTATTACATCTATTAGAAAAAAAACAGCTGCAACTTCCAGATTTTTCTGCCACAATTATCACAAAAATGCATGTGAGATTGCGATGGGGCTGTAGATCAATACAGACTATGAGTTTTTCCTTATTTTTACATTTTTGGATGCTGGTGTGGCGCTGGATTCTTTCAAGGGTAAAGTGTGCCGTGGCTCAAAAAAGGTTGAAAAACACTGATCTAGTTTACATCTAGTCTGTGTCAGTGTCTGTTATGAAACAGGACAAAAACTTTAAAGCTGAGAGCTTTCTGCCAGGCTTTGGGGCATTATCATCTGGCAGCTGATGCTGACATATCAGTGAATTCTCTTGGCGCCATCAAATATTGACGTGATGGTCATTAAAATTGCACAAGGTTAACAATGGCGTGTCATTTCTCTGATCTTGGTCCTACCGCTGTCTCTAAAGTCTAGCAGCTGCTCTCCAAACAAGCCTCTCCACTGTTAGACATCCATCTGTTGGTTCTTGTTGCGTTTCAATCCTGCTCCTGTCAGAAGACTCAGCTTTCAGAGTTAATTACAAACCACTGGGCTCACAGCTCTTCTTCACTTTCCGTTCTTCACATCCTGTCACATAATGTTGGAGGGTTATGTCTACAGTACTGTGAGTGATCAAAAAACTCTTCCCCTTTCGGCTCCATCCTTTAAACAGCTGACACCGTGACCGTTTCTCTTTGATAATCAGTTCAAGCTGTTGCCATAATTATACACCACCGCCTTCATGCATATTCAGTCATTCCACTTCATTATATTTACCCACAAGCAGCAGCTTCTCTCTGTTCAATGGGCCTATAGCACAGAACAGGCAGACAGGACCCTGTTGTGCCACAACAGCAGAAGACCACATTGGTTGCTTCTCCAGACTGAGATTCATCAAACCAAATCCTGCGTCTCTTTTTTAGGCGTCCATCCCTTTGTCTTTTTCTTACTCTCCTTTTAACAAAAGTTTTGAATAAAAACTCTAATGAAGACCTGGGAGATTTCACATTTGCACATCACCATAGATCTCTGCCGGCATAAATAAATGAAAAGAGGGCGACGGGATATTTTAGCTAAAAATCATCTGAACGATAATTGACTCACAGAGAAAGGCTGTGATTAAACGCTGAATAACTGAGGAGAGCATCCTGGTTCTGCCGGTTTAATCCCTGGAACTGCTGTGGCAGAGTAACGGGTCGCCGTGACATACAAGCCTACAAGAATCTGTGATGTGAATCCCGGCTGCTGGACTTTGATGGTTCTGGATGAATCATGATACTAAACCCGACAGAAAGTCAGAGGATGGAAGTTTTAGGACCAGCAGTAAAAGTCTCACCGTCAGCAGCTGGGATTCCTGCTTTTTGGAGAAAACGTGAGCTGGAAGGATCCCACACACACTTGTGCTGTGATTTACCCGTGTTTGACGGTGAAGCTCAGCAACACTGAAGAAACATTTCTGACACGGAGAAGCCCCAGGGAAGAAGTTAATAATGTAACGCTTACTTTGAGTCATTTTGAATGGGATAAACAGATAAGGGCTCGGGTATTTTTGTTTTGAGTCAAAACATCTGTTTATTTGCTCTGACTCAGAATCTACTTCAGAGAACAGATGATCCAAAATGCGGATACACGACTCATTTTTCATCAGCCAAAGGAACCTTGAATCTGTTAAGCTACTTTCTCACTGCCCCTCAGCAACGGGCATTTAAGCCAACACCTCCAATGAAAAGTCTCTGTAAACGCAGATTTCAGGCTTGCATGTTCATGTGTTACCATGCACATTTTAAGATTTTTTTTGGCTCTATGTGCAAAATATGCATCCATATAAGTTGAAACAGGTTGAGCTTTGACCAATCAGACAGTCACATTTGGTATTGACGTAGGGACGGCGTCTTTCTCTTATTCACGGAGGTGCTGTGAACTGTTTGAAAACTGATCACAGAAGAGACGTTTATAATTTTAGTTTTTGCCCGACCAGAAGTATATGACACCAAGTATTTCACGTATTGGAATAGAGCTGTGACAGAAAAAGCCTGGAGCAAGGTCTGCTAGATTTGACATTTCACACCTGTCCTCTTCCAACTGTAGGTGGTGGACAAGCACTGGTAAACACTAGAAAAAGAAGAACCCCTCCCTGCTTGTGCAGTGAGAACACCACAGGCTAAAGGCGCTTTCTTGAACACGTGTCACATGTTACCCATTTTCCCAAGCTGGGATCAATACAGTATCTTTATCTTAAGTATCTTTATCTTAGCTTTAGATTCATAGACTCAACACAGACTGGTCCTATGAGCAGCACTTTTCACCCCAAACTCCCTCATTGAGGTCTGCAACCACATGGTCATCACTGTTTTCTGCCAGTAGACTGGAGGTTTGTATTCTCGACAGCAGAAAAGCCCTCAGCTATCATCTTTGTCCTGCCTTCACCCAACAGTAGCTTGGATAGACTCCCCGTGACCCCTAAGGTGATTCAGCAGGTATAAAAAATGGATAGATGGCATATTTTGAAGAGTTTTAACTAAACTCTTCCCTCTTTTTGATGTCTTTTAGCTGAGATATTTTTCCAACCAAGTTTCTTTTATTTTGTGGCTTTTTCGTTGTTGTTCTTGTGCCTTTCCATCTTTTCAGTGACTCTCAGTCACAGCAGATTAACCTACGGGATTCTAAAAACAAACTTGCTCCACCACCCTTCAACAATGTTCTGAAAAACGCAACTGGGAGGGACATAGCAAAGATCCACCTTTAGGTCCATCCACCTGTCATTCAAAAATTATGAGTCTTGTTGGTGGAAAATAAAAATAAAAAACAAGTTTATAAAATACATTTCTCTGACAGGAAAAGAAAGCCTTTGATGGCCTTTAAAGATCAGTTAACGACAAAAGTAATATACTTTAGATTAAATATAATTAAAAAGACATAATGTAGTGACTCAGTTTATAATTGCTGTTAAATTAAATAAAAACAAGAAAAATACCTCATTAATCCCACCGTGTGGACAGGGCTGTGTTCTTTCTATACAGTAAAAAATGTATAGGCAATGTACCTGAGAAATAACATTCTAAAAAAGTTTAACCCTTCAACACTGGAGCTGTCACTGGCGACACCCTTTTTGACATGCCATAAATCCTCAAATGTTTACACGATCACCCTGAATCGGCTGATTCTGACGTGGAGAAAAGTGGGTTTTCACATCGGCTTTGCCCTGTTCTGCAACACTTTTACAAACGTGAAGTGTTGCAGAACAGGTGTTGCTTTCCTTTTTCTTTTTTTTTACTTGTCCTGTCCAACAGCTGGGCAAACAGCTGAGAACTGAAGGGCTCTTGTGTTGGACATATTTTACTTAAACAACAGAGGTTCTGAATTTGTTGACAAACCAGAGGTATGTCTGAATAAACCCCTTTTGTTATCGAGGCCAAACTTTATTCATTTTAATCGTATTTGAAGATTTTTTGTGTTGGACAGGTGTTGCTTTTCTCCACTTCAGAATCTGCTGGAATTACATGAACTGCTTCAACAATTGAAGAGTTACAGAGGAAAAGAATGTCAACACTGGAGCTACAGCTCTGGTGTTTAAATGTTACAGACCCACTCCAATGAAAACTGTGTTTTTGATGTTTTTAACATGTTCTTGTTGGCTTTTTCTCATGACAGAGGTTCTAAAAATAAAATTGCCGCTATTTTTGTCACACCACTGATGTTAGGTTGGGGGTGTGAGGGTCTGTAAGCTAGTGGGAAAGAGGGTAAACAAATATATGATGGGAGGTGAAGGTCTGCACAGTTTCAATAAGGTAGATCTGCCTCATCTTCATGTACGCTTAGTTTGCTGAACCTTCACGTCACTCATCATGGTCTTCACCCTGAGCCAATTGCTAAAGTCCTTAAACTCCTCACAGCTTATCACAGGTCATCACAAACATGCAAGATGTCTCTGGCCCTCAGCCCAAACGCCAAAGACTGCGGACTTCATGCTTCACTTTTAAATCATCCAATCACACAATCAAGATCTCTCCTCATTGAAATGGGGGCGGGCTCGCTCCACGCCAACAGTCCCACCCATAACTCAGAGGTGAATTTCTGATTAACTCCTGATGCTCTGCAGAAACTATGTCCAAGACAACAACAGATTTTTTGATCTTGACAAAAAACAACTTATTCATAATTAAAAGACCACTGGGAAAAAAATATCAATAGGTGATTGGAGTGGGACTTTAGAGATATAAAATTATAAACAAGTTTGGGTTTGAAAGTTTGCTGAAAATTCAGTTTTTTTTTCAGCTGTTGAATCCATTTTTAAACGGTCCACATATTTAACGGCAAAGTATTTACATTTTTTTTTTCAAAGTCTTTTTATTCATTAACCAAAAATCCTCTAAACTCAGATAGCAGTTAAGGATCTTGCTTTATTTTAAGTTTGAAGCTTTAAAAAACTCACTTAGCACATAGCCAGTTTTTTAAATCCTTAAATGCAAACCTAGTCTTCACAATTCTTCCCTTATGGCCTCCTTTTCTCCTTACTGTCTGTTAATTTCTAGTTTACTTATCAAATACAGTTATAGTGTGTTCTGTTTTCAAGTCGTAACCTTGAAGTTTTGTGAAGGGAAACTGAATCTCTGACTCCCAGCTTTTATTCAACTTTTTCACTGCACAGACTCATCCCTACATGCATAATGGCTCCACAACAGAACATAATACAAATCCTATAAAAGTACTCTGTTGTTTCCTCTAAATTCATAACTGCATCGTATTAAATCACAACATGACTCCATTTCAATCACTACAAAGAGACCGAAGATTTTATTTTCTGTTTTCCAGCTTTTAACCAGCTAAGTGCTTTCCACCCTCTCAGCCGTTGGGCCATCATGACTTTTGGAGCTTTTTCCAACAGCAACAGAAGCTTAATTAGTTCTTCAGGCAATTTGAAGTGTATTTCTCTTAAATGTTTGAGACAGAGCCACGTGGGAGTCGGGCAGCTTGGCTCTTTCTGAGATTGTCTGTCCTCTCGCGTTTGGCTTCATCTCTGAGGGAATCTTTGGACACTCAGGTTGTTTTGATGAGTGACTGTTAGGATGTCTGTTATTTGGTGTCTCAAACTGCAGCCTGTCAGTCCATTTTTATGTCTTTCAAAGTAAAAGCAGGACCATTTCAGGTAAACAACGAAACAACAATTAGCCTTTTGACGCCAGTTAATGGAAACACGCATCAAACTGCTTCCACTCCAAACTTAATTTAGCCTCGTTTTGAAAGCACGAACATAAGTGATTTTTTTAAATAATTGGAATGTAATTGAGATGTCAATGGGTTACATTTTCTTTATGCATTTTTTTCCTCCCTCTCCACATACATGTTGGTATCTGTAGCTTAGTCTGGTGGTTTCTCAGTTTTCTTTGACTCAACAAAGGCTAATCTTAATTTAGCAACTCATTAACAGCTGGTCTGAGAGTAAATTAACTTCATAGAAAATGAAATCTTCTAGCTTAGCAAATTAGAAAATTATCCTTAGCTAAAATTAACATCTGCGTATATTGGACCCATTAACAATATATAGAGAACTGGACTGAGTGAGTGAGACATAATCCATGGAAAATGCCTTACCACCGGCTCCAGCAAAATGAAGTCAATTCAGTCGTGATTTTTAGGCGATACGGATGTCGCCATGTTGGAGCCAGATGACAGCGATTGGTCTGTGGTGTTGGTCTGAGTAACCGTTTCTATGGCAACCACTGTCACCAATCAGGAGTGAGATTGTTTGAAGTCCGCACCCCTTCCACTGAAAGGGGCTGGAGGGAATCTGTCAAACAAACGTTCGAGGTGAGGCGATCACCACATGCTTTTATTTAGGCATCCGATTTGCCAGTTTATAACTTAGTTTACTGCGATTAGATAAAGAAAAATACCATGAAAAAAATTCTGATTATCAAGAACATCTTTAAAAAGGTATCAGAGCAAAAATGGATATTCTGACTAACAAAATGACTGAATAACAGCTGTTTATTTCTCTGTAGAAGTCTAGGGAATTCTGGCTTTATGGATCTGGAGCCAATGGGTACTTCCTGTTGGGAACATGCAGGGGGGGTTTGTCTCTCAGTCCAGTTCTATATATACAGTCAATGTTTGAACCCAGCTGAAACTGGGTTGCCTAGAAGATATAATTCGTGACTCTCCTTTACAACAAATTCAACAACATGTCCTGAATGGTCACGTGATGCTGATGACATGTCTTAAAAATGTTTTGACTTGGAAAAAATTGAAGAATATTTGGTGCAAAAAGAAATGGATGATTGACCTTTTTAGGAATACACTTAAAAAAAATTTGTTTTCGCAAATATAGAGTACTTTTAGGAGACGGTGAGTAAAGGAGGCAAAAATTGGCGTCGGACTCCAGCGAGTCTGGAGGCTTCAGACGAAAGCTGCACTAAAAACACACACTTCTAAAATAGAACATCTCAGCATGAACTCAGAGAAACGCCTTCAGAGATCCCTGCCTCACAACAGCGGGCAATCAACAAAGACAGTGGAAGCTCAGTGCACTCCCAAAAAACAAACAAACGAGGACGAAAGGATCCTTTTGTGCAACAGAGAGCATCTTAGATGGACTGAGGCAAAGGCAAAACCTGTCCTGGAGTAAGCTGAATAAAAGTGAAAGATTTTTATTGAAGCTCTTCAATTCTGCTTCTCCAGAGGAGCAAACCAAATGTTCCTAAGAACATGTTTTCAACCCAGATCCTGTTTTGTTGTAAATGTTCGCTATTGTTAAGTTAAAAAAGAGCAAGTATATTTTTATCAAAGGATAAAGCAATATCATGCTTTAACTATGTGGCTGCATAGCATAGTTTTCCTTTTTCCCCAAAAACTTTACACAAAACCTTTTCTTTAGTTGTTTTTATCATCTTATTTCCCTTCCTATTATTTCCTTTACACAAAGGTGTAGTGGTTAGCACCGACATATCAAAATGGCCCCGGTTCAAATCTCAACTGGGACCTTTCTAGGTGGAGCTTGCATGTTCTCCTTATGTATTTATCGGTGACCCACCCAGCAAATTTTCCACGTCACAAATATGTTCATTATTTTGTCCTCTTTTTGTCTGCTCCTGATTCACAACGATTTACATAAAGAAATCCTCAGAAATGCAAATTAATTGGTTAGTTCAAAAGGGGCCCAAGTCCACAATTTTTCCAAAATAGAGATATATGTTCTATGGTCTTCAAGGGAAAAGATATCTGATTATGTGCAAAGAAGTCCCAAGTCAGTTGTAATGTATTGACTATGCTTGACATTTAAACTGCATTAAGTGCAAAATTCCTGGATTTGGGCCTCTCTTGCATGGGTTTTGGTTTATCGCATATGGTAGCACTAGTTATCCAACATGGCAGCACCCCCTGTTTAATTCAAGAAGGGCCCAAGTCCAGAGACTTTAGTTTGCCAGTCCTCTGAAATGATTAAAGTGAGGTGCTTCATATTATAGCATTTGTAAGCTATGAACTGGTGCTAAATCTGGGTAAAGTATTAATCATTTGGTGTAGCCTCCCTTTAAGCTATGCAATTAAAATCATTTCCTGGAAAAACAAACCTCTTGGACTTGGGCCCCTTTTGAACTAACCGATTCAATTTTAATCTTAATTTTTGTTATACATGTCCTCCGTCATCAGAAAAATGCCACAAGATGAACAAGATGTTAAAAACACAAAAGACGCCATTTTCATGGAGTGGGTCTTTATAGGGTTAAGTGGCCATGAGTCAGCTGGGGGAAAAAAAGCAATATCAATGTCCTTATGTGTCATGTAACAAATAAGACCAGCCTCAGGTTTAGCCATCTGGTTCTGGTTTCCTGCCCTGGTCTTTCTAAACAGAAACTTTGGGTTTTCTGCTTTCAGATGTTCTGTCTCTAACTTCTGGCAACAGCTCCAGTGCATCAGCTGACACAGAAATATATCAGTCAGAACAAATGCAACATAAAAGCTACGAAACAGCCTGATGGAGCCGGTTTAATCTGTTCCATTCATGAATAAATGTTCTCATCAGACTGGAGTTCCTTCCTCTTAAAATTCAAATGAAAGAAAATAGTTTGGATTTTTTGGGTATAATTGAGCAGCTGAACTAGTGCTATAAAAACCCAATTTGGGATGTTTTTCTCGGAAGTGAGTATTTGGAAAGAGGTAATGCGTCAGGAGGCTACAGGTGTGCTGAGGAAGGGCAGAAGAGGGACCATCTGCTGACAGGACATGCCAAGTATGAAATATTCATTAAGATTTTTAGCTGTACTTCAGCTCAGCCTGGGGCTGTGGGGATCCATCAGGAGTAAGCTGGATGTGGCTGTCAGCATGTGTGTGAATGGGAGGCTGGTGACGTGTGAGAGGACGTGGCAGTTTTGGCTGTGTGGCCACTTCCTGCATGCCATTCCTCATCACTCAGTTTTCTTAGAGAAAAACCTGCTGCAGGACAAACCTGAAACAGAACATAAATGCTGCTCGAGTGAATACATTAAATAAGACAGAAATGGAACATTCCTTGACGGTGCGCCTTATAATTCTGAAAAATATGGTTATTAAAAGAAAATATTCACTTTTCCAGGAGGAACGGCAATACCTGGAAGACGTGAACCTATAAGCGCTAACACATTTGCTGCCTCATCGTAAATAATCGGTAATGTCTCATGTGTACTTGGCAATTTTTATGTCACTTTTTTTGAGTATTTTGGTGTATTACTCAGGCCCAAATGGTAAGGACATGAAGTAAACAGATGAATTTGACACCACTGATAAATTATCAGTAGTTATGATCTATTCGTGGGAGGTGTTTTAAAAATTTCAGGTGTTTTTACATTTTTTTTATTTTAAAAAGTCCCTCCTGGACAGTTTAAAACTATAAATAAATGATGAGAATGTACGGGATAAATGTGAAGCCTCTCAAACAGAGCCAGAATTATAATTCCTCACTACCTTTGGTGTATTTATGCTAACTGTTATAAGCCGTTATTTCAAATTTCACTCCTACCATTTGCCTTCACAACATAAAAATTGAGGTCAGAGTTTATCCGTCCGCTCTACATTTGTTTTGTGTTTTTTAAACATAATTCCGAAATATTTCTTCCCTTTTTTGTTGACAAACTCCTATGTCAAAAATGTCAAAAGTTGATTTTCAAGCTCATCTTCTAAACTCAATCCCAGGTGCACAAAAGTTACTCCACCATTTCCTTCACCTCTCCCTTCATTTCCCTTCATTCTTTAACCCATAAACCAACACCAGGAAAGATTTTGTTTTCAAATTCACGAGTCCAACTCTGTTGTTTTAGCTTTGATCTGTGAAGTGGACATGTGAAAATGGATTTCCACAAACCGAGAACGTCTTCGCATCCCATAAACACCTCTGTCAGACAGGACACATGGACAGTTTGAACATCCTCTCAGCTGTCTCCTAGATTTTCAGCTCCTCATCCGCATGGCTGTCACTTGTTTTTGATCTAAAACACACAATCTCTCACTCTGAACATGGCATGTCGCCTATCAGAGTCCACTTCAATGCTTTTCTTTTTGTAATTGCCAAATTTGTGTCACATTAGTGGCCTGAGCTGTCACTCAGCTGCAGCCCCCACCAACATCTAATGAATCCGACATCCGGCAGGTGGAGCAAAGTGGCTAAATGAGTTGACATTCATTCCTGTGTAGGAGACACGTTTTGATTTTGGACAGAATGTATTTCTCTCGCTCAAATAAGCCAAACTTGCAGGAAAGTTCTGAGATCAGCTGTGAGAAAAACAGAGCGGTGCAGAAATGTACCACAGTCGCACCTTCAGTCGTTTGTCCGCCTGCAGATCTGAGAACATTTATTCAGTTTGAAGGAACAAAGCAACATTTTAGGACGTTAAGTCAGAGCAGTGAATCCTCGACTTTTGCTGTAAAACTGGTCTCTGTTTTTTATCAATATCTCCCTTTAGTATTAGTTGGTATTCGCTTTTTGGCAAACAAGTTTTCAATCATTACCCTATTTTCTGCACTATGAAGTGTATCATATTGTGGTGCACCGTCAAAGAATGGTTTATATTTGAACTATAAAACAATGTTCACACAGGCCTCAGAAACGCATGTTTAAGCCACCACTTCCAATTAAAAGTTAATGTAAAAATGCAAATATGCGTGTTTCGGGCTGCTACTTCCAGCAGTCTTGTGTTCACGCATTTTCTGTAGACATTTTTACTACCCTCTTTGGCTTCTACGTAGAAAACACGTGTCCATGGAACACGCATTGAAAGTTTGACATGTCACACCAAGCCTCTTCCAACTGTAGGTGGCAGACATGCGCTGGCAAACAGTAGAAAAAGAAGCCCCTCCCTGCTTGACCAATGTGAACACCGAGCATTCAAAATGCGTGTATAGCGCTTACCTTTAACATGGATCGGATGCCCGGTGCGAGGCACATTAAGCGAAACAAAAGAGTCAGAGATAAGTCAGTCAGTCAGACTTTAGTAATTGCATTAAGAAACTTGTTTGTAATACGCTACATGCTAGCCCTGTTAGAAGCATTAGCCATGTTCAAGCATTCACAACGTTTGTGTTAAGATATCTGTCTATTTTTGTAACGTGTAAAAAAAAACACGGTCGGAAACTGCTACACGTTAGCATATTAACAACAATACCTAACGTAAAATTTGTTTTACATGAGTGTTGTGTGTCTCTTAAAATGCCTTTAACATTAGTAAACATAACCAGAATTAACACGTATATAATGCGCTCCAGATTATATGGTGCAATTTGTCAATTTTTAAGAAAACTTAATGCTTTTAAGTGCACCTTATACTGTAGCATGGAAAATTTAATAATTGCAGGTGTTTCTAGTTTTGCTGTCTTATGGAGGATATGATCTCTTAAAAATACAAGACTAGAAATCTCTTGGAAACGTTTTTTTAGTAGCAGTAAATTTCAGAAAAATAATTGTTCCCAAATTCAGCATTTAGAGATACAGTTTAGAAATAAAAAACAGAAAAAATAGAAGAAAAGGGGAGCTCTGGGCTATTTTCAGCCGATGAAAACAGGCACTTATCCTAATGATGATCGCTTGTGACTTCTGTTTGTTTATCTGCTTCTAATAATTAGGACCTCAGAGGTCAATACAGCTTCCGCACACCGGTTCTCAATCTGGATGATTGTTTCCTGTTAATGCCACATATTGATTATTGCTTATCTCCTATTATCATTCGGGTTTTTCCACCAACACAATCACACAAAACAAAGACGTTATGGACGCTTTCCTACTCAGAGATTTACTGTGAAACATCCCCCAATTAATCCATACTTAGTTCCTGATTAATATTTAATCTTTTATTCTTTCGAATGAATTTGTGTTTGAGTGCAATTAGCCATGATAAAGAGCTTCAGTTTAAACATTAAGAATAATTAAAGAAAGATGCATAAACTCATACAATCCTAAATAAAATGTAAATGAAATCTGTTGAGTTTGTGAAAAAAAGGGGTTAAATAAAGCCTGTTCTCTGAAGTGTCAGGAACTTTTGAGCAAACTCAGAGTTTCTATGTCAACGTTGGATCATTTCTTGATGTTAGTTCAACACAATTTCCCTTTAAAAAAAATCTTATTCCACCTTTCTTCCTGGTTTTATTTAGTTGTTTTTCTTTGACACTTCTAGAGAAACTGCAGTTTGTCGTAACATTTTTGTGTGAATTTCTCTTCATTATCACACTTTGAAGAGTCTTCTTTTCATTTGCTAAAGCTTAAAGATCCACTCTGATGACAATGATGTTTTTGGTGTTTTTAACGTTGTGTGGCATTTTTCTGATGATGGAGGACATATATATAGAAGGAAAAGCAGGTAAAAAAAAATTCTTTGGAAAAAGCTTGTAGCATGTGGGTGCTACAATCAGTGGGCCACAAGCTTCCTGCTCTGCTCCATTCTGATCATCCACTATCAGACGAATTGATCCATGAACATCTTGGTTTTCTTCATCTGAGCTGAATGAAAAGACCACTGGGATCCTATTGTAATTTCTTCTAAAAACCTTTATGATCATTGGACAAAACCTGAAACCTGGAAAGTATTAATGCAATAAACAGGTTGTGAAACCAGAAAAATGATTCTTAAACAGGAGTACCTTTGCAGTACCTGATGTTAATGAGGGTGGTGGTGTGTGTGGGACATAAAACATAAAAATGCACAGCACCCATCTGATGAGTTCATGACAAAACACATCAAATGAGACATTTTGAACAAATCTTTAAGGAAACTAAATATATTAATTACTGTTGTGTTTTAAGATTTTTCTTCTTGGAACCACACAGTCTGTGATTTTATTTGTTTTATATCCTTTTAATGCTGTTGGTCCTTTTACAGTTTTATTTGTTGTTGTTGTTTTTTTTTTTAATGTTTACAGGAAGGATCTCAAATAACCAAAAGCTGCTTCAGGTTTGGAAGGACCCAAGACTTTATCAACAGGAGGCTCATCACTGAATGAAAGTTGTTAAAAGTGATATTGATGATAAAAAAAATTGAGCTACTCTGATGAATATAAAAGTCTAAATGTGTTAAAGAGGAGGGTTCAACTAAGAGAGAAACCTAAAGTAGATGAGAGGGTTCAGCACCATGGACAGCACCAAGTGTGTCTGTTGTAGATATTAAGGCATCAGGACCATGAACAGTCATTTTTATCATTGACTTCATTTTATTTGCTAATGGTTTTACAGCAGACTTTTTCAATATTTTTCTTTATTTTTTATCAAATAAACTGTTAGTAAACCGTCTGTCTGTAACACAGTAGCTTTGTTGTGTCCTTTTGTGAACTTCAGTTGCAGCTCTAACGTTCTCTTAGAGGCGATACAGATGGAGAGACAACTCCTTAGGAATGCTGCTCTGAGATGTCACATTGACCTAAAATCTGTGTAGTGCAGCCAGTGTCAAACTCTCTGACCCACGTGGCCCCAGATAAAAAAGTGTCAGAACATATTTGTTCCATAATTTGCCATCGTTAATGTGTAAACTGGAAGATCAGTCACAACTGAAAGGAAATAGAGTGACTTTACACCTCTGCTGACAGGAGTCCACTTCTCTGCTCTGCATGCAAATAAATGTGTAGCTGTGGGAGGGGGGAGGGTAGTGTGAAACCAGCAGGACATGTTTGAATAATGCATGTACACAAAAACTGTATTTGCACATTTGCCTGCACACAAACTGTATGCATAATTGAAAACTGTGGAAAATGTGCACACCTCAGGCATTCTGCAGCCCAGATCTGCACAGTTTTTCTGAGCAGGTCTACACCGATACGATCAAGTGGAATTTAAAAAAGAAAAATTATTAAGTTGCATACAGAACTGGATTCCTCTGAGGACAAGAAATCAATTTGTCCTCTTTTTACATTTGAGTGGCATGTTAAATTGTGTTCCTATTTGATTCCAAGTGATTACACTTATGCTTAGTTAAAACAGTAAAAGAAAAACTAAATTTCAAACTTTTAAATAGAGGAAAAGTGTTTGTGCCTCTTGCTACTGCTTCAACCATTCTGGTTAAATGTTTATATTCAGGTTAAAAACCATCTTATATTATGGCAAAACAGAGCTGACAGACCTAAATCTTCATAACTGGCAGAAAAGGAGAAAATAGAGAGAAATGTTTGAGATTAGATCAAATAATGTCTCCAATTCAACCACTTTGACCAACTGTCCAACTGCTGAGTCAAAGCACCAAGTCACAACTAAAACAGAAAGTTGTTAATTTTCCATCCATCCATCCATGCATCCATGCATCCATCCATCCATCCATCCATCCATCCATCCATCCATCCATCCATCCATCCATCCATCTATCCATCCATGCATCTATGCATCCATCCATCCATCCATCCATCCATCCATCCATGCATCCATGCATCCATCCATTCATCCATGCATCCATCCATTCATCCATCCATCTGTCACAGGGCTGCGCTATTCAATTAATTCATTAACATTTCCAAATGAGGAGAAAAAGAGTAAATACTAAGAATACAGAAATGTGGCTCACGTTCAGGATTGATCTCTTTATGCAAAAAAAGCTTCAATGGTTTTATTGCAAAAACTAAAAGTTAATTTTCCAAAACAAAGGATTTAAATAAATGCATTTCGTCTTTGTCCACACAAAGCTTTTTTATCTTTTTTTGACGGGGAAAGGTAGAAAAAACGGATTTGATTTTCTTAAAAATGTAATGTGACGAAAATGGTGTTTGTAACATGTTCTTGTATTTTTCTGATGATGGAGGTCATAAATAAGAAAAATTGTGCTTAAAATTGCTTTTATGAGTATTTCTTTTTTCAAATCTTGTTGAATCATGCGCAGGCGGAGAAACGTAAAAAGATTGCATTTGTTACATAGAAACTACGCTGGGCGGTCGGTCCACCTGCTCCCTGCTCCGCTCCATTCTGATCATCCACCGTCAGACAAACAGATCCATGTACGTCTTTGTTTTCCTCGTCTGAGCTGGAATCTGGATCTAAACCGTACAGCTGCATAGCTCCAATGTTGCTCACCATTTCTGTAGCACTGGTAATGTTCAGTTGGGGGGTAAGGAGGTGTAAACTGGAGAGAGTGAAAACAAAGAGATCATGGGAAACAAGCATCACCTTACTCCACCTCAAGCTTCCTCCCACAACCTAGAGGTGAGATTCTGATGAACTACTGCAAAAACTTTGTCCTGGTAAACAACACAGGTTTTTAGATTTTGGCTAAAAACCGCAAAAGAGCACAGGGAGCACTTTTATACAAGATCAATAGATGATAGGAATGGGACTTTAAAGTTCAGGATTTATATCTTTTATCTCTTATGCAGAAAAGTTTGAACTGCTTTTAGTGCAACAGATAAAAGTGAATTTTCTAAAGCAAATAACTGAAACAACTACTTCCTCTTCTTCCAGATGAAGCGTCGTTATCCTTTTCTGGAAGAGATAGAAGAAAAACTGGTTTGAGCTGGTCAACAAAACAGAAAATTTCTTTGTGCAGAAATAGGAAAGTCGACCCCCCAGGAGAAACATTTCTGCCCCACGTCTCATACCTCCTTCAGAGACTTCTCCTCTGCAGATATTGTGATGCAGCACAACACTTAGCCTAACTCCTCCATTCATCCCCTTCTTCAGATACTCAGGGGGGGGTGCAGCTTTGGTGTCAATCTCACATCAGCGTGAAGACGAACCCACATGAGCCTCAGCGGGTTCCTGCTCTCCCCAGGTTTGATGGAGACACGACGGCTGATTGCAAACGCCGTGATTAAGATTTCAACATTAGCACCAGATGAAAAGAGAAAAAATGTGCAGAGAGACAGTTTTGAACTCTGCCTTTGTTGAGAGAACTGCAACTCAGTGATGCAACAGTTGCAGCAGAGCTGATTTCAAAATGAGGTGGAAAATGATGCTCCCCCCCCCCCTCTCATGTGTTTGCTCAGTGGGAGTAACCTATATCAACTCTCCACTGTCTGCAACCACACACCACAGGATCATTTATAATTCAGAGTCCACTAAGAGCCCGGAGCACCCACCCGGCCCCTCCTTCCACGCTGCATGTGTGTAAACATGCAGGTGCTGCCATTCTTCCACTGAAGGAGGACTCACGGCAGCAACACCTGCTGCTGATGGACCGCATGTTCATTTTTTCTCCCTTTTCTTCCTTCGTTGTTTCCTCAAAGCCTCTTAACTGGTTTCAGTTTTAAAACTGATGACGTCTTTTGATGGAAACTTATCAACCTAATTGGAAGCGGAAGGTCGGCAAGAATGCAGCAGCTCTCTGCACATCATGCTCCTGTCTGGTGACACCCCTAACATCTTTCCACGAGATGCTGTGGCTTTCAGAGTCCCTATTTGAAAAAACAAATTATTTGGAAACAGAACATGTTGCCGGACAGCCAAGTATTGATCCCCGAGTTTCCCTGCTGCTGATCCTGTGAAACCAGACAACAGCAGAGGAAGATCCAACGTTTCTATTTACAACACTTCGCTTCTGTGGAAAATCAACAATCCTGTCTCCACCAGGTTGGGTCTCCTGACACCAGAGCTTCTTTAAATAAGAAGGCAAAGCTGTTACACAATGAGTCAAGTCGGAAAAAGTCGGAAGATCACAATGAGCAGAAGCAGTAACCTCGAGCAAAAACACGAGTCCTCCTAGGAAACGCAACCATAAAAATCTGAGTTTATGCATCTAAAACCTGAATAAAACTACAGTGAAAGAGCAAGAAGAAAACCTTTAGAAGAAATGTTGTGGCTCAGCAGCATTTTGGAAGAATGGCTTTCACCCAAATGGATGATTACCGCCGAGGTCACAGAGACTTCTTTGTGCCATTTAACAGACCTGACAGGGGGACGTCCAATGAAAAAAACAGCCGCACTTTAGGATAAGAGTACAAGAATAAACACCTGGAAAAATGAAATATTCTATCTGATTGTACCTGTGTTCAGGATTAGGTTTAAGATTAAGATTAGGATTGGGACACCAATGTTAGAATCAAATACCATGGCAAATTCTGGCATTTTAAAAAGGCTTTAAATACATAAGATTTTTTTTACCTAAAAAGTCAAATCAAACACATGAATGCATACCTTAAAGTTCCACATCTATTTTCAAAGTGTTTCCAGTGCTCTTTTTAGCCATGGTCAAATAGTCTGTGTCGTTTTCCAAGACACAGTTTCTGCAGAGCAGCAGGTTCATTAGAAATTCATCACTGAGTTGTGGGCGGGACTGTTTTTTTGTTCTTTTTTATTTTTTTATTTTTTTTACTTGTCCTGTCCAACAGCTGGGCAGACAGATGAGAGCTGAGGGCCTCTTGTGTTGGACATACCTTACTCAATAGGGGTTATAAATCTTCAGACAGACCAGAGGTATTGATATTTGAAAATCTTTGGTGTTGGACCAAACGGAAAAGGAAAGGAGGGAAGAAGAGAGAAGGATGTTAGGGGGGGGAAATAGGAGGGTGTTTATTAGGGGGGGGGGGGGTAAAACCATGAAGCAGCATAAAGCAACAAGTTTCTGGATGTTTATCATTACAGTGAGGTTCAAATGTAGTACAAATCTATAAGGGCGGGGCCTGTCCACACACACACTCAAATGTTATAAACACACCTGTTGGCTCCATAAATGTTCACCTGTCAACATGTACACAATACAGATAGTGTTCACACAAGCATACTTATGCCTTCAAACCAACTAGTGTGAAATATTTCATTAACTCACGTAAACTATTAGTGCAAAGGTGAGCTAACACCTGTGCTCAAGTGAGTGTTTATGTTCTACTAAAATGGACAGTTGAATGTAAAAAGAAGGAGGGAGAGTGCCCAGCCATCCCCACACCAAGACCCCCGCCGCAGCGGCAGCCAGAACCCCCCCCCAACACTCGCACGGCAGCGGATAGAGAACAACTGCCCCCCGGGTAATCACATCCCCCACCCAGGCCAGGGCCAGCAGGACTGCCATGGGGGCCCCCAGAGCCAGAGAGCAGGGAGGCACGGGGGGACAGAGAGTGCAGCTCCGGCCCAACAAGGAATGCAGCCCCCCCCCGCCGCGCCGGGAGGGCCCAACGCGGGCCCAGCATGATTTTTACGTCACAAATGAGATCTTTTTCAGACTGCATTTTTTGTCATTTGTCAGAACTACTTGAAAAAAGAAATACTCAGAAGAGCAATGTTTTCATCTGAACGTTCTTTCCATCTGTACTCCATCATTGGAAAAAATGACATAAAAATGACACAAGTGCTGAATTTGTAAAGAGAAAGTTTTTATGGCTAATCTTGACCTCACCAGACTGTAGTTTTAAGTTAAAATGTTCTGTGTTTCTGCTCCTGCTCTTTTTTTCTTGATCCCACTGGGTTTGTGTTTGTAACTTCTGCTGCTTTCTGTTTACTTCGTAGCCGTTAGAAAGTATCACGGCCATGACTCCGGCTGGTAACTTAAAAACAAACTTAATTGGTTATGTTTTCTTTGAAGATTTTTCCAATTGCTAAAACACTAAGTACCATTCCCTAATGTACACTACTGTAACACAACTCAATGCAAAAACAGAATCTATTGCACAAAACAGTTCTCTTGAAAACATGATCAGGGTGTGAAGTCATTTTATTTACTTTGTTCACACCACAGTCCCCGTGCAGCATCATGTCACTGAGCTGCATCGGGCCACATTGCAGGCTATATTGCCTCTTGTCAGGGACCCTGGGAAAAACGCCCTGGAATGGCGAATCCATCCTTGGAAGGCCTGCACTGGGATGTCAACACAGGCCAACTCCTTTGCCCTTAAGAGTTTGTCTCTAGTGTTTGGGTGTCTGTCATAAACTTTCCATCTCCACGATGAGAAGAACTCCTCTAAAGGGTTCAGGAAAGAGGAGTAGGGTGGCTGTCAGATATTGAAAAAGTGGTTACTGTTGGTGCAGAATCACTCTCTGGTTTGGTTTGTTCTGTGGAAGCTTACATTTTCCCAAATGATCACATAAATGTGATGTGCGGACCCAGGATGGTGTTGTTGGCTTTTCCATGCCATGTTACTCTGTCTCTTTAAAGCAGAAAAACGTGTTTAAATCCAAAAAAACTAAACCTAAATCCTAATGTTTTGTCAAACTGCCTCCTGATTTCCAACTTCAAATTCCTGTCAAAGGTTCTGGAGAGGGGGGCCCCGGCACAGCTTCTGCATCTGCCCTGCTCTCCTCTTCCATTGTCTCAGACCTTCAATGCAGTTCATCACAACATTTTTCTTCACCGCCTCAGCTTATGACTAAAAAAAAGTTACATGTCATGCATACCAAATAGAAAAATTCAAGTTTCCACCTATAGAAATGCCTCTAGATTTCACAAAGCGCCTGGAGCTGCAGCTGAAGAATGAGTCGAGTCGCTAAGCAGCAAGTGAAACATGATTTTAATTAACTCTAATCAATAACATGGACAGCTGGGAGACCCTCACAGCAGCAGCTACACTTAACTAGCTGTTAATCACTGAATGATTAGCAGCGTCTCTCAGCTCCTCCTCTCACATTCACACAGACCAAGGGACTCCATAAAGAACAGAGGTGGAGGACGAAAGAAGCAGCTTGTGTGTCACAGGTGATGGGAGTGCAACTGCACAAGAACAAGAAGATTTGACCAATTTGCACATCATAATACGTGTGACCATCTCCATCATAATGGCTCCATTGCAGCTGTGAGATGACACCGGCCTCATCAACTTATGTGTCAGAACAATTGATGGGAAGCACACGATGTAATAGGTCTTCCTGTCCTGTCCGCACCGGGGTCCGATCTCCTGGGAGATTCATTCGCGCGACAGGAGCCGTCGCTGCAGCCCGCAGGGAGAAATGGAAAGGCTTCTATGTGTGGAAATGAATTCTTCAATTGTGGCAGTGTACAAAAGGAAAATTAGTGTTTAACAACCTTGTCGAGGTTTTAGGTTCTTAGGATGCAAAATTAAAGACGCTCTGGGATCCATATCAGGATGGAGGATCGCATTAGGTCATCAAAATGAGTCCATCATAAATCCAACAATTTGAATAAATAAAGATTTATACAAATTGTCAAACTGAACCAAACTAGAGTTTTTATTATGAATAGAAAAACAGGTTTTTGCTTGAAAAATACAAGAACTTGATGTACCTGTGTGGGGTAATTTGAAGTGCTGATATTGTGTTCTGTAAGTTGGATTGAAACACTTCTGAAGGAGCAGTGATTTCAGACGCAATGAAATATGGAAATATTTCCGTTTCAGTCTTCTAGTGTTCTTTTTCACCTCTCAGATTTCAGTCTTTTTATGAGTTCCCATGTTTTCAATATTTATTATTAGAAAACCCTGTGTAGTTATGCACCTGAAAGCGTTTTCATCGTCGACAGCTTATCCGGTCTAAAACCCGCAGTGATTTGGTGGATCTGAAATAATGATTGATCTGAAAAGAAAAGATCAAAAAGTCATCCTCGGAGGCATGTCTGAGACCCATGTTTGATGATGGCATTAAAAGGAGATGTCAATTTACCATGTTTGCTGACTGCATGCTTGCTGCTGCAAACATTCGCCTCACGCCTTATTTATATAGCTCTTTTTTCACACAGTTGATCGCAGAGGGATGGACTGTCTGCTGCAGGAATTCAGGATTGACAGAGAAGCAAAGTTTCAGATCCTGGTTCAACAACCGCAGTCCACATGTGAAACTCTGTCACACATTCATGCAGTCTGTCCATTAGACAGACACACATCCTCCTCCTCCTCCCACAACAAGGAGTTGATACATTGCTCACAAGTGCCTCACCCTCCTACTCTTGTGGCTTTGAAGAGTTTGCAGAAACAACAGAAAGCGTGGTTTGAGCATCAACACAACAAAAAGATTGTGAAGGAGAACAGTTTTACCACAGAGCGTCATACCATAGGTGGTTCACAAAACTCTCTGGGATTTCTGAGAAGCACACAGACTGTCTCACAGCAGCTGCTTTGCCTGCCTGGAAGGGAGAAGCCATCCACTGAGAAAAACACTCAAACGTGGATGCCGTCTCCATCCAGATTTAGAAACCTGGGCTTTGACATCGCTTAGGACAAATATAAATCTTACAATGGATCACAAAAGTGGAAATACAATCTCAAAGGGTAATTAAGTTCTTTTAGCTCTCCAGAACATCAGAAAACAAGAAATTACATTAGGATAGAGTAGACATATATATACAGTGATCCCTTGCTATAACACGGTTTACTTTTCACGGTTTCGTTACTTCACGGATTTGCATTGTGCTTAGGTTCTGCATTCTGATTACAAATAGTCACCCGCTTCTTCTCTACTCAAAGGCCAATAATGTTGCAGTTTAATATGTACACGTACGTAAAACAGCTTTCCAAATCACGTACATGCAAATCATCTTGCAATTTCAAGTTTCTCTAAAACCCATAGAAAAAGAGCAACACTAACTGCAATTAATATATATGAGTATATATATATATATATATATATATATATATATATATATATATATAATATATATATATACATGTTTTGTATGATTAAGGTTATTTTAGCTTTTAAAGTTCAATTTGATTTGCTCTTGCATCCCATAATTTAAAGGGTAAATTTCTAAAGAACTCTTGCTGCTCTGCAGAAACTATGCCCAAAAAACAATACAGGTTATTTTTCTTTTTGTTCGACTAAAATCTGCCTGTAATCAGAATTAAAAGTGTTAAGAATAGTTAGAAACTGCTCAACTTTTTATTACACTAATAGTTTAAACTTAATTCATTGGGTTACGTATTATCATCTCAAAATTATATTACATTTGAAGAAAGCACAGCCCAGCTATTTTGCTCACAGTTTCTTCTCATACTCCCTTTTTCTGTGTGGGGATGCCTCAGAGATAACTCCATTGGGACCTTGGAGCGCCTCTCCAGTGACAACCTGTGATTGTGATTTTCACACCATTGTCAGTGTATGATCTTCTGAATATGCAAATTCAGGGTTCTTATACCAAGCCCATCTCCCTGCCTTCGGTACTCAGACTTTGAATGCACCATGTTTATCTGTCTGTCCCCTTCGTGGTTGACCAAGTAAAATCACCAAACATAAGTACTGTCTCTGAGTCATTATTCATTCGTTTCTGTGTGCAGGAAACTGAAGGGTACGAACCTAACCTTTTATCTACAGTCCTGTTTAGAATGACCAGTTTCCTCACAAAAAGTCCACTAGGAATGTTTGAAAAAATAGATAAGATCATTGAAGTGGGTCTTTAAAGATTCGACTGTTGCATAAAACCTGCCAGGTTTCTTGGTTTTCACATAGTTTTGTTTGGCACCTTTGGAGTCTAGTCCTGCTGGTTCCTCTAGAAAGCATTCACACTGCTTTCTAGATGAACCAGTCTTCTGCTTGGGCATGAAAGCTTTCTCCATTTGTACTTTCTTAAGTTCATATTTATGCTGAGGTGTACTTTCATCTTACATTTTTTCCTTTTTTGTCATCTCCAGTACAGGTTTTCATTCTGCACGGCATGGAAACAGAAAGCTGAAACAGTTGGACTCAAACAGGGCAGACGACCTCAGTCATCAGTCAAAACCCATTAACTTCAGTAGCTACGAAGCATTTAACTGTCAAAATACACAACTGGAGCATCTTTGATCCTGTCATTAGTCGCTGAGTTGAGAATCGCTTGTAACCATTGTGCTATAGGCACTTTAACATTGGGAGTTGGGTCATCTAGACCCACTAGACAGTCCGCTGAACCTTTTTTCTTCAATGATTTGCGATCTTCACTGGTGTCCATGGATTACATGAAATCTTTCCACCTTTATCCACCTTTGTCATGGTAGGGAGAACACGTCAATGCAAGCGTAATATCTAAGACAGCACAAGGGTTATAAGGATTACCTAAAAACCTCTTCAGCTGCATGGTTGATCAAAGTATGGTCATCAGAATAGCAGAGGACATCTGCAACAGTCTGATAATCTGTGCGCTCATTGTTTCTCACACAGGGAACAGTCACATGACCTTGCAAATGCTCTGTCCTCTGTTTAACTTGGAAAAAGGCAGACATTGTCTTTACAAGACGAGCTTCATAAGCACATTTGTCACTTTTCTGTCTTGGTCCAAACACTGCGGTATTGTGAGAAAACAATTCATTTATACCGCTACATTTATTTATTGATGTTCCATAATAGAGTTTATTCATACACACTTTAAAGCATGAAATTACTGTCTATAGAATGCAGAGAAAAAACAAGAAGAAAACCTCCAGCAGTGACTGTCTGATGTGGACAGTTTGGCTCAAGACAGGAAAAAAACTGTGACTGCAGACAACCAACAACAGAAAAGACTTTTCCATATATTCACACAAACCAAAATCTGAGCTATTGCAAAAGTGTTCCCAGCGGTCTTTCAATTTAGATTGTCATTTGTAGCCCAAATCAAAAAACGTTCCAGGATATAGTTTCTGCAGAGCATCAGGCAGGGGTGGAGCTACAGCTACCCCACCCTCCAGCAAAAAGCCCCCCCCATTATGTGAGTCAGTATTAGTGTAATTACTGACAAAGATTAAGAAATCCTCAACAAAAGATTCTTCAAGCAGTGCAAAAGTAACAAATGGGATGTGTGTAACCCTTGCGCTATCCTAGGCGACTTTAACATTGGGAGTTGGGTCATCTAGACCCACTAGACAGTGGGCTAAAACTTTTTTCTTCAACAATTTGTGAATCTCACAGGTGTCCATGGATTACATGAAATATTTCCACCTTTATCCACCTTTGTCATGGTAGGAAAAAACACGTCAATGTTAGGGTGGGGTCATCTAAGATAGCCGAACGGTTAAATGAAATCTTGAGACCCTCAGATTGTTTGCTACGCCCCTGTATTGTGTGCCGGCTCATGTGGGGTTTCAAAAAAGTCTGCACTTTTTTCTTTCTATGGTTTTATTAATTGGCAGGAAATGAATTCATCATTTACCTTTTCATTTGATTTGATTTGAAAAGGTTTATTTCAAACAATCAAATAAGAATAATACACAACACAATCATCAGTTATCCATTCATACAATGACGAATCAAACTTAGAATAATTAGACAATAAATGTTAGTGTGATTGTTTTGTTTAGATGAATAATTTCATTCAAGTAGTTTTAATCTCTCTGCCCTGTTTAAAAACTCTCTGGACCTGATTTTTTTAATTTCAAATTTTAGAAACAGCTCCCCACTGACAGACTGGTCCCTCATTAATAAAACGAGGTGATCAACGACTCTTCTGATCTCCTGGAGCCCGGTTCCTGAGTCTAAACTTGTGCCGCTGGAGAGTGAGACTGGGGTGTGAGACGGTGGGTGGATCGTGCAGATGTCTCACTTCAAGCTCAGTCGAAAAACTGAAGATTTTTATTTGTGCTTCCGCCTACTTTTTAAGCATCATGCCTGTGTGGGTGTGCACACATACTCACACCTACACAAGCCTGACCCCCACCGTCACTGCACACACACATCCATTCGGGTTCATCAACAAGCACCCCAGATCAAAAATAACTTCCTTTAGAACCAAAGCTGCACTTATAGAGCCCCACTTTTTGGCCATCCTCCGGCTTTAGGTCCATGTTTCACTCCTGTGGTCATACAGCAGGTGAGGTATGAACAGGCAGCTCCTGATGTGGAATCAAACGACAAACAAACAGATAATAAAATCGAAAGGGTGATGCTGTTTGATTGCTGCTGTAACAAATGTGGTGGTGTTACGTTAGCAAACACTCGATGGACTACACAGAATGCACATGGTGGCGCACACATAAACACACACTGAGACGGAGCTGAGCGGGGAGTATAAAAGAGGCTTCCTTCCCGCTCTTCGGAGAAGTGCTCTCCTCACTCTCATACTCTGCTCACACGCTCAACTTCTCTCCTCAAGGTAAGGAAGACTCTTTTTCTAAACTGAAGCATGACACACTGACATTAGAGGATTTCCTGAAAGGATTGAATTTGTTCATATTTTGACACTTTCTTATGTTCTTTTGAATGAAAATGGGAGGTTTTATCATATATTTCTAAAAGCAAACCTGACACGAAAAATGCTTTCTTAACATTGAGGATCAGGTCAGTTTGACCTGATGGAATGACCATCAGGACCTCCTCACATGACTGAAGCAGGAGCTCTGGACGGCAGAGCAGGTTGAACCAGAGTGGAGGACGTCATCTGAAACGCTCCGTCTTCTGTCTGTGTTTCAGATGACCGCTGGCCTGGGAGTGTGTGTGGTGCTGGCAGTTTTGTGCACAAGCTGCTTGGGGCTCCCCGTCTCCTCAGCACCCTCAGATGAGGGCCAGCACTCCCTCTCAGCTCCTTCTGAAGGTGCGACTCTCATGCAGAACAAACAGCTTTCCTTTGTGTCACGATTTCACACCTGATATTATCTTGTGTGCACTTTAAGTTGCTCTTCCTGAGGCCGACACCAAAAGTTTGGATGGCGCCCACGTCCGACATAGCCGTTCCACCACGCAGCTGAAAGAGCTTCCCGGGGCTGAGGAGGATGGAGATTCACGGGCAAACCTCAGTGAGCTGCTGGCAAGACTCATCTCCACCAGGAAAGGTGTGTTAGGACGTATGCAACTTTGAGCAGACTCTTTGTTGTGCAACTGCAAAGAATGATAAAACTGTAAAGGATTTTAAAGGCGAGTGCTTTTTCCTGCCACTCCTCCTCCTTAGTGCAAAGCCGGCTTAGTAAAACGAGTTAGTAGCACTGAAAAGCTTTTGTGGTTTGAAAAAGCGTTTATTAGTGCGTACATCTTTCCGGTTAATCTTCTCTTGGCATCTTTTATTATCTCATGATAAATCTTACAACTAATATTCTCCCTTTTTTAAAGCCACAGACACCACTCAAAAGATTTCTTCCAGAATTTGATTTTAAAACAAAACATCTAGCATGAAAATTAATTTCTTTTTAGCTTATATGTTATCATTTTCATTGTTTAACTTTCTTTAGCTGGCTTATTTATTCTGGCCATAAGACCTGCTAAATCCCCACTCAAACTCTGAAATGTTTCTTCTTCATACAAAGTAAAAACTCAGACACAGAAATGTACAAAAAGTCAAAGGGCACGCTGAAATTAATATTTATTACCGGAGGGATCGGGTGCCTGGGTGTGCTTCTGTGGGCGTCTGTGCTTGCGTTCACGCTGTTTGTTCACTTGCAAGTTTTTGGTGTGGGAGGTGTCGTTGTCAAGCCTTCTGCGGCCAATCCTCTCAGCGTGCCAGGGAGTCTCACTGGTGTGTCGGTGTGCGTGCACATTTTGCGGGGGAGGATGCGGGTGGAGGGAAAGTGTGTCTGAAAGTGTGTCTGTGAGCGTGTAGTTTTGCTCATGAGCTCTGCTTGGAATTAAAAAAATCAGGACCAGGGAAAAAAAAGGAGATGAGAAGGAGGAAGAGGGATGGGTGTGGGGGGGTGGTGAAGGAGGGGGGGGGCACATGCAATTACATGCATGCAATTGGAGGGGCTAATGTGTCAGAGCTGCTGCTGCTCAGTCTTTAGGTCAAGTCTGAGCTTGGCCTGGGTGGATTTGTGTGTGTGTTTGTGAGCACATGTGTGAGTGTCAAGAAAATTTAATGAAGCAAAAACCAGAACCAGGCAATTAAAATACAGCAAAACAAGTTGCCTCCACTGGGTTTTGAGTTTTGTGAAAGACACTGATGATGACACTTCTTTTTGATTCATAAAGTTAGCTGATCCATTTTGAAATGTAAGAATTTGACAGGATTTTTTGTGAGTGTTTAGTCTCATTCAAAGCTCACGTTTCTCCCTTTTGCCTCCAAACCTGGAGCATGTAGACTGATGACGCTCACGTGTGGCCTTCTTTTCTCCCCTCATGCCCTGCTCGCCATGCCTCCCCCCCCCCCCCAGGTTCAGTGCGTAGAAACTCCTCAGCAAACAACAGAGGAGGCGTCCTGCGGGCCAACCACCGGATAGCAGACAGGGACTACTTGGGCTGGATGGATTTTGGTCGCCGTAGCGCCGAAGAGTACGAGTACTCCTCATAAGGGGACATTGCTGCTCCTGCCCCCTCCCTCCGTGCAGGCGCATGAGAAAAGGCAGAAAAAAACCCTGCTGGCTGGCTCCTCTCTGTCTTAAATAAGAGTCTGTCTATGATGTAATTGTTGTAAATTTGTTTGTAAAACTGTAATAACGCAATATTCTTACTGTATGCCAAATTTTGCAGAAAGCTTTCTTTTGTTTGTTTGTTTTTGGGGTTGGGTGTAGGGGGTTGTTTCTCTTGATTCTTAATCATTTGGGATGGAGAAGGTTTATGTGTGGTGAGATTACCTGAATGGAATAAAACAGCAAAAGCTGCTTCGCTGCTTTTATACGTGTTTTTATGTAGTTTGTTAGAATTTAAAAGACAGTCACCGAGGTCTCTGGTCCCCTTCATGATCACATCAATAACAACAATTTTGCACATTCATCAATACTAGTTTTTATATTCCTTAGTACTCGGTTGACCTTTTTTACTGGAAAAATATAGATTTTCCCACAAAACACGGTGGGAGTACAACGCGTTTACATTCCAAGAATTATACAAGATGCAAAGTAGTTAAGGGGTAGTCATCTAAAGTTTTTGTCAAGCTTTAGAAATATAGAAATATGTCTATCTGACGCATGTAGGAATGTGTAGAACAGTAGAAAAACCCCTCAAATATCTTGTTTAATCCTACATGCAGCTGTTTGTAGTCCTTTCTGAGACTTACAGTTTGCTTAAAAGCAGTTTCTGCTATGTGTTCAAAATAAATAATTCTTAATGAAAAATAGGATTTGTTCCCTCATAGATGTTTCTAGCAGTATAAAACAAATAAGTATTTACATTACAAAAATGCCCTGCGACAACCCTTTTCAGGGTGTCCGCAGCCTTCGCCCACAAGTGGCTGGGATAGGCTGCGGCAGCCCCGTGACCCCGAAAGGGAACAAAGGGTTCAGTAGATGAAGGAATGAATGAATTACAAAAAATTACCTTATGTGTTGAACACTGATTACAACCCCCTCAAAGGGAGGCTTCGCAGAGCTTCCTGATCTTCTGGTGATGGGAGAAGGTCTGGGCAAAAGCAAAACTCCTTGTAAGTGAAACAAAAGCCAGGAAGCTGCTGTATGGTAAATGGTGTGTACTTGTAAAGCACTTTTCTACTTTCATTGACGACCCAAAGCGCTTTACAGTCACAGTCCCATCTGTACATTCACACACTGGCACCAGCCTTCCACCAGAGGCAAGATGGGGTTCAGTGTCTTGCCCAACGACACTCCAACACATGGATCGGCAAGGCGGGATTAGAACCTGCAGATTACTGATCAGAGGTCAACTGCTGTACCACTACACCACGGGCGACCCTGGAACAAACTCCAATGATGTGAAAGGAGGCAGGTAAGGTGACCTGTGCTGCAGGGTTTTCTGTTATCAGTTGACATGCAAACTCTTCAGAAGCCATTTTTACTCTTTGGACACCAAGGATGTGTCCGAATTCCAACCCCAACCCCTAACTACAAAAAAACTATGTAGTTTGGGCCTATGTGGTGCCCTGAATTTTAAAAGGAATTCGGACACCATGCTCACTACTATTTTTTTTTTAAACGGCGTCATCCATTTTATAAAGTTAAAGAGTCCACTGTCTTCCGAAGATAAAAACTTTGATAGCTTATTTAAAAAAAAACATTTAAATACTTTTTTTTGGTAAAAATTGTTCCAAAGCAATGCATTGTGGTCTATATTCGCCGATCTAGTGAGGACCGATGCACACTGGTTTTTTGCAGAGACTTCTGGGAAATTTCTAGCGCACTGGATTTTGGAATTGTAGATTGGGAAAGCATTACAAAATGGCGAACGCCCTATATAGTGAGTAGGGAAGGAATTTGGACACAAACCGAGTTCAGCAGGTGGGGGGGCGGAGCCTTAACTGATGGGGGAACCTCTGAACAGACTTGACTTTAAAGACGTTTAATAGTGTTTTAGTTTATGTCTTTCAAGGACCATTTGACACAGCAAACACTCTTTAAACCTTTAACACCAAAGCTTTAGCTGGAGTGTTGGCGCTTTGAAGTACTGTAACTCTATAACCACTTAAAGTTCAAGGTCCCTGCTTCGTGCTGCTGCTCCGCCCCCCCTGTGGCCAGACTGGTGTGTAACACAAGGGTTAAGATCATTGGTTCAGAGCATCACCTGGAATTTATGGACCAAAAAAAGAACAAGAGCATATCAGTTAGTAACAGTCAAAAACACAGCAAACTGTGACAATAGACCTTTGAAGAATGTCTAAACTTAAAACATCACGATGAAATATTTAGCCTTGTAGATAGAGACTTAGTAGAGCAACTGTTCATGCAGAGCCAAATCCTGCATTTACAGAAGAGTTTCCGTCCTGCTGTTGGATGCCAATTCTGTTTGGTAAAAATGGGAGGGGAGATATTTTTGATGCTGAGAAATCAGGCCAGTCTGCAGCCACACAAAGGAAATTGGGTGAATGCATCGCTGAGAGAGCGGCCTGAACAACGGTCAAAATATCTTCAAACGACAGCAGAGATCTTCATGAGCTTTAACATCTGCGGTCTCAGAAAAGCTCACATCCAATGAATTATTAAAGTGGGCTCAGAGACAAATATTAACATGTCTTTGGCTCCAGTTGAAGTTTAACAGTCAACAGAGCATATATAAGCCGAACTTCATTTGCTTTACTGAGTCTGAAAACAGAAAGTTATACAACTACGAGTTTACTGAAATATGAGATGATACCTCACACATGACCGATGACCCTCTGCTGCACATTCCTTTAGCTGATAATTGGCTGATAGCCTTTTTCAAACGACATCTGTCAGTGGAAGACTGATGTAAGCAGTCCCCGTGAATTCAAATGAACAGCTATGGCGCTGCGGCGCCACTACAGTAAGTGAAAGAAGTGTCTGTGTGAGTGAGAGGTGGAGAGAGGGATCAATGGACAAAGCAGCCTGAATTATTCAGGCGGGCCCTTCGCAGCGGCCCTGGGGAGGTTTCGAGTTTGCCATGTTTTTGTGTGTGTTGGACATTAAAGCATCTGGCACCGACCGAGGACACACTTGAAAGAGAAATTTACAGAGACTGGAGATTAATAGCCATCCATGGGAATCGATCAAAAGTCTCGAGGAGGAAAGACTTCAGAAGCTAAAAGGTTTCAGTTCACTTTAAGAGTCTCGCATGTGTGTGTGTGTGGATTCTTGGCATCGCACAAACATGAACAAATAAAGGTCAAAATGATAAATGTGTTAGAATACTTCTAGATCTTTTAAATCCCTAGTCTGCCGGAGTTTTGTGTCCAAATGGGAGAAGACAGAGTCATAAAAAGCAGTAGAGAGGCTGTAATGAAGATCCAGCAATAGAGATGGCAGATGGCTCTTTCTATCCTCTTTTTAATTCCTTCATATCTGTCTCCAATGTTTAACTTTTGGATTTAGGATGAATCTGTTTAAGAAAACAGCAAATGATGCAGCAGAGAATGATGCTCTGTGTCACAAAGTGAACGTGTCACAAACGGGTAAATAAATCATTTGGGTTTCTTCTCCAACAAAAAGACGGCATTTGTCTTTTCACAGTTTAAATTAGAATGAGGAGAGGTCTCAATCAAAAGCTATTGATGAGGACATTGTTAAATGCTTTTAAAAAGACAACCACATGGAGTTACTGTAACTTAAATGCTATCCCCCCAGCTGCAGGCTGTGAAGAAAGTCCAGGGAAACCTGACTTCTAATCTTCGATTTAAAGGACGTGTTCTTTCAAAACACTGGAAAAATGATTTTCAGTTAAAAATTTAAAATCCGACATGCTGCCAGTGACAACTATATAATATCACAAGCATTTCAATTTTTTAGGGCTTTTTTAAGCCTCTATTTTGAAGGGGTGCAAACAATTTGTACAAGTTTTAGGTTTTTGCCCTGGTCTTTTTTAAGTTTAAATATTTTCACAGCCTTGTAGTTTATTTTTAACCTTTACTTGAGTAGATTAATGACAAAAAAAACGTTTGACACTTTGAAGATTTTAGAGGGTAAACATATTTCGATTGTCATGTGCGTAGTAAGTGTATCATGAAGTATTTGTCAGAATATGGAAAGTTAAAACAACTCATGACATGCGAGTGATGTTGTCCGGTGTCCTTACGCCACTGTAGCCGGTAGTAAGGTGTGAGTACTGTCTCCATACCGACCGCGCGCAAATGCTGCATGCACGGGGTGTGCACATGGCACAGAAGTGCCCAGGACGCCCGATGGATGTCCATACAAGCTACACTTTTCTAATTTAGAGATGTCCTGTTCAGAATTTTTGCCGCAATTCCAGGTCATTTGCTTTTGTGTATGTGGTGAAACCGAGTCCTGATGCGAAACTTTTGTAAAAACTGATCCAGGCTGGTCCTTGTTTTTATTTTATTCACCTTGTTCTATCGTTTAACACACAAACAGTGAAAGTCTGGGAAATAGTTTCAACACTGAGGTAAAAATAGTGCAACTATCAACTAGAAAGTCTTTTTTAAACTATTAACTAGTAAAAATAGGTGATAACTAGTCATGTGAGAAAGTTAGCTTTCTGAAGCTTTATGGTCCTTAGACCGACTGGGCTTTTTTGATTGATTATGATCCTTAAACTGCAAAATTCTTAAAAACTAGAAATGATTTTCCTCTCAATCTTTGTTGCAGGAGGATAGACAGTAACTGTAGCTTTACAATCTGCAGAACTACTTTTGATCAGATGTGTTTCTTATCTCCATTAAAAATGGAAAAAACAAGGACTTTCCTCCAACATCCTGGTTGTAGCATGAAACCAGCATCCCAGACAGAGTTCCTGCAGGATTCAGCTGATCTCTGACACAGAAAAGCATTTGGTGCTGCCATCCAGCTGCCCCCCCCCCCTACCTTGCCATAACTCCACCCCTGGCTACTAATTGAAAGTGGGCTTCATGAAATCTGTCAATCAGGCGTTTTGAACAGTATGTGAGACAGCCTACTTTTATTGAGGTGTGGGTACCGGATGTTCTCGGGTTGCCGGATGTTTTTTGGGTCCTTCCAATGAGTTATATCACTAGAGGAGACATCACGAGGAGAGCACTGCCATTTTGGTGAGGTCAAGTTTTGAAGACCAAACCACTTTTTATAACATTTAATAAAGAGCTCTGTTTTTACTTTCAATTGCTTCATTATATGAAAAAGAAGAATGGCTTGAAATTGCTTAGTTTTGTTCAGAAATACAAACTTCACGAGTACCCCTAACTTAACTAGTATTAGACTATTTAGATTTTTTCTATGTTCCTTTATTTTATTTTACTTATGTTTTTATTTATTTGTGTGTTATGTTCATTGTTTCTTTTTTTCCCCTCTATTCTTTATTTTCTATGTTAATATGTTATGTTTGGCAATGGTGACTGATCTTCGAGGCAATATTGATTACATTGTTATTGTTCGTTGTTAACGTTAATGTCATTGTTAATGTATGATACCGCAATTGTCAATAAAGTTTTAAAAAAACTTAGCGACGTTAACTCATTGGTCGTAGCAACTTACAGCCAATCAAATAGTGTGACGTCATCATTGGTCGAAGGACCCCGAAGGATCCCGAGAACATCCGGCAACCCGAGAACATCCGGTACCCACAGAGGCACCTGATTGGTCAGTTTAGAAACTTGAACATTTTGCACTACAGAGAAAAACAACATGAAAAAAAAAGGATTATCAAGAACAGGTTAAAAAATGTGCCAGAGCAAGAACAGTTATTCTGAACATTAGAATGACTAACAGCTGTTTATTTCTCTATAGAAGTCTATGGGATTTTGTCTTCCTGGATCCAGCAGGTACTTCCTGTTTGGAGTGCCAAGGGAATGGGGCCACTCAGTCCAGCTCGTATACAGTCAATGATAACAGCCAGTTTGCTACTTGACACTATAAGCTCTGTTAATGGGCATATTATGTGGGTGAAATAATGTTACTGATGCTTTTGCATCAAAAATAATCTTAATTGCCTCTGTCTAAAATAAGATTACAAAGATGTATGCAACCTCAGGGGAAATCAGCACTTTTGTTGCTTTGCTCTGCTTGTTTTTTTACAGTGGCCCTAAAGTGCAGTTCACACTTACAAATCACTCAACGCAAAAACATATTAAAGGTCACAACGGCAATTAACAAGGCAAAACAACAACAACATTACATTTTTAAATCAATATACAATTCCAGAAACCAAATCTCAAATCCCAAAAAAATGGAGCAAAATAAAAAAGTAATTATTATGGGAAAGGATAAAGTTAAAAAATGAAACAAAACAGTCTTCTACATTCCCTCTTCTTCAAAAATCAATTTTTTCAAATTGTGATGTCCCATAACACATCCCTTTACCGGTTTCTCGTTTTGTTTCATTTTTTAAGAGTATAATTTGTTTTCTGGGAGTTATTTTGGTTTGTTTTGTCTTAATTTCATCATTCATTTTTTAGGTGTTTTTCTTTCTTGAATTTGTTTTGATTTCTAAAATCTTTATGTTGTTTTTGTGATTATTTGCTTTTTAATTGTTGTTGTGGTCTTCAAATGTTTTTGTGTTGAGTTATTTGATTATATGATTTGCACTTCAGGGCCACCGTACTGTGGACTCATAAAAAATTAAAAGAATGTTATACAAAAAAAGGAAAGAAGTTGTTTGGTGGAAAAGACAAGAAAACAGGAAGTGAGACAAACATTTTTAATCACAAAATGTTAAAAAACAAAAGTAGAATTAGGGATGAAGCCTCATAAAGCCTCATAATAAAAATGTAGATTTATCACTGAGGTGTGGGATCAGTAAAAATATGTTTACACATTTGTAAATATTAATCCTTCACACAAATGATTACGTTAAAACATGTGTAAGCAGCTCCTGAAGTCTATTTATAACCTTTTTAACCTCAAACACTTACCAGCAATGCATGATTGTCCTCTGTAAAGGAGATTTTTAAACATGAATATCTCCCAACCCTTCCATACTACTGAATAAATTCCTTTCGGGATCTACTGAGGACATTAAGGGGCTTTCCATGATACCAGATGAGAAAGGGTGGAGTTCTGGGAATAGTAGATTTTGACGGATTTAGAAACTTTTTTTTCCTCTGGTAGTCCTGAGGATAAATCTGCTACACAGTAATTTAGTTCATTGTGCAACATATTTGCTGTAGGAAAAAAAACAAGGAATTATTGATTTAGAAGCTCAACTAAATCAGATATTGTCTTTTAGAATGCAAAACTTTTTTAACCCTTGTGCCATCTTAGATTGACATGTTATTCCTACCATGACAAAGGTGGATAAAGGTGGAAAGATTTCATGTAATCCATGGACTCCAGTGAAGATCACAAATCATTGAAGAAAAAAGGTTCAGAGCACTGTCTAGTGGGTCTAGATGACCCAACTACCAACGTTAAAGTGCCTAGGATAGCACAAGGGTTACAGCACATGGAGCTAAAATGTTTTTTGAATAGGTCGATGGAATTGCAACCTAAATGTCATGATTTCAAGGCTGAGCGAACCCAGATGCTGGAACCCAGAAAGAGGACCGGGACATGGCAGGTAAGAAGGATTTATTATTTTCTTCGAGGATGGCAAAGAGAGTTGACGAGAGGTGATCTGGGTAGTGATAGGCTGTGGCACGGCTGGAGGTACGAACGCGGCAGTCCTCTGGTTCTTCCTGACAACAGGCAGTGGGGTCCGCGCTGACGTCACTCTTGAGCAGGATTCCTGGGACAAGGAGACAAGATTTAGAGCCAGAACTAGAAACTAGACAAGATGTGCTAGAGCTAGACGAGACCAGGCTAGTCACCATAATGGGCAACGATCAGGCGTTGATTTGTGGCGTTGGGTCTTCTTTAAAGCAGCAGAGGTTGATGAGTGGAGTGACGGCAGCTTGAGAGTAATCAGGAGCAGAGTGGAGCCAAGCTGGAGGGGGAGGAGTCTGACAGAGGCACCATGACACTAAAGTTAAAATTCTTTTTTTGTGAATGGTAGCATATAAATTATGAAAAAATAAAACATTGTATGTTTTTGTTTGTAGATCTGCTCTCTGAGATCTGGGACAGAACCAGCTGTGGAACCAGCAACCACCTGTGAGTCCAGGACGGGTTTGGAAGCCATCGTAACCTTTGTTTTTGTGCGGCACCAGCAGGTTCCGCATTAATGCAGACCTGAATCTGGATCAGACGCAGGCCATGGTGCTGCTCAGGCTCAGCAGCTCCGTCCGGATCCATGGAGGAACCGCACAAGAGCATTTGTCGGCTTTCATCTCTGGAGTTGTCAAAGTTGCTCCCAGGATAAATGAGACGATCAGGTGTTATTGAAAGATGACAGATATCCAGAATGAAAGACATCCGTGACATTTTCTTGTATCCAATTAAGACTCCTTGCCGCCAGTCACGGTGGCATTTCTTGATTATTGCTCACCTGTGTGCCCCCCCCCCCCCATAGCCCCTAAAGCAGATGGAGAGCAGGTAATGGATTTATGAGGGAGCTGATGCAGGCAGACGGACGCTCCACGTTCCTCACCCTCTCTCAGAGTTATTTGTGAGCACCATCTGCTGGAGGAGCATCAATAATCATTTCATGCCTGGACTCTCTTTCCTGTAATCATCATGTCTGTCTGGAATGAATCATTAGTTTTATAAAGAGGGAAATAATACAGAGGACAAACGTATAAGATTTGATGACGTTTATTTTGAAAAGACCCTGATGACATGCTCTCTCCGTTATTACAGGAATTCCTTTAAAAGTGTCTATATGGTATTTCAGTGGATATGACTATAATGTGGAGTGTGCAGAACAACATACATGTTTACAAACCAATAACTTCAAATAAATACAGGCAAGTCTGGTCATGGCCACTTCATGAGCTTAAGGTTTCTCAAAGTCCCACTCCGATCATCTTTTGATCTAATCTTTTCAAAGCGTTCCCAGTGTTCTTTTTATTATGATTATGTCATTTTTAACCAAAATTGAAAAACCTGTCATTTTCTAGGACATAGTTTCTGCAGAGCAGCAGGAGTTCATTAGAAATTCACCTTTGAGTTGTAGGCGGGTCTCGGAGTAAACCCGCTACCACCTTCCATCACCCACCTGTTTAAACCCTCTCCCGCTATTTTACAGCCCCTCACAACCCCAACCCAACAAATTCTGCATTTCTTGTCTGCTCCTGATTCCTGATTTGAACAAAGAAATACTCAGAAATGCAATTTGAAGCTTAGTTTTCTTTATATCCTCCGTCATTAGAAAAATGCCACATGAACATGTTAAACCCACCAAAAACATCATTTTCAGCAGAGTGGGTCTTTAAAGGAAATCTTCAGGAAAAAAAACTCTACATCCTCTGACCAGCTCCTCTTTGGGTATTGATCTGTTCAGTTCATTGGAAACACATCAAACCAATCACTACCTACCACCTACCGTGGTGCAGCGGTAGGGTGGTCGGCCTCTGATCGGAGTTTGATTCCTGCCATGTGTCAAAGTGTCCATGAGCAAGACACCAAACCCCACCTTGCCTCTGGTGGAAGGTTTGGAACAGTGTTTGGCAGCTGAGCTGCCACCAGTGTGTGAAAGTAGTAAACAAAGCTCAAGCATGTTTGATGCTTTTAGGAAACGTCTTTAAGGAGGAACGAGGGGGACCGGCGACACCCAAAGGTTCAAGTCTGGAGTCGTCTTATTGCTAAATAATGACGGTTCACTATAACAGTCAGGCTTTTATCTACAATGAAGGGCAGGAACAAAACTGTAAAGATTTAGCGCTTGTTAGATCTCACTGTGATGTCCAAGAGCCAAGAATCAAATGAACGTTGTTTAAAAAATCCAGTTCTGGTCCTGTCATGTCAGATCCAGTGAACTGTGAGTCTAAAGTCCTCATCTCTGTGAGAAACTTTACTTTTGTTTCCTCCAAAACAAATAATAATCTAACAGTATTTACATTATAAAATTGTATTTCAGCTGTAAAAACAAAGGCAGAGGTTTTTGCTACCGAAGCAACGCAGCCAATCAGAGCAAAATGGAGAATAATGGCGAGCAGGAGAGCAACGTCTAGCCAGCAGAGTAGCTCTGAGAGATTAAATGAACTCCACAGTGTCTGAGGTTTCAGCAGCCCATCTGCATCCAACAACAGCAGCTAACATGCTCCAAATGGCACCTTGTTTATTTATGATGGTAACATGCTAATGTTTTACAGTTGTGTGCAAAGGTTAGGCCTCCTTGTGTTCAGCAAAATTGAGAATCCTCTTATTTTGAAAGGTTTAGGTAATGCAGAAATACTTCCTACATTTGCTAAAAGAGAAAATGGAGCCATGCTGCTTGAAATCAGCATAAAATACAAAGTGAATCGAGTCAGAAAAAAATCTTGGCCTTAGATCAACCCCTCAGAAGGTCCCAGATTAAATCTAATCAGTTTTGGAATTATAAATATTTTGGAAATATAAATAGAGGTCACAGCACCTAGTTGAGAGGATTTTGTGTGTTCTGATAATTGCAGAAATCTCATGTTGTCGTCACCTTTAGCTTCTGCTATGATAAGACCCGACACTAAAGCAAACCTTATGATTAACACACAACCTTTTCACCCCTTAGCAAAAAGTACTCTCTTTAAGTGTACTACAAGTATACTTAGTCTATCTATAATAAAAGTAAGGCACTATACTTGAAGTACACTTTTTATCTTTATATTGTAAACTTAAAATGTTCCACTTAAATCTGAAGAAGTATTTATCTATACGGTACTTCCACTACACATATATGATTTAAAGTATACGTTTACTTATACTTATTTCAAGTGTACTTTTTTTGCTAAGGGGCTATTAGCTGCATTTTGACAAAAAAAAAGAAATAACAAGTAAAATAAAACAATAAACAAGGACAAAATAAAACCTGTACCGTTGAGTGCACATTTCAAACAAAACATTTTCATGCCAGAAGCATTGACAATTATGGCACCACAGAAGAAGAAACAGTGTCATGTGGAGAACAGAAATGGGGATTTTTAAATATTTGCTTTCTTTCTGTCTAAAGATTCAAAACTTACAATCTGCATTGAATGTACAGGGACCTCTGCTGGCAGAAAAAAAGGAGAAGGCAAATTTCATTTCAGTAACATGAATGGGATTTGTGTGAAAACTCAGCTACCAATAAAGTTGACCTTATATTTAAATTCCCTTTGAAACCTTAAGTAGGTAAAATAAAGTTTTTTGGGGGGAACAGCAATTATTGTATTATTGGAGGAGGGGTTCTTTTTCTGTGGAAAATTGTATGCTGACACTAAAAGTAACACTGGTTTTCACACAGAAAAAAGGAGGTTGACTAACTTTTGTGCTTCTGAAGCAAAAGCTAACGAGTGGTTTCAGTTTCCCCAGGAGGTTTGTGAAATAATCCACAGCAGGAGTTTGATTTTTGAGCAGCATGATCAGATTTTCTCAGTACATATCAGTAACAGTGTCTGAATATTTCATGTTTGATTGGTTAACACTGAAAAGAAAGAAAAAACCCACACACAAGGTTTTCTAAAATCTGAGCACACAAAAGCAAAACTACCCAAGAAAGGATTGAGATTTTCAGGGTTACAACCACTGACTGTACAAGAACTGGATAGAGTGACGCCCCAGCAAGTGGTCTCACATCCAACGTTCAAAACCTTTGATGGACAGATTTTGTGTAGCCCACTTTTAAGTGATAGGGGTGTAGCCTACCAACAAGCTCACTCCCGACTGGGGAGAGCAGTTGCCATAGAAACGATGACTCAGACCAACTCGGACCAATCACTGGTTACTGATGTTGTCTGGCTCCAATATGGCGGCATCCGTATTGAAGAAAACTTCCTTTTGTTGGAGTCAGAAGTCGGACATTTTCTATGGATGACGTCAGACTCACTCTCTCACTCCAGTTTCCATATACAGTCAATGACTCCAACTCTGTGTTTGTTTTTGTGTAGTTGGAGTATGGTGTGGGGGTTGGTGGTGTCACATGGAGCTCTTTGTCAGTCCACGTTTCGGTTCCTCCTCACCTTCCTGGATGTCCTCACAGCCAGAGGAGGTCCAGGCTACGGCTGTGGCCCCGGGCCTTTCATTGCCATGCTGGCTGACACCATGGCTGGGTAACTTCTGTTCCTCCTCATTCTGTCCGGAGCAAAAGGCGAGCTCGACCTGCGGAGCCCCCCCAACGGCCCCAGTATGGGCCCGGGACTCATGGCCCTGCCCCCTGGAGCTCCCGCCACTCCAAGCCGCTTCACCTTGTCCAGCAGGTTGAGGTTATGGACGCTTACACTGACATCCGTCTGGCTCTCACAGTCCCGCCCTCTCTGTCTGCCTCGTGCTCCCCCCGTCACTTCCTTCAGGATGGATCGAGCCGGCTTGGATGCGAGGAAGTTGTCATAAGAGGGGCTTTTGAAGTCGAACCCGCTGGAGGAGGCAGCTGAGATGGCCGGCTGGGTGGGGGAGATTGGAGGGGTGGGGGGACGCAGAAGGTCGGGGTTGGGAGCTCTGATTGAAGCGACGGAGGTGCTGAGCAGGACTCCTCCACCTCCCCGACTGTGCTCCTGGCTCTGGTGGTACATGGCTGCAGAGATGCCCCTCTCCTGGAGCAGACGAACCAAACCCAGTGAGGTGCTGGTGGTGCGAGTTGCATCTCTGTGTGGACAAAGACAGTTTCTGAAACACTAAGTCGACACCGTTACAGATTCCCAAAGCTCTGTGTAGCGTCTTGCCTGAGGTTTGTTGAGGACTCAGACGGGCGGAGGCTGCGTGTGCGCGGAGTGCAGGGAGTGACAGCAGGCGTGGCCAACAACGAGCTGGTCATCACACAGGAGGAGGCGGCAGCAGTTGGATTCAGACTACAGCAGTTACAGGAAGAAAATGTTTTTTTTTTAAAGAAAAAATATCTAACAATTTAATTTTTGTCACCCAATTTTTAAAATTCATTGAAGGATCCTAATGTTGCCATCTAGCTATCCATCCCTTATCCATCCATCCATCCATCCATACATCCATACATATTCCAAACCCACTGAAACCCTTTGAGGGTCACGGGTTGTTGGAGCCTATCCCAGCTACGGTTGGGTGGAGGTGGAGTAAACCTGAACAGGTCAACAGTCTGTTGCAGGGCCACACACGCACACACACACACGCACGCACACACACACACACATACACACACACACACAGACGCACACACTCCAAGGGGCAATTGAGACACACAAATGAACCTATGTAGAATGTCTGTAGACTGTGGGAGGAAGCCAGACAAAGCCACACATGCACATGGCGAACATACAAACTCCACGCAGGGGCTCAGCTGGAACCAGGACTTTCTCACTGTGAGGTTAGAGTGCTAACCACCACAGTGACCACACCACCATGCAGTCCAAAATTCATGTTGTGTAGCTTCTAATTAGGCAAAAGTTACAGATAAATATGTGTGGATGACAGATGATTCAGCAGCTGCAGGGCCGCCGTCATACCTGGGCGTGACCTGCGTCTGCTCGTCTGTTGGGTGGAGAATCCGGCAGGTGGTGAAGGTGTAGGTGGAGCTGGTGTGAGGCATACATTTGCCAGGGAAGTATGCAGCTGGAAGTCACGCCAAAGCAGAAGACAAATCAGTTTTTGGTTTCACAAAGCAGCCACAGAACTGACTATTTGTATGTTATCAATGTGGAAATAGTTTTTAAAAAGTCTTTTTTTTTTGTTTGTGAACAAAACTTGAATAAGCAGCACATCAGATGATTCTTTGTCATTTGCTGAACCTTTCTGTCAGATGTTTTTATAAAGCTCGAGCAGAAAATTCCTAGTCTTTCACATCCAAACCTCAAGACTTTGGACAGACGACCAATCAATTCCTCTGCTTTCAGAAGAATCTGACCGCTTTATCTCTGCAAAGAGCTCAGGTTCGATCCTGCTGCTTCTTTCCTGACCATCAATAAACACGTGCAGCTGGACGTCCTCCCAGCATCCCATATACTCCTGCACAGATGACTCTGTGCTGTCTTTTCTTGATATTTCAGATTTTTTGAAGTTTTAAAGCCTGGAAATGGCCGGCATCATGTGTTCATCTGTAAATTTCTGATCTTACAAATCCTTCTCTTGATAGTTTCCCTCCCATCTTTTCTTGATGAGCTGCTGTGAGGAGGACGACCTTTCATCCACCTGTGGTGCTGCACATCCAGACAGTTTCATGCTTCGGTTGCATCGATCGCAGAGATTTTCTGCAGCTTAAAGCAGCATCTTTTATGTGCTCTGAAACCATTTGGGTTAAAGGCAAAACACTTTTAAACTAAACACTTTGATTTGATTTACCACTGTAAAATCGCTTAAAAAGAAGGAATCCTGCCACGGTTTTGTGTTTTTGAGTCAAAAATAATCTAAGACAACCATGTTCTAAGAGGCTGTTCTGGAAGTCATTCACAGCTCTTGTGTCTTTCAGAGCTGTAGTGAAATAAATTCACATGAAACTGCAGAAAAACGTAATTTATAGTTTGCCTGTTTACAATTTTTCTCGCCTGTTTGTGTTTCTGTGCATAAAGAAAAAACTCCACCTGAAACATTAAGCGAAACGGAGACAGAAAAAAGATCCATGGAGGCATCGTTTAGGATCAAAGTAAACACTGGTTTTAAATCAGCTAAACTTCCTCTCTGGAGGGTTAAAGAAAAACTGAGAGCAGATTGTTGATGAGCGAGTCTTTGCTCACCCAGTGCATCTGTGTTGCTGAGATGAGGCGACGGCGATGGGGATGCTGGAGAAAGAGGAGCGAGGCGAGGTGGAGGCTGCCCTGAGCTGGTCTCAGTCGGGTCAGAAGAGGGGGGCACGGCTGGAGAGACTGAAGCTGAGGAGGTGGGCAGGTTCTGAAAGTACTGCTCTCCGGGTTCGTCCTCCTCCAAGCCGCCCCACGGCTGCACCTGCAGATGACAACCTGAACTTCAAGGTCTGAACCGGCTGGAGCTTTAGCCCGGAAAAAGCGGAGGACAGGCTTCACCTGTTCCAGCTCCAGCTCCAGGGGTCTGTAACCTTTGGGAACGACTCCTGGCCTGGCGTCCAGAATCACGCCGAGGTGAGGCTGCGCTAACTGCTGCCAGTGGTGCAGCGTGGCGGACCCTGAAGTACACACGCCAAACAGAAGAACAGCAAGACATTTTGAAGCTCACCTGGAGCGTGTTTACTTCACAAAAAGCTTCTTCTTGGAGGATCGTTTTCCATGGAGCCCAACTCCTTATTTCAATTTCGTTTTTTTCTTTTTAAAGCAATAGATATCTTTTTCCTGAAGCATTTTCTGAGACATTTAAATGTCTCTTTACTTTTTGAGCAACCAAACACAGGTTTAATTCATAAAAATCTTCCACTTTAAGACCCAAGCTAAAATTTGAGCTAACCCTCTACACTTGTAGTCAAAGGGTTCCAGTTAAGAAGAATAAACTACTGTGGTAATAGAACCCACAACGTGACGTGGATGCCAGTTTCAGGGAAGAACAGACATATACCAAATGAAAACTGAGGAGGAAAACTAAAATGAATGGATGACTGAACTCAAAGATTGAGTAAAAATTCGAACTAAAGCAGCCATAAAAAGTAGAAACGTACAACTTGACAAACGCCTACAGAATGACTGTTTCAGGGATAAAATGGGGTTTTGATGAGCACACAAATGTATTTGGTTATGATGACAACAAAGAACCAACAAATGAGACACAAGTCATGAAGAGTAAATAAAAAGGTGAAGCAAAAAAAGAAGAAATGAGTGAAGTTGAAAAGGTTTTTATTAGTTGGTTACAACATAGACAGAAATAAATAATGAAGTGAGATGAAAAAGGGAGGGAGATTTCAATAACAATAAAAAAACAACACATTTTTAATGATTTATATTAAAAACCTAAACTTGGTGGATGAGATTGTCGGGTTTGACGTTGTTTTAAAAAAAAAAAAACTTAACATGTTCCTGTGGCATTTTTCTGACGATGACGGACAGTTATAAAAAGAATTAAGCTTTAAATTGCATCTCTGAATGTATTTTTTTAAACCAGGTGCAGACGAAAAAATGCCCCTGGAAAAAGAGCTAATAGGGGAGTAGAAAATACTCTGGGGAGGGGAAGGGCGGTGGGGCTGCTCCGCGCCAACAGGCCCGCCCACAACTTGGAGGTAAATTTCTAATAAACTCTTGCCATTCTGTAGAAACTATGTCCTAAAAAATGACACAGGTTTTTTTTTTTTTACATTTTTGCTAAAGATGGCATAATCATAATTAAAAGACCACTGGGAACACTTTGACAAAAGATCAAAAGATGATCAGAGGGACTTTCATAGCTACTGAATGTAAGACTAATTACAACCACAAGGGGGCAACAAAACCCAGCTGTGAACCTGTGGGAGAGCAAACATGGATGCAGTCAAAAAGGTAAACATGGAGGGGAAATGGGAATCACAGCCACTCTCTGGGCTGCGTGTCTTTGCAGTAGCTGCCCGACTTGTTCATGAGAGACCAGAGGGAGTTAAAGAGCATCAGTGAGAGAGGCCGTTCCTTCTTCTCCCTCGCGCTCCTCCTCTTCCTGCTGCCAGCACGGTCTCTGGCCCACCTCCTTCCTCTCTCCCTCTCTATCACAGCCCCGGTCCTCTTGGCCCACCCCCATCCCCTCTCCCCCCCCTCCCCAAGCAGTCGGCAGTGCCGGCTGTCCGGCCTACTCTCCTCGCTGGCCCATCCCCGCTTGCTCCCCTTTTTGGCTGCGACCCCGCGGCGCTGCACTCCCTCCCAGCTTCTCTCCAGGGTGCGGCTTTTCCCGCTTTCCCCCTCACCTTCAAGCGGCTTCACAATCTGGAGCTTGTCTGGGAGGTAGGGCCCCCGCGAGGCCCACAGGTGGAGGCTCCCCAGGGACATGATGCTGTCGGACGGGGTCAGGACGCTCTCCTGCAGCGCCACCTGTCCTCCTTGCCGCCTCTCTCGCTCCTCCTCAAAGAAGCGCCTCTCGCTCAGGTTGTTCTGGCGGCGCAGAGAGAGGCGGCGCAGGGCTACCCGAAGGTCCTCGGCGCCGCTCGTCTTCTTGTCCAGGTTCTTTGCACTGTTGGCACAAAACCAAAATAATGAGAAGAAGTTCTGCCTCCTCCACGTGACCGTTTCTCACCCCGTCACCTGTCCTGGTTGGACGCTGTCTCCATGAGGATGCTCTGCGTTCGGTTGTCAAGGGTAACCCCGTCTCCGCTGATGTCCCCGCCGTACACAGAGGAGTGGGGCGTGGAGTGCCCGCTGGACTGGGGCGACGTCCGTGCCGACAGGGACTGGTTTGAGCCTGGGATGCCGGTTGGAGTCACAGAACGCTGACGCACCGTCTGGTTTATGTTCTTCACCGTCTCGAAAACGCGCTTCCGATGAATCCTGCGGACACTGAAGGTCAGCTCCTTCTCCACTGGCTCAGGTAGCCAAGCTCTGAAACTGCACTCACTTCTGTTCTTCACACTCCGGGTCCTCCAGGCTCAGCTCCTTCCTCATTGTTCCCTCAATCTCAGCAGCCAGAGAATCCTGCAGCACCAGAGACCCTTTAGAACAAGGAAGACGTGGACAAACTCTTAGAAACATGAAAGCTGCACCCCCTGACCATTGGGAACAGCCCCAGAGGGTGATAGCGTCGAGGCGTCCCTGCGGGGTAGCTTCTGTTCCTCAGGTTCTTCAGCTCCTCCTGAGCTTCATGCAGCATCTCGATACACTCCGAGTACTTCTCCTCCAGCTCCTGCAGCTGTTGAATCACACCTGTCAGTGACCAACCTGCGGGGGGGAATCGCTCCACAAACACGGCACCTACCTCTGCGGTGAGCTGCCTCTGAGCGTCTTTAGCTGCCAGCAGATGTTGGGAGAGCTCCTCATTTTCCACAGCGTACTGCACAGACGTTTTAGTTTTCAGCGCCAGCTTCTTCAAAAGACACAGGGGAGGAGCGCGCAAGCATACTCACGGATTTGGCCTTTTTCTGCAGATCTACTATCTGAGAGAGGAGGTGCGTTATCTCCTCCTGCTGCCGGGATGCATCCTCAGTTTTCCGAGCCAGCTCCTCGGCTATGACAGAGATTTGCAGGCTTGACAGCCCTGGAGGGAAAGGGAATAGTCAGGCTGTGGTGGAAGGGAAAGAAACACTCAAAAACAGGGGTAAGCAGAGACGTGTTACACCGTCATCTGCTCTGCTGCACTTTCACACTGCGCTCTAAAGTCTGTGCAAGTCTCACTCTTACACCGACTATTGAAAAAATCTTGAAGCAGAAAAACACCTAAAGTTCTAGATGAGTAATGTTTCCCTGTTAATACTTCAATCCCTCATTTCTGTTCCCAAAATAACCCTAAGGAGGAAGTACCAAATGTTGAAGCTCCTAAAAAGTCCACTGGTTAAAGACGAGCAAGCTGTCATCCCTAACTGCCATTTTTGGAAAGTTCTTAAAGTGGGCGGAGCAAATCCTGGTGGGTGTGTCAGTCCCCACATAATTTTGGATTGTACAGAATCAAATCAAAGACTTTTCTTCTGCTGGAAATGCCTCTGGATTCATCGTGAATGAGCGTCTGTCTGTGAGAAAATTTGCCTTTTTTTTGATTGGATAATTTTGAAACTTTCCTTTGACTTCACCTCCTGTTTTTGGTTTTGCTGTATTTTGTGTTTTCTATAGGACCAGTCCATCAATACACGACAAGTGGAATTGTGCTGTGAGGAAGGGCAGTTTGCAATGTAACCACTGGGTGGCTTAATGCATCAAATGTCACATTTACCACCTAATCAAACACACCCGGGTAAAGTCATCATTGTTTGAGGTCAAAATTGTGGGTAAAAGGGGGCGGAGTCTTCTGAGTGATTTTTTCTTTTAGTAACGCTTCGACACGATCGAAGAACCGTCTATCTTCCAGATAAAAAAAGTGAAGTTAGTGAAGATTTTCCCTAAAAAAATACCTCACCCCTATTCATTACAGAACAGAGGATGACTTCTCCAAACCTGTCATTTGAAAAAAAACAAAAAAAAGCTGGTAATGCTTTGAAAATAGTTAAAGGGTAAGTTGGGGAGTGTCTTTAAATTGAAGATTAACACTTACCTTTTTTATTTTTGTAGTTATTATTTGTAACTGTTCATACATTACCATAATATTTGGATTTTTGCAGTTACATTCATACTTATGGCTGCACGTTAAAGGAAGCTTTTCATTTATGAATTGATTATTTGTATTCACTTTATATTTTCCTTTTGGAATGAACTTTACCTTTTACTTTGGTCATTTCTGCCCCATTATTGGTTAATAATATTAGAATTTTTTTAAATTATATTTTTTTCGTGTTTGATTTCTATTTCATTGTGAGATATGATTTATAGAAAATATTCAATATAAATAGTTAGATTTATGATTTGATTTCGGTAGATGATTATATCATATTTCCATGCATGATGAGAAACAGTGCCCATATAGTTTTTCAACAAGTCTTGTTCTTTTAGTTTTCTGAAAAAAAGTTTACAGATGTTTCAAATCATATAGAAAATGTTTTACTAGAAAAAACCTACGTAGTTCTTTGACACAGTCGCTGACGAGCTGCTGCTCTTTCTCCTCATACGTTTCCGTCTCAGTCTTCAGGTGGTTGGCCTGCACACAGAGTCAAAGTCAACATTTCTCCTCGTCTCCGTGGAAACCAGGAGGTGACGGGGGAGAGTCACCTCAGAGCGCAGCGACAGGTTCTCCTCTTCCAAGTCCTTCAGCTGCCTCTGCAGGGTGTTGCTCACAAAGCCGCCTGAGGCAGTTCCTGCTTTGATCTTCTTATCTCTAAAGGGCACCAACAAAAGAAAAGGACTCACAGACTGACCTCCACACTCGTATGATGCTTCCCTTTTAAAAAGAAGGTCATTAAGCTGACGTGGGGGAGCTGCTGGACTCGTCCTCGCTCTCCTCCACCGCGTTGGTGTAAAACTGCAGCAGCTCGTCCTTCAGGTTCAGCTCGTGGTGAAGCTGGGCCACCTGGAGGAGCACAGGTACAGTTTACCACACGGAACAAGCTTCGACAGTTGTTTTTTTGGCATTCGGGCTACTTTTGAGACGAGACAAATTATCTAATTACAAATTAATTAGATTGAATAAATTGATAATGTCAGATCACAACATGATTAAAAGTTCCTCTGTCATCAACAGCTTGTTGAATTGGACTTGTGGGTTAGTAGTTGTCATGTCAACAGCGGCAAAGCGTACAGTGTGCCAAACTTTCCATGTGGGTTCTATTTGAGGTTCTTTGTGAGCGACTGACCGCGGGCCAGTCGACAAAAACAAAGTACGCTCTGATACCTTTTTTCAACATATTTTTCCTAATCCTTGTGTTTTTTCAATGATATATTTTCTTTAATGCAACAAAAAATTATTTATATATAATATAACATAAACGGACCAATCAGATGCCTGAATAAAACCAGGTGGTCTTGTGTAATAAAACATTCAAAACGTTTGATTGACAGATTCTCTTGAGCCCTTTTTCAAGTGGTGGGGGTGTGGCCCTCCAAAAAGCTTACTCCTGATTGGTGAGAGTGGTTGCCATAGAAACAATGATTTAGAATCAATTACAGTCTGGCTCCAACATGGCGGCGCCCGTATTTAAAAGAACATGGTGACTGAATTGACCTCATTTGGTTAGAGATGATGTCACACTTACTCGAGTTCTCATATACAGTCAATGGCACCATATTTTTACTTTTTTGTTTATTTATTTGTAATCTACTTCCCACATATCCTCAGGATCGACTACTCAATTGCAATTGATGTATCGGGCGTCCCCGATCTACGCTGTGTGTGAAGTCAGACCTCCTCTGTGATTTGTCCCACTTGTTCCTCCAGGTAGTCATTCTGTTCGGTCAGAGTTCGATTCTTCTTGAGAAGCGACTGACCGATCTTTGCAGCCAGCTCCAGATCTCGTTCTTTCTACGGTGGGAAAGAAGAACTTTGGTGGACATTTCAGATCCTTTACAACGAAGAAACTCACAGAAGACACAGGAGAACGTCTCACCTCCTCCAACAAACGTGTGACAGCGTCGATGTCATTGTAGGTCTTCGTCATCTGGCCCACCCTGTCCGCACATAGCACTGTGGAAACACAGAACACGGCGAGCGTGAGGTGATGCCACGCCTCCTCCAGCTGTGATGTAACGGTGAAAAGGCAGTTTTCCATGGCGCACACCAAATGGGTGTGATGCCCCCGAGGGGTCGACCATTATTGACCTACGAGCTTTGATCAATAAAGTGTTGGGTGTGCTGAAAAATAACTGTTATTTTATTAAAGTGACAGCAGCTGGTTTTATAAATAAAGTGGATTTGATTGAATCAGGTCCAAGTCAAGGTTAAGATTAAGATTTAAGGCTATTCTGTGCAAATTCAGGCTAAAACTAATCCCATGCAGGACACTTTTCACAGAGCAGAGGTCTGAACTTTAACCAATGTGTCGATAAGGAAAAGACAATTTACCGCTCTTGTCTTCATGGCAGAACCAGTCCTCCAGCTCACGCTTGTCCTTCACCACCACCTTCACCCGGCTCTCACTGTCCATTCTACTGTCTTGCCTCACAACACTAAACTGTTCACCTTCTATTTGATCCACACAGACTGAACAAACTCCGCCCACATGGGCACTTCAACCAATATGAGTTAGGCAAGCACGGGGGGGGCAAACAGTTTGAATTCATTAATGACCTATGTTTGATGGTCAACCTGACAGAACTGGACAGAGACTGGAACAAGAGTCTGCTGCAGACGCAGAAGTCCTGCTTTTAGATAACCTAAGAACGCCAACGAACTGTTCAACCAACACCTCATGGAGACGAGATCCAACTTTCCCTTAATCAGGATTTAGTTCAAGAAGCAGGACAACCATTAAAGATATAAACAAAACTATTTTTCTACTTGATTTGACCAGACTTACTTATTTACAACCTATGTTCAAGAGTTCTTGATTAAAATTGCAATTTTTAAACCATCTGTTTTGATTTTAGTGAAACTCAAACATGTCTATTTTTAGGATAAAGGGACTGAGACAAAAGAGGTGGAGAAATCCAACCATTGACTGTATAAGAGAACTGTACTGAGTGCCTCCTCTCCACTGGAGTTCCAAACAGGAAGTGACTGTTGGTTCCAGGAAGCCAAAATCCCATAGACCTCTATAGAGAAATAAACAGCTGTTACTCAGCCATTCTATTGGTCAGAATAAACACTTTCTCTGGTACCTTTTTTTAATATAGTCTAGTTAATCCTCAATCTTTATGCGATATTTTTCTGCAGTGCAAGTCACTGAAGTTGTAAACTGACCAATCAAGTGTCTCAATAAAAGGGTATGGTCTCAAGTTGAACATTTGAAACTTTTGATTTTGTGTAGCCCACTTTCAGGTGGAAAGGGTGTGGACTCCCAACAACCGGCGAGAGTGGTTGCCGTAGAAACATGAACTCAGACTGACTCGTACCAATCACTGCTTACTGATGTCATCTGGTTCCAACATGGCAGCGTCTGTATTGCGAAAAAATTGGCACTTAAATGGACTTCATTGGGTTGGAGCCAGAAGTCAGGCATTTTCTACAGAAGATGTCGCACTCACTCAGTCTAGGTCTCCAATACAGTCAGTGATTCCAACAGAACTTCAAAATTGACTTTGCCCTGCCCACTTGCCATTTTAAGAACACAGCTGAGGTGGGCAGATGAAACTCCAGTCAATATGCCCCTCCCCCCTCAGGCTTCATTTTCAGTCCCATTGCCGCTGTGCCAACAGTTGGTCTGAATCTGAAGTAAATCTAAGATCCACCTTAATGTCCACAGGCTTCAACATTTTCTGATTAAGTTCTGACTTCACAGCTTAAGGAGGAACTGCTCATATTAAAGTTATATTTGACCGTTTTATCTGTTTTTTTGATCAAATTTTCTTGAAGCAAACAACCTTCATTCCGGAAATGTCTGCTCTCATCATCTCAGCAGGTTCTGGAAAATCTCTCATCTTCAAACTCAGAATTTAAATCCTGAAGTTTAAGCTCAGCTTTGAAACAGTTTTACATTCAACAGTTCGATACATTTAATCAAATGTAGAGAATTTTGCCATTTTATTTGGTGTCAGATTCATTTTCTACAGAAGTCTGTCCAGATAAAATGTTGATGTTTTGATTTTTATTCACTTCCATTTAAGACAATATTCATTTATTAGTAAAGTGTTTTTGCTGAAATGTTTGAAGCCACCTGATCAAGGAAAACATTTAACAATAAATTCAATTGTTGGTCTTCAATTATAATCACATTGAAACGTCACTAGTACTCCGCTTGTAACAGGCTGTTTCCATTTCTTATTATTCTCATTACAGCAACCTTCAGCCAAAGGGAACAAAAAAGGAAACCCGCAGACTCCTTTAGGATTGACTTTAACCCAAACATGACAGAAATAACGTGAGGTTTGTACATCTGAGGTCATTTAGTGATCATAAACTTTTTACATTTATCTATCAGGGAGCTGATGATCAATTATTTCTATTATTCTTGGAACTAAAAATCAATAATGGACTCACATAATCTCTCCATGAAGTGATCAATTAACTTTGGGCCCTCAGGCAGTACTGGTCATGACTCCTGACCAGGAGTCCTAACGCGTCATGACTGCAGATTAAACCTCAGCTGAAACTCTGGAGAATCTTTCCATCTATCTACTAAACCTGTTTTTTCCAGTTCAGGCTCACATGGATGCTGGAGCCTATCCAGCTACTGTCAGGCAAAGCTGGGGCACATCTCACCTATCCATCACCGAGACAAGCAACCACACACGCACAGTCACACCTAAGGACAACTGAGAACCACCAATTAGCCTGTGATGCATGTTTTTGGACTGTGGGAAGAAACCGGAGAAAACCCACAGCTGCACACAGAATGATCCCAGCCAGGATTCAAACCAGAGCCTTCTCGCTGTGAGAACTAACCACTACACCACCTTCAGAGATCCTCCATCACAACACTGCACCAGTAGTGTGGAGCTGCAGCTTTTCCCTGCAGCGTGCATGCCGTTACACTGCAGGACCAACCCAAACTCACCAAAAAAGGCCTCTCTCGTCTTCTTAAGTGGAAGAACTTGCACAATTGGTGGCTGACTAAATACTCTTTTGCCCCACTGTAATATACACTGTTCAGCATTCGCACTCTTAAAAGCTGGCCTGCACTTTCTACACACTGGGCACTTTTCTTCACAAAAGGGTTTGTGGTTCAAATCTCAGCAGAGATCTTTGTCCATTTAATCGCTTTCATTTGGAAACAGCTTTAAATGTAATGAAACTGTTGACTGTAATAAGAAAACCTAAAAAGATACAAAGTACACTGAGCAACCGCTGGACTTAGTCATGTGACTGTCAGGAGTGTGTACGACACCACCTGATCACTGACCAACTTGAAGTCTGACTCAGAAGCAGAGAGTCATTGTTGACATTTTATGTTCCTCTTTTTTCAGCCACGGTTGTGTTTTTTCACATATCTTCTGTCTTCGTCAGATTCCAGGTGTCAGTTATCAATACAGACACTCTGAGAGCCATAGTTGTCATTTCAGTGTGGAGTTGATGACTTCTGTCTGAATGTGTACAGGTTCATTTTGCAGTGGGTGATACATTTGTTTTTATTTGTCATAACATTTTGAACTGAAATGCTTTCTGTGAGAGAGACAGCAGTCGTTCCTCAAACCCAAAGGGTATACCAGGTAGCAGTGGATGCAGTTTAATGTTCCCAGATAGAAACATAACTGATTGTTTTTCCTGTTGACTTGAGCTCATGGTTGACATGTCTGTGGACAAAACTATTTCAAAACTATATTCCTCATAATACGATACGTATCCTGATATTGTACCGGAACACATTTTCTATCTATTTTTTTAAAGTATGACTTAGAAAAAACTCTACCTGAATTTCAATAAGACTTCCGCTGTAATAAAATTGTAAAATTTCATATATTTAATAATCACAATGTTAAGCACTGCAACTGTATTATAATATATATATATATATAATTATAATATATATAATTTCAATAATATAAATATAATTATATATACCTGATATATATGATATGTATACTGTTTTACAGCATTTTGGATGATGCTATGTGCATTAGCTGCTGTGCAGCTGCAATGCTTCAATCGTTCTTATCTGAGCTGCTCCGTGTGATCTGCTGCCAACTAGCGGTGGAGGGCTTCAGTGGAAAACAAGAGTCAGACTCTGAAAGACGTTCATAAATAATGAAATAAATATCATTCCGACAGCATTTTGAATCAATACAGATATCGTCAAATGAACTATTGCGATATTTCGCTGAAACAATTTTTTCTTACACCCCTACTAACCACTACACCACCATGTGACGTGAACCACCACACCATGTATTTAGTAGAAACGATTCATTTATTAAAACATAGAATTTTCCTGACTTCCTGTCTTATTTTGTGAATCTCGATCTTTAGCATCTGCAGCCATTGATCAAGAAGCCTAACCTGGATCCATCTGTGTTGCCAATTTTAGCCCTATTTCCAAACTCCCTTTCCTCTCAAAGATTCTGGAAAAAATAGTGTGTGTCCAATTGAAGGATTTTCTAAATGAAAATGGCAACCTTGAGGTTTTCCAGTCTGGCTTCAAATCCCTACCAGCACCGAGTCAGCTCTGCTCAGGGTGCCCTGCGTTGGGTTCTCCCGGCGCAGCGGGGGGGCTGCTCTCCTGGTTGGGCTGGGCGGCGCCTCTCCCTCCCGTGCTTCCCTGCCTCTGGTTTGGGGCCTGCGGGCGTCCTGCTGGCCCTGGTTCGTGGCGGGCTTGGTCGCCTCGGTGGTGTTGGGTTCCCCGTCGGTTCCCCGCGGTGGCGCTGGGGGGATTCCGCCGCCGCCGTTGCCGCGTGGGGGTCTTGGGTGGGGATGGCTGGGCACTCTCCTCCTTCTTTTCCACGCTCCACCATCCATTTTAGAAGAACATAAACACCACCTGAGCACAGGTGTTAGCTCACCTTGCACTAACAGTTTGCATGACTGAATGACTGAAATATTTCACACTAGTTGGTTTGTATAATAAGTATGCGCAGAACGACTATCTGTTTTGTATATATGCTCTATTGGTAGGTGGACATTTTGCAGCTAGCAGGTGTGTTTATAACATTTGAGTGTGTGTGGACAGGCTCCGCCCTTATTGTACTACATTTGAACCTTACCATAATGATTAACAACCAGTAAACTTGTTGCTTTACGCTGCTTCATGGTCTTATCCCCTTCCCTCCTAATATCACCCCTACCCCTCTCTCTATCGCCCCTCTCTTTCTTCCCCTCTTTCCTTTTCCGTCCGGTCCAACACCAAAGATTTTCAGACATGATTGAAATTAATAAAGTTTGGTCTCAATTACAAAAGGGGTTTATCCAGACATACCAGTTTGTCTGAAGATTAATAACCCTCTTGTTAAAGTAAAATCTGTCCAACACAAGAGGCCCTCAGCTCTCATCTGCCTGCCCAGCTGTTGGACAGGACAAGTTAAAAAAAACAAAAAAAAAAAAAAAAAAAAATAACAACATCCTCTTAGCTACAGCTAGGGACCATGTGGTTCTGGAGCATTGATCTTACGGCTGTATACCACACAGTAGATCACAACATCTTGATCTCCTGATTACAGCAACTGGTAGGCATCCGTGGCACTGCTCTGCAGTGGTTTAGGTCATATTTAAAAGATAGATTTATTTTATTGATTTTATGCTGTTTGTTTTAGATTGTTGTTTTGTTTTTTATCCTGTGTTGTTAAGCACTTTGGTCAGCCTCTGCTGTTTTAAAAGCGCTTTATAAATAAAGTTGATTTGACTTGATTTGACTCATGTGTTGACATTACTTCCCGCCTTTCCCTGAGTTTCAAAAAACAGCCAAACTGTTGGCTCAGGTTAATATTCAGCCATATTTCGTCTGTTTGTGCTTCTGTTCTGTTGGTTTCTTTGTTTCCAAAGAACTTTATCTTCAGTTTGCTAGATGCCCCTCTAATGTTACTTCATAAGTAGTTATTTTTAAAGCATCAGTTATTTTCTGTATACTGCACGGCACCTTTAACGGCATTAGCTTCAGCTGAAAAAAATCCCTGAGTATATTAAAACAGCAACTGAAGAGCAAGAACACCATGTGATAAAAACTGACAGCATGTTCTTGACACGCTAAAGGTGCCTTTGTGCAGCTCGGCTTTTTCCTTCCCAAATGCAAAGTTTTGAACTTACGGAAGTATTTGAGAGTCTCCTCGATCTGCTCTGAGGTCAGTTCCAAGCTGGCATCCATACGCGACCAGAGGAGTGTGCAGCCAGTCATCGTTGTCATAGCCATAGACGGTGTCGGCCCGGAGCCGGTACACCGGCAGCTGTTCCTCCAGAAGACTGATGATCTCGAACTCCAGCAGATCGGTGCTGTTGCACACATCTGGACAAACACAGATGAAAATGATTTGTTTACAATACTGTAAATCATTTCTTGCTTTATTACAATGTACAACATTTAAATCTTTTTTAAAGCGATGTCTGGATATTTGCCTGTCAAAATGACGAATTGTTTTAATTTTACATGTAAAGATACATCTGAAAACATTCAAAGTAAAGATTTTTGCTGTTTGCTGATACACTTTTTACAAAATATGACATTTTGTATGCCTAAAAAAGTCTGTATAACTCAAACTCTTTTAAATAAAGTTTTTGTTTGAACGAACACAGTTAATTCTTCTGTTAACCTCAGTTTGGTGCTTTACGTCAGATCGATTTATGTTTGTTAAATTTAAGGCTTTTTCTGAAGTTTCTTTGCATAAACCTCTTCCTGGATTCTTCCTAGGCTCTCCATTGGAATCAAATCTGCTTTGACTCCACGTTCACTCTTTAATGACCTGTTTTGTCCCACATCTTTCTCTATGGACCGATATTGTCACAATTCTGAATTTGTTTTCCATTAAAGGTCCTGTCCACTCTGAAACCATGATATTACCACCGTCGTGCTTCAAAGATGTGATGAGGCTCTCATATGCAAGATTTCAACCCAGTCTTCACAAAAATCTGTTCAGAGTTCTTCTTTTTGTCAATCTTTTAGTCGATCAGTCAACTTTTTTGTCAAGAACACAAACATTGTTGAGCGTTAACTTGATGGAGAACTCTGGATACAAACCTGAACTATAATAATGGTTTGAAAAACATCTGACTGAATGATAAACGCTTCACTCTAAACACCTAAAGGTCTTTTTTTATAAAGGTATGTTGAAAATGTAATTTCCCTAATAAAACATACCGTATTTTTCAGAGTACAAATCACAGTTTTTGCATAGTTTAGGTGAGGGTGTGACAATGTGAGATTTTGTTTTTAATAAATAGAAATAACCACTAGAGGGCGCTGTAAATGTGTGCATCAGTATTTGCAACTGACAGCAACTCAGAAGAAGAATTGCCACTCTGTCTTGTGTTGGGCTTGATGGAAATGTTCAAAGCCAATACACAGGATGAAGAGTTCAACAGATTTAGCATTTTGAAGTATATAAAGAGTTTAGTTGGACTTGTTAGCATGTTCTTTAAGTCATGGTTCTCTGAAGAATTCAGAAGATTCTTCCTATGTTTCATGAATCTAACTACGGTTAGGGTAGTGAAGTCTGCAGATGTTCAGTCTTTGTTATCTATTCCATCAAAATAATTTAATGAACGGTCTGTTCTTGTCTTTTGTTAAAGAATCTTCAACCAAAAGTACGCTTTTATAGTCAGTAAAGTACGTAGGAAGCTTTATTATCTTCATCCTTTTACCTGTGATGGTCTCGGCGTCCCGGCAGGGGGTCGGCGCCCGGTTTACTTCTGGCTGGAAGTACTCCCCCTCGCTCACATACTGCTCCTCGTCAGTGAAGCTATGGCTGGGGTCTGCGTTGGGGTCCAGGTCTGGGGTGGGGGGAGGGGAGGTGGCTGGGGAAGCCAGTTTGGCTCACCTGTCACAGGTGGAGGGAGGCAGGGGCCATGGGCCGCTAGAGCTCCCACCAGCTCAGTCACGCAGATAGTAAATCAGCAAACCTCTTGGGGGTGGGGGCTGACGTCTTAACACAGTGATTTGTTTGAAGTCAAAGTCCACATCGATCGATGCGTTTCCCCGCAGAGACTTCCGTTCGCTGCAGCCCCAACGCCTCGCGTGGGAAGATCAGGACAACCCTCTTCTGTGTGAGGTGGAGGGACACTAAAAACAGAGCTGTGATCACATGATGCAGGCATGAATACCTGTCACACAAACCATCTTACCACTTCCAATCACCAAAATGACCTGGCACAGCCCTAGAGGTGCAGTGTACGGCAAGTCAATTCTTTTGACAAAAAGGACAACGTTCAGCTTCTCAGGACAAATAGGTCCAAGCTGTTTGCTTAAAACAGGGGTCCCCAAACTTTTTCCAGTGGGGGCCACATGATGTTTCCATTCGCTGATTGGGAGCCAGGGTCAGTTAGAAACAGAAAAAGTGAGACGATCGCAGGGGTGTCTAAACCTAAACATTTATTGTTTCCAGAAAGCCAGAAAGATAAACAAATATAAATAACCCAATCTGATATCAAATAATCCTCTCTGGATGTTTCACATAAAAAGTCAGGAAATACAGTATATAGGACCACAGTCACTGAGCTAACAGTCCACATTTTAGCTTTGAGAGTTTGTCTACTCACATTTTCCCTCGCAAGCTATGATATTATGACGGATCTCATACTTTGTCAGCGCAGATTCTATTCTTTGAATATCGCCGCACCGCTTCATTGGCAGATGAGAACAACTGTCTTGTATAAGCAAAAAATTTTTGTCAGACCAAAAATACTCTTACTCCCAATCATTTTTCTTCCCTAAACTTTTGTTAATTTTTTCTGGCCTTACAGCTAAAAGGCTTGGCTGAGGGACCTGAACAAGAACATCAATGGGGGACCTTTCTGTGTGGAGTTTGCATGTTCTCCCGATGAATGACTGGGTTTTCTCTAGGGACACCGGCTTCCTCCCACTGTCAAAAAACATGCATCATAGGTTAATTGGTTACTCTAATTGACTGGTAGGTATGAACGTGAGAGTGGATGAGGTATTTGTTCGGCGACAGATCATGACTGTCCAGGCTTCACCGCTTTCGCTCAAGGCTGATAGGCTCCCATTAACTGAAAGGAATAAACAGATTAGAAAATGAGTTAATGAATATTTGATTTGTCAAATTCTAAAATATTTTTCATTTTTGTTTTTTAGATGTTGGCTTTGGTAAATCGTCCAGTTTTCGTATACAGTGAATGCGCCAAACATCAGGATCACATGATTCCAGTGACTTCCTGTTTATGTTGGGATTCAGTTAGCAATTTCTTTTCAAAGTCTCAAAAAGAGCAAGAAAGGTGCTTCAGTTTATTCATGACGACAAATGAGAATGTGGGGGAAACATCTCCAAACATTTCTATACTTTACCATTTAGATTAGAGGACAGTTTTTTTGTGATAAACTGTTAAACTTATGTTCATGTTGCTAAGTCATAATGTGTTTTTTGTTGTTATTTGAATTTATTTATCGCTTTTAATTGAGCTTGATAAATAAATAAAACAATTTAAAAAGTTTGTCTTTTTTGCTGACATAAAATGACAACATATGATGTCATATGATTTAACATCATATGATTTAACATCATATGATATTATATGATGTCCTATGATGTAATTGATACATCATATGACAACATATGATGTCCTATGATGTCCTATGATGTCATGACATCATCATGATGTCATTGTTAAAAGTTCAGATATAGGACCCAATACTTCACATCTAGACCTTTGCACAGGTTTCACTGATCACAAAGAACCAAATACCAGGTCCTTTTTAAGAAGTGCCTTCGGGCAAAGAATCTTTGTCGCCAAACTCTGATTAAAATCTTAACAATGTACCATGGAATCACAAACACACTGTTCTGTCCGAAAACCCAAAGACCATCAAACCCCGTACCTGAATCTGTTGTGGAGAAAGAGCCCTACTTCTGTTTTGACACTATCATGGACTGGGATGACACAGACGAAGACTACGATGACCTCCCTTCCTATAGTGATGAGGAATGATATGCCAGAAACCTCATTATGATTATTCTTCTTTCTAAAGTGATGATGAGGAATTTCCTAGACTGCAGAAACTCCTCTAACCAAAGACAGCAGATTGTGAAAACCTATGCCTAAAATTCACCGCAAAACCAAAACCTAAGCCAAAACCCTTGAGTTTGTCTAACCTTCTTTCCTTTCTCGCCCAGCTTCACTGTTTCCTGTGAAGCCGGCCCTGTCCCTAACCAATCTGTAGCCTGAGGAAGTCAAACCTTGGAAAGGAAAACAAAGTGCAACTGCTTTGATAAGCCAACTTCAACCTCTAAGTCAACCTTAGTGGTCAATGCAGCGGTATCTCCAAGAGATCACTGTTCTGAAAGATGAAGTAGGCATCTAGCTGAGCCCAGCAGAAAGATCAGATGCTGCAGATGTTGCCTAAACTAAACACCTTGAAGAACAGATGAGCCACCTGGACAGAAGAAAAACAGCAATTGAGGAAGAAAGTCCTCTTTCTAAAAGAAATTGCTCAGCTAAAGACAGTCGGTGGAGAACAAAGAGACTGAGGTAAACTAATTTCTAAAAGAGTCTCCAAGAAAAAGATCGTCCAACTATTTCCGTGAGATGGAGGACCTAAAATGCATCAACAGCAGGAACATTTGGACCTCAAGAGCAAAACTGACATGGAGAAAGAGGTCTTTCTAAATGACCAGCTGGCATTAAAAGAAGCACAAAATCAGCTGGCAAACGAAAGAGAAGAGTGGCAGAGTAAAACACCTCCTCATGCAGGACATGGCTACATTGGAGAAGAAAGTATGAGGAGGACAGTCAGATACTACCAAAAGGAAAAGACCTTCTTAGAATTGCTTTCCATATTGATGAGGGCATAGACAAATTAAAAGAAACCATCAGAGAAAAAGATGCGATCATAAACAATACTGAAAGGGATCTCAAGAAAAGCATCGGGCCCAGCTACAAATCAGATGGCAGGTCTAAAAAGGCAGCAACAGCAGGAACATTTGGAGCTAACCAGAAAATTTGAAAGGGAGAAAGAGCGTCTTCTATATGACCATCAGCTGGCGTTAACAGTGGCACAAAATCAGCTGACTAAAGAAAGAGAAGAGTGGCAGAGTAAACACACCTCCCCCATGCAGGACAAGGCTGCATTGAGAAGAAAGGAGGAGTGACAGCTCTGCATGTTACCAAAAGGAAAAGACCTTCTTGGAATTGCTCTCCCATATTGATGAGGGCATAGACAACTAAAAGAAACCATCAGAGAAAAAGATGCGATCATAAACAATCTTAAGTCATCTTGAGGAAAAGCTGAGCAAGAAGACGAACGGCTTGAGATGGTAAAAAGGCCTATCGCATAGCTAAATTTTTGACCTCAAGCCTGAAATTACACCAAATGGAAAAGAGCTTTCCACAAGAGAGGGTCAAAACAAATCAAGCCAAACTCAGCTTTGAACTGAGGTAGAAGAGTCCACTCAAGTTGTTTTGACCAAGTCCAGAAAGAAACTGAAGGCCAGAAGCAGCTGGAAAAAGAGAGACAACAGCTGAAGAAAGAAAAGTCAACCCTTTCACAGCAAATCGCTCACCTACTATAAAGTTGTCACATGGAACAGACCCTCAACAGCAGTGCCAAGAAGCTTTGTTGGTCCAACTACAGCAGCAGGTGGATGAGCTAAGAGAAGCCTCCAAAGAAAAGTGCTGGTTTGAGGTTCCTGAACCTGTTTAGAAAGTCTAGAAAAAGACTAAGTGGACTCTTCACCACAGTGGAGAGAAAATTTCCTCCTGCAACACCCCTCACACACACACCAAGCCCCACAACCCATACACACACAAGCTCCCACAACCCCCACACACAACCAGCTCCCACAACCCCCACACACCAAGGCCCTCAAACCCACAGACACACCAATCGCCCCACACACACCAAGCCCCCCACAACCCCCACACACACACCAAAGCCCCAACAACCCTTATACACCACCAGGCCTCATACAACTCCCTCCCCAATACACACACACCAAATGTGTGTGTATTAAAGAGTTAAACATTTAATTGTTAGTTTGCTGACAGGAACTCGTGTGGCTTTTTTTCTTTTTCTATTTTAAATGTGTATCTTGGAAATGTGTGTCTTCAATTCTATTTTTTTCCATTGCATAACTTTCCACAACACCCCTTTAATTATATAAAAAAATGATTTTAGTGACAGCACTGATGTATTTATCTCGAGGTCAGGCAACAGTGTTGTGGAAAGTTACCCCCTTAATGCCTGACACTTGAGTCTAAAACAGGGTTTTCTCCAGGTGCTCTGGTTTCTCCCTCTGTCCAAAACCCCCAAACTCTAATCCCCTAATACTATGAATAACTACATAATAAAATAAAAATAAAAGAAATTAAAACTTTTTTAACTACAGGGTTTTCTCCAGGTGCTCTAAGCTCCCTCTGTCCAAAAACTCAAACTCTAGTCCCCTAATACTTAGAATAAATAAATAATAAATACAAACAAGAAATAGCACTAAAAATGTTTTTAACTACAGGGTTTTCCAGGTGCTCTGGTTTCTTCCTGTCCAAAAAAATCCCCCAATCTCTAGTCCCCTAATTCTTAGATTAAATAAATAATAAAGATAAATAGAATAAAATAAATAGCAAATAAAACAGTTTTTTACTACAAGGTTTTCTCCAGGTGCTCTGGTTTCTCCCTCTGTCCAAAAAAATGCCCTAAACTCTAGTCCCCTAATACTTAGAATAAAGAAATAAATAAAATAAATAAAACAAATAAAAATGTCAGAAAAAAAATCCCCCAAATTCTATAACTCCTAATTCCTAAAAGTAATATTAAAAAACAATAAAACAATCAAAAAATCCCCCTCCTTGAATTGCCACCTTATCGGTGGAGGGTTTTCATGCGGTTCAACAAATTCTCATTTAATAGCCCCTGCCTGGGTCTATTGATGCCAAGGATGGGCCAGACTAAGAGCACTACAATAAAGAAAGAACAATAAATTATGACATTATCAAGGTTGAAGCGCACTCTGTCTAAAAAGTTACCAAAGCCTTTCACTAAAACAAACCTCATTGAGCCCCTAAAATACCCTCAAGGCTGTAGACAATGGCGTTTCATGGCTGCCATTGGATTCATCAAGCGGGCAAAGATAAACTGAGCGAGTGCATCTGGCGAATCCGAGTGAGTGAACCTACAACTGCCCAAACACACGTTAACCTAGTGACCCGCATTTTACGACTGCATGGTTGCAATCTTAACTGCGCGCTAGCTCGGTTTGGGAGCAGTGTTCAGGGGTGGGTGTTTGTCACTTGGGAGCGGTAACTTTTCGGGTTGATCTGACTGGCCAAAATCTGCAGGTCAAATCCGGGGAGGCAGTGGGGCGGGACTTTGGTTTTTTGTAGTTTTAATAGAAAAAAACGGAGATGTAACGTTGATTAAATGTTAATCGAACGTTATCAACAAGAAAGTGCAGTGGGTTTTTATGTGCTGTAAGTTTTTCTCATGTGAAAAATCACTATTAGGTAAATTTATATGTAACCTCTATACTACATGGGTGAGATGCTGCTCCATTGTTAGCGTTTAGTAACTACATGCTAATACGTACTTCCTGTACTTGGAGTTGTGTAGTAGCTCTGTCTCTGGCTAACTATAAAGTGTACATGTACATTTACCTAATAAAGGGATTTTTCACATGAGAAAAACTTACTGCACAAAAAAACCCGCTGCACTTTCTTACCTTGTTCTTCGCCATTCATTAATGTTTTAATCTATGTTACAACTGCCGATTTTTTTTTATTACAGCCCCTAAAAAATTAAATCGCAGTCGATACAAAAACTTTTTTAGATCACAACGACAATTAAAAAAAACAAATATACAAATGTTAAAAGGCAGTACTGAACAAAACAAAATTTCAGAAACCAAAACTTGAAAAACAAAAATGGAAAAAAAAAATCAGAAAACAGAATTAATATTGAATGAAATATTAAAAATAAAAAACTTTCAGGAACCAAAATGAAATGACAAAAAATGAAAAAGAAATTCAGGAACAGGAAGAAGTAGGTACTATGGGACAACGCTGATTGGATGATGACGTTTGTCCATCATTTGAACTGAAAGTTATTTTACATAAATGAAGCGATGCTGGATATTATCACCCAAAAACAATGCATTTTGAATCATTGTTTCTCTTCCCTAACCTTTTTGTTAATTTTCCAATCTGATGGGGGGGTCCCGTTCAAGTTCTATGACTGGGGCAAAGTGAGGTATGTTGCAGTAGAAACACTTTTAGGTTGGCTAACATTTCAATTCAAATAAGCTTTATTGACCTGAGGAAACAATTCCAGAGATTCTGTTGGGCAGGCCCACTATACACTCCAGTTTTCCATGCTCCCATGAGTTCCGGATCCGTGGCCAGGCTAAAAATAATAATAACGCAATTAAAAAAAAGGCTCTCTCTCTCTGGTATTGTTCAGGTGGCCAGGTCAAATGTGTAGAACTTGGTCTTGGGGCCCCTATCTTAAAAGAAAAAAACCTGTGTTTTAGGAAAAAAGTGCATCTTTCTGATCAAAACATTAGAAATAATAGGTTCAAATTAAAGATTGTTTTCAAATTGTTTCACTTTAACTCCTTCAGTAATATATTCAAGTGAAGCCACTCTTACCAATGTTATACTGCATTTCCAGATAATAAAATAGAACGTAAAGACTTCAATTAATATCTATACTAAATAATGGAAGCACAATATAGGGCTTTTGGTGATATTCTTAGTTGTGGTGATTAACTTTTTTTTTAATGATGACACAACTGAAAATGAACCACCTCCCTTCATATGGAGGCAGATTATTATTCACATAATTCTGACTCCATGAAGATAGAATCAAGTCAAACACACTATCTGTTAAACAGCTGAATCCCCGGTGGGGGCTGAGGGGGGAGAAATAGGTCAGAGTTCATTCATGCCTGCGCCAAAACAATGACATTTGCATGCAGCGTGGGCGTGGCCTAATCCAAGCTGACAAGTGTGGTCTTGAAACACAAAAAGAGAAAGGATGAGAGTCATCGCTTCACCTTCACGGCCGTCGGATCCACGTCCGGAGCGTCACGGCTGCGTCCTCCGTGGATGCTCCGCGGGCAGGCCGGGCGGGCCTGGAGCCCGTCCACTACCGTTCGCTGCTGCCGCCGCCGCTGACCCGGTCAGCTGCTTTTTCTCCTCCCGGACCGCGTCACGATCCACGCAGCTTTAGCTCAGCATCCACGGAGAACTCAGCACTTCTGGGCGTGACCTTCAAATTAAAAGCATCCGCGATGAGACAATAAAAAAACCAACGCAGGTCACGCGCGTGACAAGCCGCCTTCACCCGCAGTCTGTCAGACATATCAGAACACCAGAACCACCCGTGCAAGGAGACAACCATCATCAGGACCAGAACCGTGCTCCTTCAGGTCATTGGTCCAAACGGCGTTTGTGACGTCACAGAACCCGGAACTTTCCTAACCCAATGAGGAAGCTCCATTATTATTTTAAAATATCCACTGAACGCTTTGTTCACCTCGGACGATAAAAGGTCAAGAATTCCGGTCTGTTTGTCCACCTTAAAGTTCAGAATTTTAATATACATTTTTTTAATTAATTAAGCTGCAAAAATATTGTAAACATGTGGAAAATAAATTAGACTTAATGTTTACTTTGTAAATAACACGTGGAGACAGCTTTGGTTTGGACTGAATACTTAATCAATAAACTCAACGACATGCAAAACTCATAATTAAAATGTTACTTTAAATCATTTAAATTCAGTTTAGAAGAATCCTTTAATTTCTCTTATTACATTACAAAATTCCAATGCCAAAAACAAGAAGAACAAAAAGAAAAACTATACAGTACACTTAGATCAGATGATGGATGGATGGACTGATGGGTTTTATGAGTGTCCCAAAAAAAGGTAGAATATATACACACTGATATATAATCACATATCATATGTAATCATATACCATTCCCTAACTATACATAATCAGAGAAGGAATTACAAAATGCAAACAGACCCAATTTGTAAAGTAAAAATATTCACAAATGTTTAAAATATTTTGATAAATGCGAAAAAATAATTCAAAAAGTCATTTTAAATAACACTTGTGCGGATAAAAGTGTATTTTTCCACATAAACACATTGGCAAAGTCTAAAATATGACAATAACTGACAACACGGGTTAAAAAGAAAATGTCATATTTATTGGACACATTTAAATTGGTGATGGAGAGGAGGACTTTAAATAAGATGGTATCCATCATGGATAATCCTGAGCACCCTCTCCATCCTGTTCTGGATGGTCAGAGGAGCTCCTTCTCCAACAGGCTAAGGCAGCTTCGCTGTCACACAAACCACTTCAGGAGATCTTTAATACTTCACTCCATTGACTCTCTATAACTTGTCATCCATGTGCAATAAAGTCATTTATGGTCTGTCTGTTTTTCTCTCCTGATGTGGCACGCAATACAACTGTTCTAATTCACTGATGTTTCTTCCGATTGATTGTTCTGGTTCTCTGTTGTCGTCTCTTGTGTGTATGTTTGTATTTTGAGCCTAACGCCGACGCTGCAACAACCCAATTATCAACCAATTACCCAAGTATCTTTATCTTATCTTATGAAGTGAGCAGTGAAGGTTAAGATTGTTGACATCAAGTCCATAATCGTCCTGTTGTCTATTTGTCTGATTATAAAACCTGCTTTTCAGTTCAGACAGCAGGGGGCAGCAGAGATCCTGTGAGTACAGCAGCACACACGTGTTTAAAATCCATTACCAAAATAAATCAATAAGATGCAGAAAATCCTCACATGCTGTCATTTTCCAGACGCTTTTATACAGAGAGACTTTCACATGATGGACATGATCAATTACAAATGTGTATTTGCATCAATCGCGGGGCGTGCGTGGTGTTACATCAGCGCTGCTCTGATGTTGTAACAATCATATGGCCCTGCCCTATATATGCAAGCAGCACAAACGTCACGTTCTCCGCTGCCATTTGAGCGCGTCTGCTCCAGATTTCACGTCGTGCGGGGAAGCAAGATTCCACCGGCAGCTGTTGCAAAACTTCCTCATCCTGCGCGTAAACGGATCAGATCTTGCCCAGCTGATGCGCACGCCCGAGTTTGATGCTGGGAGCCTGCGCGCAGAAACTTGGTTGAAATGGTCCTCCTCCGGTTGAACGTGCATGACTGAGGGCTCGCGTGCAGTCAGGTGGCGGGAGGATGATGAAGCGCGGTCTGTGCGTAATTCTGCTCCACCTGTGAGACGGATTGACCGTGAGGCGCGCCGCAGCCTCGCGGTCACACTAACTCAGTTTTCGGGCGGGTATATAGCCAAACACCTTCCCGTCTCCTCTCCACGTGGGGAAAGCCTGTCTCCAGTTCTGCCTCCACGACCATCCCCTCTGAAAAACCAACCAACAAACAATGAATTTCGATCAGATCCTCGCGGCCATAGGAGGTTTCGGCAAATACCAGAAGATCTTGTACATATGGATCTGTCTGCCTCAGATCCTGCTCGCCTTCCACATGATGGTGAGCGTCTTCACCGGAGCCATGCCGCCACACCACTGCAGGGACAGCTTCGGCGCGGGAGCCGGGAATCAGACCCTCAACCTCAGCCTCCCGGACGCCTCCTGCTTCTCCGCGGACGCGCTGCCTCCGGGCAATCGGACCGAGCGCGTCCCGTGTGGCCGCGGATGGGTCTACAGCAGTGAGGTGTTTGAGAGCAGCACCGTCACAGAGGTACACCTCAGATCAGTGCAGAGCGCGCTCTTTTTTCCTGAGTGGAGTCATTAGGGTCAAACAGAGAAACATGGATATAGAATGTACCAGAATGTGTCCATGTGTCACATCAGAGCTCTCAGAAAAAACTTAGAAGATTGTTTGGGTGAAAATCTGACTCAGACATGAAGACAAACCACGTTTGGTCTCATGTCTGAGGGCGCCTCTTGCTCTGGCACACAGTCCACCAACAGGCTGACACAGCAACCACAAACCACAGAGGCTTCAGGCTGCTGGGTTCCTCACGCGCCTGCTGCTTTGCTTTTGAACATTGTTAGCACTTTAGGTTCATTGTGTGAGGAAGTTTTGGTCTGCTTGTATCTATGTTCATCTGCAGTTGCATGTTTTCTATTTTTACCTTCAAAAGGGATGCGCAGAAACAAAGTTTAGTCAGTCTCAATTGTTCTGCATATTTCTTTAGCTGTTTTTCTGCCATTTTTTGTCACTAAAGAAGACAATTTTTTTCTTTAAAATGCATTATGTGTGTAAACTGTAATCTCTGTTTCATTTATGACCACAAAAAAAATAGTCCAGTTTGGAGCAGCCAAACAGGAGCAGTTGAGAAATAACAGTAGGTGTGCTTTCCATCCTTCAGTGGGACCTGGTGTGCAGCAGAGCTGGACTGAACAGCCTGGGATCGTCAGTTTACATGTCGGGGCTGCTGGTGGGCTCTGTGGTGTTTGGAGCTATGGCTGACAGGTACAGTGCTTAGTCGGGAGCCAACCTTTGTCTTTGTGTAGACGCTGCACAAGCGCTGCAGTTCTTTGCACCAAAGGAGTCGCTGGCAGTTTCCTTTCATGTCTGTAAAGTAGAGCATCTGATACGCAACACCCAGCTAAATTTGTGGGGAGAAGATTAACAGACTGTCTGACTGAATCTAGTGCTGTAGACAGACTGCGTCTGTGAGGGGTTTAGAGCAGAAAATGATAACTTTCTAGATTTAAGATCTTTTCTGAGATCCCTTACTGTTAGGCTTCAATAAATAGTCAGAAGAAGTACAAAGCTGTCAGCAGACACTGAAGGTGACCAGAATAAACCATAGAAGATAAACGTGAACAGATGGAACACTGTTTTCTTTCTGATTTGAGTGATTTGACCGAGCTGTGTGAGTGTCTGAAGGGTCCATGTGTTTGCTCTGGTCCAATACACCACATGGTGCCTCGTGATACTGGCAGATCACGTCTGTGCATCCATCCATCCATCCATCCATCCATCCATCCATCCATCCATCCATCCATCCATCCATCCATCCATCCATCCATCCATCCATCCATCCATCCATCCATCTATATATCCATCCATCCATCTATATATCCATCCATCCATCCATCCATCCTTCCATCCATCCATCCTTCCATCCATCCATCCATCCATCCATCCATCCATCCATCCAATCCATCCATCCATCCATCCATCCATCCATCCATCCATCCATCCATCTTAAGAACCTGCTGAATCCTTTTAAGAGGTCACAGGGTTGCTGGAGCCTATCCCAGCTACTGTTGGGTGAAGATACTTCTTGGATAGGTCACCAGTCGGTTGCAGGACCACAAGCTCACATGCACACCTTGGGGAAATTTAGAGACACTAAAGAACTTATGAGGCATGTATTTGGCTGTCTTTGGTGGCACAGCAAGAAGGCCCCCGGTTTAAGTCCCGGCTGGGGGACCTGAAACAGAACACCAATGGGGGGCCTTTCTGTGTGGAGTTTGCATCTTCTCCCCGTGCATGCATGGGTTCTCTCCGGGGACTCCGGCTTCCTCCCCCTGTACAAAAACATGCTTCATAGGTCAATTGGTTACTCTAAATTGCCCCTAGGTGTGAATGTGAGACTGAATGGGTGTGTGACTTGTGACCCTGGAACAGACTGTCCAGGATGTCCCTGCCTTTGCCCAAGAGTGGCCTTGATAGGCTCCGGCATCCCTGTGACCCTGAAAAGGACAAAACAGGTTCAGAAGATGAATGAGAATGTCTTTGGTCTGTGGGAGGAAGATGGAGAAAACCTATGGATGCACAGGAGAACTCCACACAGAATGGTCTGAGGCAGGATTAGAACAAATTACTGTAAGGCTAGAGCGCTAACCACTACACCACAGTGCAGCCCTGCAGAGATGCTTTCAAGTCCCATGCCAATCATCTTCTGATCCATTGTAAAAATGTTCTCAGTGGTCTTTTAATCATGATTGAGAGTTGAATACCCAATTCTGGAGGTGAAGTCTTCTTCAAGATCAAGTTTAAATTAAATATGTGTACAAACAAACAAGTACACAAGGATGAAAGTCAAATCCATTTACATTTTAGTTTCCTAAAATTCAGTCCCCTGAAGTTCAGTTGGATCATTTGCTCCCATCGTGTGTTTTGTCTGCTGAGATGCAATCGGTCGTTTTTACCTTTCAGTAAAATAAACCTGCCTTGTCTCAATCCAAATGGAATTTTCCAAGATTGACATATTTGATTTATTTCAATTGGAAACTATTTTATAAAGGTATAGGTCTATTCGATTAACAACTTGCCTCAGATGGATCAATCTGGTTGAATTGTGGAATTTAAGTTGATTCATCGTTACACCCTTATCAGATTTCCTCCTTAAGTGTGCTGCTGGGATTTTGGGCAATAAAAATAAAATTGAATTAAATTGAACTGAATTGAATTAAGTCTGTTAAGAGTCTAAGCACACCTTCAGGCATCTGTTGGGGCAGCAGCATCAGAGTGAGGGACTCAAAGAGGCTGAACACAACTGAGGAAGAGGACCAGCTCTGTTCTCTGGGGGATGAAAACCATCATGGTAAATCCAGATGATCGCCTTCAGAACACAGTAACTCCACAAGAGTGTCTTCGGCCAGAGGCTTCTTCACATCCAAACAGGAAGGCTTAGAAAATGAGTCAGCAACGTCTGACGGATCCTTTGGAAATGATTATTTTTGAGTTGAAGAATGGGGAGAATAGTTGTTCCTTTACTCTATTGAACAGAAGGGTGCTGGTCCCCCCACCCCCCTGTACACTGTGGCCCAAATCTACATTTCCTGAAGCTTTAAAGGGAATTGAGTCAAATCGAAGGCTGATCTGATTAATGCCAAAAAAATGTATTCAGACTGGAAGCAGAAGTGATGAAAACAGAGCCGGGGCGTCTTTGACTGATGGGAAACAGGTGTTTGACAAGGACACATCAACGGAATCCAAAACAGGTGTGTAGCGGCTGAAGGACCGAAAAACGGAAAGAAGACTGGAAACTGACAAAAGCAAAGAGAAGAGCAGATCCTGACTGTGTTTTTTTTTTACTCTTGGATGTTCTGACGTTTAAGTTTTCCAAACCTTGTGGTCTTCGTCTTTCTCATTAATCAAACGCTGTCTGACTTTACAGTCCAACAGCCATTGTCAGCCCCTGAACTTTAGGCTGATTTCTTCAGAAGTGGACGACATGAAGCTAAACCAGGAGGCAGATGAACCCAGAGCAGGAAGGGGAGGACAAAAACTGGAGCTGCAGGGTAAAGCAAAACAAAAAGAAGTTCAAAAAAGAAGTCGGCCTACAGACAGTCTGACTGGACACACAGCAGCACGAAGCATACGAGGACATGACAGTTCATGACTGACATCCACAGACATTCTTGAAGGTTTATTTCTAAGCGTTGAGTCTTGGCAAACTCCAACCGGTGGGGATCCTCTGGAGGCAGGATCTATACTTACACAGAAAGGCACGGAGGTCAATCATTCAACAAAAGTTCAAACAAAAGCCCACCATGCGGCTTGCTTTCAGTTTTTCGCTCGGTGGAACAGCTCCTCTGAGGATATTTCTGCCTCTGTACAGATTCTGAAGGTAGTCTGAAGGCCCATCTTTTCCTTCACATTGCTTTTATATGCTGTATTTTTATTTTTAGCAAGAAGATTTTATGTGCAAATTTCATGCTACCCGTGATGCTAATTTTTGCCCAGATTTTAGCTTTTTTTATGGAGAGTTTATGTTCTTCTTATATCATTAGTATTTCATTAGTGTCACTGTTTTGATTCAGGTTTTTGCAAAGATTTCGATTTTTGAGGTTTCCTTTTTTTCCCATTTTTTTCTGTTTTATTCTTAATGAGTGATGATAATAGAGACTTTTTATTTTTAATTTCCATTGATCATTGGTATTCTGAAGAGTATTTCGGAGTGTTTTTCAAACTACATTTGTCTGATATATTGACCTTTCATGCGTTTTGTAGAACGCAGATCTGGGTGAAACTTGTCCATTTCTGTGGATGATTGTAGGCAGAGAAAAGGGGGAATCAGGCTGTAACGACCTCCTGAACAGATCCTCGCAGGGAACCTGAAATGCTTATAAAGAATCAGAACAAAGTTGAAGCTAATGGAAATCCTCTCTGTGGGACATGAGTCCCAAAGAAACGACTGTGAGACAAAGTACTATTCTTGTCTTCTGTTAGGATCACGGAGGGATCAAGTCTGGGCACAAATCTGTTTAAAAACTGTTTAAAAACAAAAAAAAAACAAAAATCAATACAAAATACAGTTTTAAAATTCACCTTTAACTAGACAACCATTGAATTAGGGGAAATCTATTGTAAATATTAAGTAATACGACTATGCTGTTTAAAGAGAAATAACATCATCAGCACCCGATTAAAGAATAAATGATTTTATTAAAGGTTTTGTTAACTGCAAAAGCTGTTTCTTATAATATACTATAAGATATCACTCAAAGAAATGAAACATTAGATTTAATTTGAGAAAGAGTGGATGACTAAAATTTAACAAACTATCCTGAATAAGTACTACAGTACACAGTTATAGTAATTTTACATTGTGCCATAATGTAAAATGCACTCAACATTATTGCTGTAACTGCCGTTGCAGTTACATTCGGACATCTTGGGGAGCAGGAACCGTCTTTACGCGTGCTTCAGAAAAAAGGGTCGTTGTTCTTCCTTTTGATGGCATTTATTTTCTTGCATTTTCTTGAACGGTAAAAATATAAAGTACAAACCACAAAAATACTCAAAAGCATGAATACGTCCTTACTGTAAAAATAACATGTTATTAACACAGTTTAAGCACGGTCTAAGATTAATGTGCTGCTGTGCTTCCCAAGTTCAAATCCAAAAGCCAATGCCCATAAAAGACACGGCGGCTCCCAAAATGCACCTAACCAATAGAAAGCCGGAACAGCTGCATGGCCAAAGAATGACAGGCACATGCATGCATTAAATGGACTCACTTCAAGCTTGAAGGCAGACCTTTGAGCTTACAAAGGTCTGCCTCCTCGTTTTTATTCAAAACCAGGGAGTTTCCCAAGTCAAATTCCTCGTTCTGTAAAGTGCGCTGTACAGAACCTGGCAATAAAGCTATTCTGATTCTGATTCTGAAACATACAAATGTGTTGGTCTGCTTCTAAAAGGGAGGGGGAACAATGCAGCCCACACAGGACAAAAAACTAATCTAAACAAATATCTTAAAAGAGACAATTGCTTGTTTGAGATACAGCTTCATTGTTGACCCCTGTGGTTTCAGAGCTCATCTCCTTCAGAGCAAAGGTGATCATCTGTCACCGGGTCAAATGCAGGACAGCTGCGCTGGCTCATGTCCTGCTTTCCCGTGAACCCATTTCGCATGGAAAAGCCATATACAAACACAGTCAATATCTCAGAGTAAATATGAGATAACTTATGTACAATTATTCCAGCAGCCACTTGTGGGCAAAGGCAGGGGACATCCTGGATAGGTTGCCAATCACAGGGCCACAATCTCACACATAGGGACAATTTACAGTAACCAATGAACCAATGAAGCATGTTTTTGGACAGTGGAAGGAAGCCAGGGTCCCCAGAGAAAACCCACGCATACACAGGGAGAACATGCAAACTCCACATAGAGTGGTCCCCCACTGATGTACAGCAAGCAGGCCCTGGTTCAAGTCCTGGCTGGGGACTTGAACCAGGGCCTGCTTGCTGTAGGGCAGGAGCGCTAACCACTGCGCCACCGTGCAGTTGATTCTTTTAGTTACGTTGATTGAACACCATGGAACACATTTTTGTTCCTTTTATTAAAATCCCCTGAAGTAAACAATACTAAACAATGTAATTGTAATGCGCGTGCGTCAGATGAAGGGAAAGCTTGTTGGCACAAATGTCTTATTTTAAATAGACTCAATTTCTATTAAACGTTCTTAAATGTTACTCATATTGTTATTGTTATTTAAATGCAATGTAAACCTCTTGGTTTTTTTTTTCTGAGGGGGGGCGAATACTTTTGCAGGGCACTGTATGTATTTCCCACTTTTGTATGTATTTCCCACCTCTTGTTTTTTTTTTTTTTCAACATAATTACTTTACATAAAAAATGCTACAGCTCTTTTTCATTGTCTACTCTGGCTGTCATTGATAAGACTCCAACTGTTTTGAACACAGTCACTTTACTTGGAGCATGTCACTAACAACGCATCTTTTAAAGTAATTACTTCTGTCATTATTATTACCCAATAGTTATTATTCCTACATTTCATGTAAGCTATAAACATTTCGGTTTTTGATGTTTCCTTTTTTTTCTTTCTGTTTTGTTCCTAATGAATATATATATTTTTTGCCCTCCTGTTAAACCCTTTTTAAATGCATGAAACGCTTAGAAAACTCCCTTTGATTCTTTACAGCGATTATAATTTAATGTTTGGTCAAGGTACAGCTGAGAAAGTGCTCTGAATTCTGCCATGCAGCTTAGCAGTTTCAACATGATTGACAAGGAAGAGAAACGTTGTCTGTGACACTGAAGCTACATTTTTGAGGCTCATGCTTGTTCTTTTACTGTGGCAGGTATGGTCGACGGTTCGTCCTCCTGCTGTCCATCGCCCTGCAGACTGTCTTCGGGGTCGCTGTGGCCTTTGCCCCCAACTTCCCGGTCTACGTGCTTCTTCGCTTTGCAGTTGGAACAACCATATCGGGAGTCATCATCAATGCTTTTGTTCTTGGTAACCAACACAGCATCTTCCAAAATCAACTCTGAGACTTCTAATCTGAACTTACTGTCTTATATCTGTACTGGTGTTTTAGGGTTCATCTTTATTTGACATTTTCTAGATTTATATCGGGCTGCGCGATATGAGAAAAACTCGCGATTTGCAATATTAAAGATAAAATGCAATGGTGATATAACTTGCGATAAATGAGCAAATAAAAAAACAATTAAATACATCATTTCCATTTCACTGCAAAAGCTTAATTTAGATAAGAGTCAACATACCTTAAATTATACTTCAAATGACCTTCGTCTACATAGAAGGTGAACATCTGAAATAAAAGGGGTCCATCCGATTGGTCAAATGCATAAATTGATTTATTTGATTTGTTAAATACTTCAAGCCCCCATAAGATTGTTTTAGCACATTAAGGATTAGCATTTATCTCAATTTTCGCCGTCTTTTGCGATATATGTATTGCACAGCTTGATATCGCAATAACAAATATTTCCGATATATTGTGGACTGCTTTGAAAAACGGTCAGAAGATGATCATGATCAGAGTGGGACTTTAAAGAGTTAAAAATATACAAGTATGAAGAGAACACAAAGGGATTGGATGATAGTTGCACACTCTTGTTGCACACATAGTTGCACACACCTGGCCATTGATAAACGCAGCTTGTGTGAAGTTAGCAGGAAATGTTATGGTTTGATTTAGCTCCAAATGACGGTGTCCATACTATGGAAAAATTGTGACTGAATTTACGTCAAAGTTGTTTGATCCAGTTTGATAAATTCTGTCTATAGGCGTACCCTACCTTCACCTGGAATAGGCTCCATCAACCCTGTAAATTTCCAAAGGGATTATGTTTAGATATGATAGATAAATTATTTCAAAGCTTGAGTGCCGCTAAAATCTCTTTTGGCCATAATTTGTACTTCCTGTTTGAAACGCCACGGGGGAGGGATCACTCAGTCCAGTTCTCCTATACAGTCAATATGTACATACATCCCAGGTCTCCTTTACTGCATCAGTGAACTTCTTTTTCTGCTTTTCGTCATATTTGCTTCCTCCAGAGAGTTTAGAATAGTTACTGCAATCATCACATCACAGATCAAACCCACCGACAAAGTAAATAAGCTCATTTTGACCTAAATGTTCTGCTTAATAAAAACTAAGACAAATTCCCACGAGTAGCGCGTCCTGTGACAGTGTATTTCAAGCAGCTGGCTTTTTTTTCTTCTTTTCAAAAATGTAATGCTGTTTCTTCAAACCTCTGCCACTCTTTCCTTCACTCAAACCTAAAAGCCAACACCTCACGTGACCCCAGAGCCCGTGATTCCTCCTCTCCCCTCCTGTCCTCCCCCCTCCAAATCCTCCACTGTGTTTCTCCATAAGGTACTGAGTGGACGTGCACCAAAAGGCGCATGCTGGCTGGCATAATCACAGACTACACGTTCGGTCTGGGCTACATGCTCCTGGCGGGAGTGGCGTACCTGATCCGAGACTGGAGAAAACTGCAGCTGGCCATATCCGCCCCAGGGTTCCTGCTTATCTTTTACATTCGGTGAGTGATGCATCAGAGTTCAGGCGAGCGATGGCCTCCTTCACGCTGTAACGATCCCTCCCTCTGTCAGGGTGCTGCCACAGTCCGCCAGGTGGTTGCTGGCCAACGACCGGACAGAGGAAGCCATCGCGCTCCTCCGCAAAGCAGCGCTGGTGAATGGCCGTGTCCTACCTCCAGCTGTGCAGGTGTGGCAGTGTGTTTCCATACATTCCACATATGGAAATCCTGAGATACTTAATGTTTTCCTCTGAAGCTTTGTTTTGTGTCCCGTCCAGTCCTGCACTTATTGGTAAATCTTGTTCTGTTTTACTAACAGATCTACTATGATTTCAGGGGTAAAACAACTACTTCTATTGCGTACATCCCTGTGGATGACCAGCTGTTATGCTGCTTTAACCTCTTTATTATACTATTTTAGATCTTATTTTCCATTTGTATTTTTATGGTTTGTAGTTTTATAGTTTTTCTTACTTTTCCAGCACATTTTCATTTCTATTCTATTTATTCTTTTTAAATTGTAGCAAAAGCTCAAATAATTTGGCCATAAAATGGAACAACAAATTTCTGCTTCTTGATTATTAACAACTGGATAAACAAATACAATCTTGATAACCGTAGTTGATGTAAAGCTCCTGCTGGGTCAGAGACTTTGTGATGCCTAGCCAGACCTTTGCTGCAGCTGCCTTCAGTGGCTGTTTGAGGTTTCTCCATCCTAATCCCTCGGTACGTGATGAGCATGCTCAGACGGGAGGAGGTCAGATAAGTCCCAGGGCTGTTTGGTCTGTTTGTCTGAAGAAGTTCTGGGAGGTTAGAGTGGTGTTTGAAGGAAAACGTGTTCCCAGGGGTTGTAATCTTGACAGTTTGTAGGGATGAAGACAACATGATAGAAATTCATCAAAACTGTTGATAATCTTAGGAGATTTTCTTCAAAGAAAAGGCCAAAGGTGCAGTGCTGTATTCCTCCTGAGCTTTCTGTTGTGTGTCTCTGTGTGTTTGTTTCAGCTTATTTGTGTGCCAATGTGTGTTATTTGCTTCTAAAACCACCACAGCTCCTTCTGTTGCCTAAAATGTTCTGTCCTTCATTTGCTAGTTTGTTTTTTTCTGAAAAACTTTTTCGTTTAGTAGAATATAAAGTCTGATAACTTTGAGAATTGGATGAAAAAATCCACAATTATTGATAAAAATAATTAAGAAAAGTGGGAAATACATACAGTGCCCTGCGAAAATATTCAGCCCCCTTGAACTTTTCAACCTTTTGCCAAATTTCAAACTCAAATTTCAGTCATTTTTGTGAGAAACAATCATGAAGTGGAAGGAAATTTATTGGATATTTCAAACTCTTTTAACATATAAAAACAGTCCCTTAAGTTTCTACTTTGTAGTGCCACCTCTTGATTACAGCTGTAAGTCTCTTGGGGTATGTCTCTATCAGTTTTGCACATCGAGAGACTGGCATTTTGCACATTCCTCCTTGCAAAACAGGTTGGATGGAGAGTGTTTGTGAACAGCAGTCTTCAGTTCTTTCCACAGATTCTCGATTGAATTCAGGTCTGGACTCTGATTTGGCCATTCTAACACCTGGATATGTTTATTTGTGAACCATTCTATTGTAGATTTTGCTTTATGTTTTGGATTATTGTCTTGTTGGAAGACAAATGTCCGTCCCAGTCTCAGGTCTTTTCCAGACTCCATCAGGTTTTCTTCCAGAATGGTCCTGTATTTGGCTCCAACCATCTTCTCACCAATTCTAACTATCATCCCTGTCCCTGCTGAAAAAAAGCAGGCTCAAACTATGATGCTGCCACCACCATGTTTGACAGTGGGGATGGTGTGTTCAGGATGATGAGCTGTGTTGCTTTTATGCCAAACTGAACGTTTTGCACTGTTGCCAAAAAGTTCGATTTTGGTTTCATCTGACCAGAGCACTTTCTTCCACATGTTTGGTGTGTCTTTCAGGTGGCTTGTGGCAAACTTTAAACAACAGTTGTTATGGATATCTTTAAGAAATGACTTTCCTCTAGGCCAGATTTGTGCAGTATATACGACTGATTGTTGTCCTATGGACAGACTCTCCCACCTCAGCTGTAGATCTCTGCAGTTCATCCAGAGTGATCATGGGCCTCTTGGTTGCATCTCTGATCAGTCTTCTACTTGTTTGAGTGGAAAGTTTAGAGGGACGTCTTTGTAGATTTGCAGTGGTCTGATACTCCTTCCATTTCAATATTATCGCTTGCACAGTTCTCCTTGGAATGGTAAAGCTTGGGAAATCTTTTTGTTTCCGAATTCGGTGTTAAACTTCTCCACAACAGTGTCTCGGACCTGCCTGGTGTGTTCCTTGTTTTTCAAGATGCTCTCTGGTGCTTTAAACAGACCTCTGAGACTATCACAGAGCAGGGGTTAAATTGGTTCAGAAGATGGACGGATTGAAGAATTTAAAACAAACTACTTTAAGACAGCCTCTTTTTTATTTTATTTAAAATGAGAAAATCAGAAAAAATACCTGAATTGTAAGAAAGATAGAAATGTCATGTTGCTAAATATTTGTACTGTTTATATAATTATTAAAACGTAATTTTTTTAATTTCTTTTTCATTTTCCAGCATTTATATAATGAATAAGTATCTCAACGTGAACTTGAGAAACATGAATATCTGTATTTCAGGTTGAGAAGTGGGAGATTTTAGGCGGATCAAAGCGAAGTCACTCGGCTGTGGATCTGGTCCGGACGCCACAGATGAGAAAGAGGACAGTGATCTTGTTCTACATCTGGTAGGTTGTCCTGTGGCCGTGGTTAAGTGGATGTGGTGGCTCCGACCCCTCTCACAGTCCTGTTTCCCCCCTCAGGTTTGTAAATGTTCTGGTGTATTACGGGCTCTCCCTTGGTGTATCCAGGCTGGGCACCAACCTCTACATGACCCAGTTTGTCTTTGGGTTGATTGAGATCCCGGCTCGCTCTTTGGTTCTCATCTTCCTGCCCTTCAGCCGCAGACTCAGCCTGAGCGGCTTCCTGGCCGTTGGGGGGCTGGCCTGTTTGCTCATGCTCACCGTCCCTGAAGGTAGGCTGACAGTCTTGAGTGTTCCTGGGATACCTCAGGACTCAAATGTTGGATAACTTTCTCCCTGGTGATTGTAGATCATCCCAATGTCTTGACTGGTCTGGCGATGGTAGGGAAGTTTGGTATTACAGCTTCTTTTGCCATCATCTATGTGTATACAGCTGAGATATTCCCCACTGTGGTAAGGTAGGACCTGTAGCTGTTTCTGTTCACTGTGGACTCCTGTGAAGGCAAAGCCCCCCCACCTTATTTGTCTCTGGGATTCCCACAGGCAAACAGGAATAGGGGTTTCCAGCATGTTTGCCAGGATGGGCGGTGTGTTGGCTCCCATCATCAACATGCTGGATAGCCACAGCCCTGCTACGCCCCTCATTATCTTTGGCATTTCGCCACTGCTGGGAGCTCTCCTGGCGCTGGCGCTTCCAGAAACGGCGGACAGACCACTTCCAGACACCCTGGAGGACGCAGAGAACTGGGACGTCAGGTACTCGCACTCTCTGCACATCCTCTTTGTATCCACCTTCTAACCACTTTTGCATTATTAACAGCTTTAAAGTCCAACTCTGATCATCTATTGATCTATTGTCAAAGTATTCCCAGTGGTCTTTTAATTATGATCAGGCTGTTTAAAGCCAAAATCCCAAAACCTTGGTCATTGTCTAAGACAGTGTTTTTCAACCTTTTCTGAGCCATGGCACACTTTAACCTTAAAAAAAATCCCACGGCACACCAGGATCCAAAAAAAAAAAAAAAAGGAGAAACTCATAGTCTGTATTGATCTACAGCCCCTCCACAATCTCACGTGCATTTTTGAGATAATTGTTGCAGAAAAAGCTGGAAACTGCAGCTGTTATTTTCTAAAAGATGCAATAAAAGTTAAGTTAGAAGATGTAAAAACAGTTTGATGTGTGTTCGTTGATTTCAAGACGTTTAACAACAGATCTCCTTGAGCGCTGTCACTCTCACAACCCAATGCATCATGGGAGATGTAGTGAATTAAACGGCCGGCGGAGATCGCATCTCTGAGCTTCCTTGTTTTGTTCACTTGTTCCACTGTCTGACATCGGATTCTGTGGAAAGCTGCACTGATAAAGACGAGCTTTAGCTGGTACTTTTGTTAGAACTGAGCGACTTTACGAGCTAAATCGGGACAAGGAAGTGAAGACTTTAACCACTTCTGATTGGTCAGACTGATGACATGTGATCAAGCCCCCCAAGAATGATTGGTGGAGACAGTTAAAGGGGCGGGACTTTTCCAAAATACAGCCGGAGTTGCACCTGAATCGCGGTACGTCATTCTTATCAAAATGTCTTTAATAAAATAAAATAAACGCAAAGAAAAAGTATTTTACGATCTTTTACATTCCTAACTCCTCAGTGTTTTATCAGGGCCTGTTTGGATGAACAGAGAGCTGAAATCCTGGAGATGGGAAATGTTTAATTTTTCAGTTAACACTTGGGCACACTTGACCATCTCCCGCGGCACACTGGTTGAAAAACACTGGTCTAGGACATAGTTTCTGCAGAGCAGCAGGAGTTCATTAGAAATTCACCTCTGAGCTGTGGGCTGGACCGTTAGCACGAAGCGACCCCAATCCCCTTTTTCCATTACCCAAAACTGAGAGCTCTCTGTTTATATGCTCTCCCTCTATCTATCTACAGTTTTGATCCAGGTTCCAGCTTAGACAAGGAAAACAAAGATGCTCATGGATCTATTTGTCTAACAGTGCATGGAGCTTGTAACCTGCCCAATGTAGTTTCTACTAAACAAGTACCAGCTTTTTCAGACGGCATGTTTTCGTCTGCTCCTGATTCCTATCAATTAAAAAAGGAACACTCAGAAATGCAATTTTGTGTTAACTTTGTTAATATCTGTCCTCCACCATGAAAAAATGCCACAAGATCATAATAAATTCTCCAAAAGCATGATTTTTTGTCTGATGAAAATCCATTTTTTTGATTTCTTGACAAGTATTTGTGGCATTTTGCTTGTGAAAGAGAACAAATGTAATAAAAAATATTTCATTATTGCATTTCAGAGTATAAAAGAACATCTTTTTTATTTCTCCCTGCCCCGTCCAGCGTGCACATTAGCTGAGATGCAGGAAAAGAGAAGATGGCACATTGCTGCATTCCCCAAACAAATTTTAAAAGCATCCAAGGCTGGATTTTGTTGTTTGCCTCACGTATTTAAAATTCAACTTAAAGTTAAATCCCAAATGAGTTTTCAGCATTTGGGTTCTCGAGTGTGAAGCCTTGCTGTCTGGCACTAACCAGAGAGGGTAAAAATAAAAAGAGGAATACAATCAGGGGACCTTTTTTATTACTGCCTCAATGAAAATAAGAAATAATTCATAAAGTTTAGGAGAACCAGGCGGACTGGCTCCCCATGCCGCAGCGGCTCTCTGTCTGACCACCAGCCCGCCTCCCGGGAACCGGTATAGTGATCAGGATCGGTGTTGCTCGGCTTTACGTTGAGTAATTTGATTCAGACGGGTACCGCGCTGTTGACATCGCACTGTTGCCAGACTTTTGCGCCATGTCCGTTGCTCAAATTGCCCCCCGGGCCTCAGATCGTGTCTTTACTATTGACGTAACATTGAAAGTGGCCGCTTCTACCGCCAATGGCGTTCGGTGTGAACACAGCTGAACTGTAACCTGTAACCTTAAGCTAAACCCCAGGAGGGTCTGGTACACACATTATTTTTGTCATTCTGCACATCGTTCAAAAGGTGTCCATTTGAAACCCAAAAGTTGTCACTTTTCAAAGTTTCTTTCTCGCGAAAGAGAAACTATTGAGAAAAGAGACTGTCAGTTGGTGTTGTTTTAAAGGGGTGCATTCACTCATGCAAGACGTGGCTTGAAGAAAGGAGGGATGAAGGGCGGGGCTAATTAGCTCAGCACGCCCATGTAGAGGAGTTTTCAGATAAACATGAAATATGGCTGTGACACATTTAGGCTGTGGAATTTTGGTTACAAACTTCATTGGGGTCATTTAAGCACAAAATGCATTACTGTATAAGAGCTGATTCCAACATTTAGGGTTTCTCTAAAACATTGTTTTTCATTCAAAATTTTGCATGAAGATGGTAAAATTAAGACTTAGAAAACGGAAATAAAAACTCACATTCTGCTAAATGTGCCACATTAGCTGTTACGTTGGCCAGCCGAATCAAGTGCAATTCAAAAGAATGCTAATTCATGCTAAAGATTCTAGAATAATTGTTAAGACATGTGAACTACTGTAAGCTAAGTTTTTTCAGAAAAAATGCAATACATGTAATATATGTTAATCTTTTATAAAGTAGCTTAGTGTAGCTTAGTGTAATTCTACCAAGCATGAGAATCAAGAACAAAGTACCTTCCAAAGAACTTGAAAACATTTTTGAAGAGCAAAACAATTTCATGTCAGAACAGATCTACTTTAATGAAGCAGGAGAAGAAGATAAGGGTAGAGGACAGAACCCCAGTGCACCATACTTTCTCCTGCTTCTAACCTCTAGTAGCCTATTAACAACTAATTGTTATTTATATTAAATTTAACTCAAACATGTTAATAGTAAGTTGAATATTCTCTGAAAGCTAGTCTGGCAGTATGCCTGTCTAAAGAGGAATGTCGTACCATGTAAGGCCTTATAGGTAAGCAGGAGGATTTTGAACTTGATTCTAAATTCAACTGGGAGACAGTGAAGTGAAACTAACACTGGAGTGATGTGATCTCTTCTGTTAGTTCCAGCTAACAATCTAGCTGCTGCATTCATTCGCTGGAGACTTCTTAATGAACTTTTATGGCACGCTGCTAACAAAGAGTTACAGTAAGTACATCCAGTCTGGATGTGAGTTTTTCAGCATCACTTTTAGATAGTATATTTCTGACCTTAGCTATGTTGCGGAGGTGAAAGAAATGTAAGATATGTGAGGCTTAAATGATAAATCCTGGTCAAATACAACCCCTAGGTTTCTAACTGTGGAATTGTGGGCTATACTTCCACCATCCAGGGAAACTATCTGATCAGACAGAGCATCTCTGAGGTTTTTGGGACCTCGTATAATAACCTGTTTTTTTTGGGTTCAGGAGAAGGTAATTAACTGTCATCCAGGCCTTTATGTCTCTGATGCAGGCATTTAGTTTTTCTATATGGGCAGGTTTAATTGATAAATACAACTGCATATCATCCGCATAAAAGTGAAAATTAATCCTGTGTTTTCTGATTATGTTTCCCAAGGGTAGTATGTAAATCATAAACAAGATGGGTCCTAAAACTGAGACTTGTGGGACTCCGTAGCTAACTCTAGTGCAATGGGAAGACTCTCCATTTATATTACCAAACTGGTACCTATCAGATAAATAGAATTCAAACCACTGGAGGGCAGATCCTCTGATCCCCATGTCATGCTGTAATCCTGTAAGTAAAATACTGTGGTCGATAGTATCAAAGGCTGCACTGTGGTCTAACAGGACCAGAATAGAAAGTAGTCCCTTTACTGAGGCCAATAACAAGTAATTATTAGAGACCTGTTATCAAAAGACCATTGTGAGTGATATCATAGGAGTGGGACTTTCAATTCGCTATAAATGTAACCTGAGCCATTTAAATGTTATCATTTGACTAAAACATTTTTGTTGAGCATGGTGGTGGGAAGCTGATGGCATGGGCTCAATTTGCAGTGGAATTCTGTTGTGTGCAAACTTAAACAAGCCCTCTCTTATTTAAGTTTTTACTCATATTTGTGTAATATTTCGATCAATAATTTATTTTAAGTCTCAAAATGCTTTTATTTCATTTTTCAGTCGTTGTTCTTCGGATTTTATTTAGTGCCTTTATTTACTCAAATGTGAAAAAAATGCTGGGATATTCAAACCCCCCCCCACACACACACACCCACACACCACCACCACCACCACCCAACCCAGCCAGAAACCCAGAAAACCTCCAAACAAATCAGATTGAGTGGATTGGAGGATCGCCTCTGCTTCCTGGTGCTTCCAGTGACCATAAATCTTTGTGAAGCTTCAACAGTTTCTGTGTCCCGCAGGTCTGCTCCCGTTGAGGAGATCTCTCAGATGTGTGATGAAGTTGGCCCGTTACCAAGCAGCACGGAGAAGAAGGAGCTGCTTCCTCTAGCGACCCTGACTTAACCGGGTGTGAAAGGACACAAATGCTTTATTATCCGGCCGACATTCAGTAAACAGTGGTTACCCTTACACTCTTTATGCAATTCCATGTCAGGATGTGAGAGTGAGCTCTATGCAAGGCAAGCCAAACAAGTTCAGCACAAGGTGTTCATGCACGGCTGCACAAAGCAGGCATTCACTCCACCTGCCGTGCAGGCCATAAGAGGCCTACTGTTGTAGCAGATTTAGGTCCCAACCAGCATTCAGGAATAGCTCTTTTGCAATTTTTGCCAACCTTTCGTAACTTTGTACCTTTCACCTAATTTTCTAACATGTTGATAAACAAAAAGTGCTGGAAAAAGTATTCAATCTGGAGATTTTTCAGATATAAAACCTTTTAATGAGCAGCAGAACTGCATCTTCCTCTCAAATGTGGTTTCTCAATGCTGACCAAGGATCTTTTGCATTTTTTTACAAACAACTGCATCTTCTTTCTGTGGTTATAATTTAATGTTGCTTTAATGGAAGTGGCAGCCACGTAGACTCTTTTGTTTGGTAAAGGTTAAATGCACGCATTTATGTCTCGTGTATCTCTGTCTTAACTTAGCGGTTGGCTGTCATTTAAGAAAATGATGGAACCTTTTCTTGATTTTGACCTTAGACATCTTTTCTTCTCTAACTGATTAGTAAATGGTGATTTGTAGAGACTTTAGGGGTTTAAGAAGGAGACTTCTCGGCTTCAGAGGCACCTCAGATTCATGCAGCTGCTCGGCCAAAACCTTCTTCAAGTCTGTTTTTTTACAGCAGGAAAGGTCTGGAGCCCTTCGCAGACTTCCAGTGTTAAGACCCACAGCATGAAAGCATGTTCTATAGCTGCATATGTTCATGTAACCAGAGATACCAATGCAATGATAACTTTTGATATTTTTTTTTATTCAGACGATTGTCTTCCAGTCTATTTAAATGCATCCATTTTTTTAAAGAACAAGTTGAAACATGTCAACGTGTGACAGTGTAGTGAAGGCTGGAGTGCCTTTGTGTTTCCTGCAATAAACTTATGTGATCAAAAGGGTTTTTCTTGTGTTTTTAGGTAAAGCAGAAGCAGCGTGAAACATTACCAGACTGTTTCATTGAACGCACACTAAACATGTCTCTCAAACTCAGGCACTCAAAGTGGCTTTATGTGATTTTACATGAACTAAAGATGGCGTTTATGACAGAGTGACGTATGTTGCATCCGTGGTGACACCGCAGTTGTTGTCCTTCATGGACATGAGGATGTAGCCGTCATTGCCCCAGTAAGTGGACCAGGAGTTCTTGATTAACCAGTAGGGCTCTCCATTCAAGGTGCCGTATCCCACGGCGAGCACAGCGTGGTCCAGGTCGTCTGTGGTGTTACCTGAAGGGAGAGGAGCGTTGACGCAGGGGAGAAGGCAGGTGTTTTAGCAGGAAGGGGGCACTCACCACAGGCAGGCTCATAGTAGACACCGTAACTGTAGAAGACAAAGGAGCGGTGCGAAGCGTCGATGCTGACCGCCACCGGCCCGTTTTTGAAGAGAGCCAGCTTCAGGGCCTCCGCGTCCCCTGATGTGACGTTGGTGTAGCTCTTGATGGGTGCAACCAGCTCTGATGAGTTCATGTGGCAGAAACCATTCTGTTCAGGGAAAAGAACGAAGAAATCAGATTTTTATGCCCACTTTGAAGAAACAAGTGTCTATTGAACTTTTTGATGCAACAAACAAAAGTCTTAGATGATGCTACATTCAGCAGATGGTTAGTATTCAATTTTGAGTTTATTTAGAAAATGTAATAATCAGATTTATTGAAACAGAATATTCCAAATTCTGCAGAAAAAGTTGGTATTTATCTTATTTAGTGCCAAAAGCTGCTGAACAAGTTAGTATTTAACTTTGAGCTTATGTAAAAATAAAGATCTATTCTTATGCTTGGTTCTGCCGTAATATTTAACTTGGAGTTAAGATCAGATTTTTATCCTAAAATCAACAATACTAGTTTGCATTAAAGTCCGAGTTTAAAAAAGAAATCTGATTTGTATGCCACAAACTGCAGAATAAGACAGCATTTAACTTTGAGAATATGTGAAAAGCAAAAAAAAAATCTGATTTCCATGCTAAATTCTACATTAAAAGGTTAGTATTTAACTTCATATGTTTTTATATCTTTATGTAATAAGAATAATATCAGATCTTTATGCTTAATTCTGCAGAAAAGGTTTAACTTTAAGCAAGTAAAAAAACAACAGAAAAATCTTATTTGATGCCAAAAACTTTAAGTAAAAAAAAAAAAGCTAAAAAACAGTTCTTGCTTTGACCAAACAGTAAAACTGTACAAAAGCTTAAAACAGATGTTTTTTGAGACACATCTGGTTGATTGTAAGTAAAAATTCCTTACTGTGACTGTAACTAGATTTACAGTTTCACAGCTTTGATGGAAGAATGTCTGCAGAGGCCTTAGCTCGCTGGAGAGCACAGCTGAACTCACATTTCACAGCAACACGCCATTCCAGCGGTTCTCTTTAACCAATTGAGGCGCCGGTGCTAACATTTTAATGCAGGTTTGCGGTCAAAAACCTTCACCATCGCGTCACATTTCAACTTTTCTTGAATACCCTCCAAATTACTTACCATTCCCATATAGGAGCCATAGGTTTCCGTGGTGGCGATGCCGCCGTGTTTCATGATCCACTCGTACGCTCTCCACTCCTCCCCGCCGTCACAGCCGTTGTTGCCAAAGCCCCAGGAACAGTCGACCAGCATCTGCTGGGACAGAACCTGCAGGGAGCCGGTCTGGAGGACAAAACAGAACGTTCACGCCAGAATCACAGAGTGTCCCCAGACACAGCGGCATCAGTTTACGCAGAGCTCTTTGACTTCAGGGTTGAAGCTCGTCTGAAAACAAGAGAAACTTAATATTTTAAGCAATTTACAAAGTCACCACAAGGTGGCTTAGTAGAAAAACCGTTCAAACCTTTAGACTAAGTCCAAATGACCCTTTTGAGAAGTTTTTTTTTGCTGCAGAACCATCCTGAAATGAGTATTCATAGTTATTTAATCGAACAAGTCCCAATTCTAGGACGTAGTTTCTGCAGAGCGGCAGTTGTTCATTAAACATTGACCTCTGTGTTGTGGGCAGGACCGGTGGCCTGGAGCAACTCCAGCCCCACTTCCCCTCTCAGTTGCTGGGAGCTCTTTGTGTACACTCTCTCCCTGTAGCTTACAGCCCCTCAGATCCATGATCTAACATTGGCGGTGCAACAAAAACATAATGAAAAATATAAAAAATATAATGATAATGAAGCTATCCAGGCGTACAGTTTGGATCTAGATTCCAGCTCAGACGAGGAAAACAAAGATGTATAACAATTTTTGTGTGCTCCTGATTCACAACAATTTGAATACATAAGTATTGTCTTTTTTTCACTATAAGGTGAACTTAAAGCCTTGTTAATAAAGTTGATAAAGTCTGACTGATGACTTATCTCTGACTCTTTACATATGCTTTACATGTCGGTGTGCCTTATGACATAAGTTTGAAAATAGACCATTCTTTTATAATCCAGTGCACCCTATAGTGTGGAAAATACAGAAATGCAATTTTAAGCTGAATTTTCTTAACATTTGTGTCCATCACCAGAAAATTGCTACAAGAATGTGTTCAAAACACAATTTTAATTGGAGTGATTGTGTAAGAACCCGATGAAGAAGAAGAGATGTTGGTTTCTAATGGCTGCTTTGGAAGCAGCTGTCATCTCTAGTAAATCTGAAGTGACCCCCTCCTGGGGAGAGAGGCTCTGTTTGTGAACCTGCCTGCTGGGAGGGGAGGAGGGCTGTCACAGATTTGCGCAGGTCGCTTCCTGCTGCGCCGCTGCGTCCTGGCAGAGGCACAAAGACGAGCTGCCGGGGCCTCGCAGCAAATCTCCCCCAGACGGCACCGATTCAGGCTGAGCTCTTATGCAGCCGGAGGATTATTCCCAATGACCCAAAGCTACCGTTCAAAGGCTTTATTTACTGCAGCCTTTTTGCCTTTTAGCTGCTCTAATGTTCAACCTTTGACAAACATTGTTAACATTTCACCCCAAAAGGAACTTCTAAAAACAACTAATTGATGGATAATTACACAAAATCCAAATAAAAACAGTTTCCTCTTAATCTCAGCGGTGTTCTCTGGACTGCAGCTTCTCAATGATCCCGCCGCTGAGCAGAAAAAAGAACATAATCGAGACCTGAGTGTGTGTGAAGGAGTCAAAGAATTCGGTCACTTCAACAGGGTGCCATCAGATCCCATAATAAACCATCCCTATGTTTGGATCCCGTTGCTAAGCAACGCAGGAGAAAGAATGTCTTTGAGCTCTGCCCTCTTTGTGATGGAGGCAAGCCGAAACCGAATTTCACCCAACTTCAGGTTGAAGTTCTACAAAGAGGGAATTATTTATGAATGAAGTTAAATAGGTTTCCTCGTTAACTGATTCATTAAATATGACAATTTGAATGTCAGTTTTCTCCCTTTGACATCATCAGTACTGGGATTTGCTGCAGAACCTCATTTCTAAAGCAGCAGCATCGTCTCTGAGTTTGTTCTGAAAAACTCTGGATGTAAAAAACAGACCGAGCACAACTGCAGGGGAACCAAATCCAACCATCACACATGGGGCCCCATCCCTGAACATCTGCACGTTTAAAGAGAGGAGTGAGCGGGCCCCATCCATGCCAAAACCATTGCTTTTGATCCTCACCTTCAGGAAGAGAGCGCCCTCTATTGCTCCAGTGGTGGCAAAGCTCCAGCAGGAGCCGCAGATGGCCTGGTCCTTCACTGGGGTCACGGCGCCTGAGGGCCAAAGCACATTTAACAGCGGTCCGTCCTGTATATGGTTCACTCTGCAGGCAGCTTCTCGTTTAAATGTTTCAAAGGGCTTAACCAGCACAGAAACACCAGCAGGCAGAAGTTCCTGTTTCTGAGCTGACTGATGGGGAGAAAAACCACGAGACTGAAGTTTTAGTTACAGTCAGCAGATACTTGGAAAAAAAGATGCTTGCTGGGTGAGACTCAAACGTATCTTGAAGATGTTCGAGGATGATGTTGCTTAATTCACAGAAATCAGGAAACGTGGATGTTAACTATTCCCTTGTGAAGTTCACCTTTCACGGTTTCGCTGTTTTTCAGATTTTTTGTGTGTAATCTTGCATGTTCTTTTCTTTTTTTTAACAGCGCATTGTGTTGTGCCTCCTGATTGGCTGTTGACCTTTTCAATCAATCTCCTGTTGTGTCTCCTGTACAGAATGCATTCAAGTTACCAAATCTACTTAAATCTTTGATTACGAGCTGCCTGCATTTTAGGTTAGTTTGTTTGAGCTGTATTTAAGTGGTTTTGTTCCTGTTCTCCTTGTCAGAATGTAGCTTATGTTTAGTTCCTAGCTGTTGCACATCTTGCTTTATTTGGTATTCTGGTGTTGAGTTCTGTTATGTTGTGGATTTTTCCCACCTAGAGTGGCACTTCTTGTTTTTTAAAACCTTTTAGTTTCTCACTCTGGCTTGTCGTCTGGTCCTCCATCCGAGTCATCCTGACACCCCCATGACAGGTTTGAACGTTGAGAGTTTAAACGAGAGAGAGAAGTGCGAAAATGTTCGTGTTTCCCTGAGAAAAGTCTAGAAAGTGTGAAGTGTTTTAGTTGTAGTTTTGCAGCCCTAAAACATTGTAAAAAAGAAAGATGACTACTCTTTGAATTTCATCTAGTGGCGTCTTGCAGTGATGTCACGCGCACACCGTTGTCCGCCATTTTGGGAGTCAAGCATACATTGTTGTGATACGCGTAAGAGGTCAAATCTTCGACTTTGGGGTAGAGAAACAGCCAGAAAATCTCATCATGGTTCCCACATGTTACTGTTGGTTGTCACAACACAAACAACCCTCAAATACAAGCTGCTCATTTTACCGATTTCCATGAGATGAAGATAGAAAACATTGATGGATCGTTGCATTGTTTTTAACGATGATCATATAACGGACTCGTGAACCTCCAATGCTGAGATTTTGGGCTATCGACCCCAAATCCCTTCAAGAAAAGGTTGTAGAATTTCTCATGAGCTGCTTCAGTCATTTAAGGGTGTTATTCCATGAGTTTTTTCCTCCCAGCTGCTAGAACTCTGGATTTATTCTCAGGAGAAATGGGCTGTACATAGATAGATAGACAAAGAGCCTCTGGAGTTTGGACCATCCTTCATACATACCATAGAGCCTCCAGTCAAGCGTGTCTGGTACTTTCACCCCTCTGTACAGTGAAGAGGGGAAGGGCAGCCCTCCGTTTGGCGTCTTTCCACGTTTTCCTCCTCGCATGCTCTCTAACTCGGACATGGTGCGATCTGCCAGGGAGTTGACGGCGAGGGTGAACGGCAGCCTGGCTCTGTTCTTGGAGTGGATGAAACTGCAACACAAACCAGATAATGAGTCCGGACCTTTCGAAGGAAGGAGCGAGCACAGGAATGCCGCTCTCACCGCAGGTTGTGCAGAAAGGCGTGCTCCCTCTTCTCATGCTCCCTTTCGTCGCCGTACTGACGCTGGAACTTCTCCTTGAAATGGCCGAACATTTTCTGCGAGTGTCCTGAGGCGGACGTGTGGATGATCTCTTTCATTGGATTGGCCAGCATGTGGTGCTCCACTCCTGGACCCGGAAAGCCTCCACAGCTCATCCCTGTCACAACACACTGGACTTAGAGAAACCTTACATCTTGCCGGGCGTGCTTCCATCTTCCATTTGGAATAAAAACCTTCAGGCAGAGAGAAAACTTTGGGGTCCAGATGAGTGCTGAAATCCTTGTAGTCCACCAGGTACTTGTCGTAGTGGGACCCCAGCAGGGTATTGTAGCCCATCATCTCGTAGTGGAGGGGCACGGCCGTTCCCTTTCTTCCATCTCTCTCAGACTTTGCCACCCACAGTGTGTACGTGTTCTTCTTGTGCCCCACAGTGGTCACATTCTGCCACACCTCACATAGCGACCCCCCGTAGTACTCCATTCTCAGGAACTGCAGACGAGGAGAAATGAGACCTCCTCAGGATTATACTGTTTGTTCCTGGAACAGGAGGCAGAAACCGTCTGCAGAGTTCAGATCCAGTTTAGCTGCTACCTGATCAGTAAGGTTTGATGTAATTAATGGTTTGTCTGGGTTTAAAAAGTTCATTGGTTGATAGCTGCAGGATGCAGACGCCCTCCTTTGATAGGTAATGGTACCGTATACTTATTTAGCACATTATAGTACTACCTTCTTAGAAGCCTAAAGCACTTTACCGTCCCATAAATCAATGCACATCCATTCACACACTGACACACTCTGCTGCTAGACACTGGCCTCAACCTCTAACCCCCAGGAGCAATGTGGGGTTCAGCGTCTTACCCAAGGACAATTGACACATGGGGGGAACCAAACCTTCGATATTATGATTAGAAACTAACCAATCTTGGCCAAGGGGGGGCAGAGATGTTCTGTTGGAATGATCAAAAAAATGACTATCCAATTAGGAAAACACAAGAAAGTCCGAAAAACCACAAAACTTCCTGCACCACATAAATGCAGAATGACTTTCTGCACCTAAACAAAGGTCAATTTATTTATAGGGCGCCATCTATGGGCATTATGAATAAGGATTGGGGATAACATTCATAAGAATCTATTAATATAGTTTATTCCAGTTTGGCAGGCCAGATTAAATGGTTTTAAGGCCTGCATATGTCCCCAGGGCCGTAGTCTGCCCCTCCCTGGCTAGGTCACATCTGTCATTAAAGGGGGAAACAGGGTGTCTGCGAGTGAAAAATGGGCAGACCTGTACGGAGCACACAAGCGGCTCTCACAAAACGGTCGGAGACCGTTTGTTGAAGCAATAGCGAGAAAATGTTTGTGTAAATTATTTGCTATGGGAATGCTGTGAGCCACAGGTCATAGCGAACACGTAAACAAAGTGGTGGATGAGACGTAGGCATGCCATGTCGTATGGATTTTTCAGCATGACTGTAAGAGTCATGTAAGAAATTATACAGAAAGCAGTTTGGGTGAACATCCTACAGATAATTGCGTATCACGTACACATCCTGCGTGTGCAGGATTTGCGAAAGGTCAGTAATGAGCCAGTACGCACAACGTATCAGCGTCTGGAGTGCTGCGTAAAAGGCACCGTACGACAGCTTCCCCAACACGTCAAAAACGCGTGAGTAACTTCCATTATCTTCATGACACACTTACCACAACAACGTACGCTCCATTTTCATGACGTCTCTTGAAGTCAGTCTCAAATGGTAAATGGCGTATACTTATATAGCGCTTTCTACCTTCTTTTGAAGGCCCAAAGCGCCTTACAGTCACAGTCCCATTCACCCATGCACACACACATTCACACACACATTCACACACTGATGGCGGCTCCGCTGCCGAACACTGGCGCCAACCTACCACCAGAGGCAAGGTGGGGTTCAGTGTCTTGCCCAAGGACACTTCGACACATGGGCGTGCAAGGCGGGAATCGAACCTGCAATCTTATGATCATGGGGCGGCTGTGGTGTAGCGGTAGGGCGGTAGACCCATGATCATACTTCCCCTTATCATGCACCCGCTCCTCTGAACAACCCTCCACGGACCCGGACAACCTAAAAACCCACAGCAAGTCCCCATACCGGTAAATTTGACTGAGGAATAAACTCTGATTTTAAGTATGGTCTGTCTGTGTTTGGTTGATGTTTGCAAGATGCAGAAATCCTCCTTTGATTGAGTTTCATTTTCAGCATTAATGTAAAGCCTTCTTTACATTTTCATGAAGAATTTTACAGGTTTGATCACAGGATTTCAAACTTGTCAAGCCTTTTGTGCTACAATTTAAAGAGAAGACTGAGATTTATAAATTCTGATCTACTGTCACCACCAATACCTGTTGGATCCCATCCTGAGCCCAAATAATCTACTGTCAGTCTGTGTAGAAGCTGGCGTGGACATGAACACTAGCAGACATCTTTCAGCTGCGAGCACACACCTGGAAGCCCTGCAGGTCGGGCAGCGTTCCCTGGGGTTGCACCGCTTCCCCTTTGGTTCCGTTAACCTGGAAGCACTTCATCACATTGCTCTCCGTCTCCGTGGTCTCGGGGGTGATTTTATACGCCACGCCAAACTCTTGCTGGGACGCCAACTGGTAGGTTGAAACCTGGCCTGTTTTTCAGAAGAACAGACGATGAAGATGGACATAAGTAACACTTAATACACACGCCAAATAAATTACAATAGAAATGTGTCGTTCAGAATGACATAAAACCAACAACAAAAGAGACTATTTTATTATAAGCCTGGTTCTGATAATTTAATTTAACGTTACCCATCTCTCCTCCTCTAAGCTTCCTCATGTACTTGTGATCAAAACAGAATTGACATTATAGGAAGGGATGGGAGACGGTAGTCAACGTCGAATCACTAAATCTGTTCAAATTAAACATTAAGGTTTTTAAATTAACATTACAAGTTTATTTTGTTTAGTAATAAAAATAGTTTTCACCTAAATAGTGATTTAAACTAAACAAAGGTTGATTCAATCAGCTTTTTCTTTAAAACTTAGCTAAGTAACCCAAAAGATCACAAAAATATAACAATAGTCATCATCTAAATGTCGTAAAATGTGCTTTTTGTTCCTTTGATTTCCTGTTAATGTGCTTGCCATGCAGGTTTGCTTTTTTCTTCCTCTAGTGAGAACAGAACTCCTCCCACTCATCCCTCAGAAGACGGTCAGGCGGCGGCTGCACGGGTTTCTCACCATGGTAGTAGTCGATTCTGCTGGACTTTGATGGGAGGTCGAACCAGCCCTGAAACGGCTCGATGATCTCGGCGTAGGGAAGAGAGATGACCCCTGAAATGATAGACATGAGCTGGAATTCACACACAGCAGTCCTGAACAGACCACATGACATTTCTGGAACTGACCTTTGACATGGTAAGCAGTCCCAAAATCAGGAAGAGGAAGAACAGCTTTTCCCTCTATTACTAAAAAACAAATCATAAACAGAGATTTTGAGTTATTACGCAGTAATCCACATTTATGTCAGAACATCATCCATTGTCTTCAAATAACCATTAAATGTGCATAAAATAGCTTAACTGGTTTACCATCACACATACTTATAAAATGTAAAACACATAACATTAATGAGAAGACTAAGTTTGAACAGTTTGTCGTCTAATGTCAGGTCAGAAAATGTCAGCCAATACAGCAATTTTCCGAAACACAGGGAAAAATATTGTAAATGTGCCATTATTGTGTTATTTCAGAGAAATTCTTGATCTGTTTTGTAGTCACGTCCACTAAACCCCACTGTCCGTGTGAGGTTCGAGGTCTGAGAAGATGCTGTGGAAAATCCAGTGTTGTCTCTTACCCCCAACAGCCACGAGGAGAAGCGCAACGAAACACAAATGCTGCATTTTTCCACAGATGAGGCGAGAAACACGACGAAGAAAAACTATAAAATTAAAACCAACCGACACCAAGCATGACTGAGAGGAGGCAGCTTTCCAAAACCCGTAAACACTCCTTAAATTAACCACAGCAAACACATGGCATCACGTGACTGGCTACGACCAATCACATTGCTGCTGGAACCACCTTCCTCCAATGAGGTTCAAGATGCGGGAGTTCAGCAGTCAACTGTCAGGTGACTTGTGTCATATGACTTCATTGTTTGTCGCTCGGTTTGCTAACTGTGGCAAAATTTAAAGAGGTTAAGGTGTGATTCTGTGCTTTTTTTGAAATTAAATTACATTCTACTAAGGAAAACAAACAAGAAAATAGAGATACTTATGCAAAACACTCCATATAATTTACATTTGTTGTTAACTTTCGGGCCTTTAGCTTCATGTTTTTTGTGTTTGTGGAAAAGAAAGAAAATTGACCTTTTGACCTAATTTCCTGCCTTTTGCCACTGGAACACAGAAGTAACCTTGCTGGAGGCAGCTAAAAAAAACATTCATTTTGAAATAAATGATATAACATTTTTATTGTGTGTCTTCCAATTTACAAACTAACTCATAAAGAAAGATGTTTAAGTGGAATCTAAAGTAATATAACTAAGGTTAGACATTTATTACATATTTCATAACAAAACTGTATCACTTACCTTTTTTGCTGTAGAATTAGTTATTTTTCATTTCTTGTCTAAAATATTCCCGAGTAATTTTCACATAATCAAAACACAATTCTAAGATATAGATTCATCATTAAAAAAAGGATTAAAAAACTTGAGTAAATTAAAAGTTATGAAATTAGGCACAACAACAAAAACAAAAAACATGGCAAACACTAAAAAGAAACCAAATGCCTAATTATTTTTGAGCAGAGATTCAGATCAATTACTCAATTTAGGGGGGGGGGAAACAAAAGCTAATACGTTTTTATTTTTTTAATTTTTTTTTTATTTTGCAGGAAAAAAAAACACAAAGCTTTAACTTGTTTTCATTTAGTTATTGTGATATAATTAGATTTTTTCCGATGCAATTGTGTAATAATGCATTTAATGAAGACAGAGGGGAAACAGATCTGTTTGACATAACAAAATTGTTAATCCAAAAAAGTAAATGACAGGCCTGATGAAGAGCAGGAAAAGGTTCAAATTGGGAAAAAATAGTACTTTAGATGTATTTTATTTACTGAATTTGATATCAGTATGACATTAGGCTAAAAAAATGATGTTACATAAGTTAAAAGACAAAAAACTGCTTTTGTTCTAATCTCCAAGTTTTTATCAGATTATACTCTTCATTGGTAAACTATAAACATCTTCTTACCACATAATACGTCTATAACATCTCTCATATTTATTTAGTTGCACATGTAGGCTCTGCACATCCATGTGAAGAAATGTCAGCAAATTTCTAACATTAGATTCTGCCCATGGGATGAAAAGGACATCATAACGCACCAGTAGGTGTCGCTGTCTGTCAGAATAAGAGGACTTTCTTCCCTAGACTCAAGTTTTTGCTTTAACTCTGAATCAACAGATATTCTGGCACAGAAATGGGGCACAGCTGTAAACTGTCAGAGGGAGAAGGAGGAGTTCTTCATGATTGTGAAGGAATGCTGGGAAAAACTGATGTAAGTACAAAATCACTGCAGGAACGACGCATAAAACTGTCTGTTCTAAGCTGAAATCGATAAACAAATGAAAGCACCAGAAGCTGTTGCTTTTAAAAATGGACAGCGAGGATGTTTGTTCTGCAGTCCAACGTTCTACAGCTTTGGTATTCACATCAAAAACGCATTTCTCTCTGAGGTTCCTCCTAGACTTCACCACCTACAGAAGAAGCAGATCTGCATTCTCAAAAGGTTGTTTTGATCCAAACTGGCTTCACTTCACCACAGAATTAATTTGATAATGGAGTTATAAAATTCTGCACAGATTTGACACAGATTGCTTCACATGTGGAGCCAAAAGACCCAGATCAAGCAGGGCGGGCAACCACTAAAGCAGGTTCTCTAACCTTTTTAACCTCAGAGACCAATTTTTCCAGTTTAAGCACACTGCAAAAACAAAATAGAAAGCAAAAAGACCCTTGTTTCTAGAAAAAGGTTTTTTTTTCTGTCTTGCAAGAGACAGAATCTTATCAAGCAATGTTTGCAATAAAATAATCTTAGCTTCAGCAAAACATAATTTGGTGGCTAGAATTTTTTTCTTAAAATAAGATTTTTTATTTTGATCAGGTGCCCAGGTGGTACAGAGCCAGTCAGCTGTTTGTGGATGCTCACATCCCCACCTGTGAAGCTCTACTGCGTAAGCTTACGTACAGCCTCATGGAACGCCTGGACAAATGTAAGAACTAAATTATCATGTCTCTGACTAATCCCAAAAGAAGCTCATGCCGCTACACTTCTGCCCTGAGGAAACACTGGATAGAGCCATTATACTCTTTTTAAGTTATATCTTTTTACTTTTATTATGTATAGTGTATTTGTATCTTTTTTTTTCCTATGGACCACATCTGAGTCGGAAATATAAGTTTGATTGATCATTATTTTACCAATTCTTTTTTTCCTCTTTGAAAAAAAGTTGTAACCTATTTAGAATTTTGTTTTTGTTTTTGCAGCCTGGGGCCCATTCAAATGCAATTTTATCAGTCTTGATTTAATTGATATTTAATAACTAAATAAAGTTTATTTAGAGTTTAACAAACTCAAACGTCATGAAACAATTGGTTCACTGTGAAAATCTTGAATATTTCAACAACATATATATTCAACAACACCCAACCAGCTATCTTTCTGTTCTTTATAGTTATGATTCCAAAAAATATTCTCTTCAAACATAGAAAACACATAGTAAATAACTGTGATGTGGTAACAAAATAAATGCATTTAAAATAGGCTTTCCCAAATTGTAGACAAAAGTGTAAACATGTTTATTTTCTTTCCCTGGACCCTCTGAGTCCACACAGCAAGTTGGGATGTTCAGCCATAAAACTGTCACACAGCTCAGTGAGTTGAGCTGTAAACTTGGCCTTGGAGTAGTAATGATGCAGAGGAGATTTTCTCTTAGTGAGAAAAGAGGAAACCTCATTCTTCAGCTTAAACAAACTCTGTTGACATTTTGCTTTGTTGAAGGTTTCCATGGTGGGACTGAGGGGTGCTCTGCAAGAACTACAACATCAGGACTACAAGAAATTACATCTCTTTTCTGTTTTTTCATCATTAATAAAACAGTTGATTTTGAAGAAAAACACCTGAACTCCTCGGGTTCTGCAAGAGCTAAGCTCACAACATGAAGCAAATGTGTCAAAGGAACAGAGGCTGAAAACTTACAGGAACATTTTTATTGCTTATTTTGTTCTAAACAAACACAACAGTAACCACAAAAAAACACTTCAAATACAAGAATACATGAATATAAATATATATCTGTTCTACACAGTAATATCTGAGCTGTCAAAAATTCACTTACTCAAGGCAATCATTCACTCAGACAAGCAGCTTGAACTTTGGCACGTTTGCTCAAACTTTCATTCAGTCCGTCTCAACCGGGACGGGTCCAGTTTGAAGCCCGAGTTCTGCTGGAAGCATTTCTATCTCCTTCCCAATACGTTCTGCTTTGAAGTAACTCCAGCAGGTCAGCATGGATGGAAGTTCTCAAGTTAGACCACTGACAGACTGTCCCTGGAGAGCAGAAGCTGACTGTTCTCAGCAAACACAGAAGCTTCTTCATCCAAGGATGGGTCAGAAAATGCCATGTAATGCCCTCCAACAAGATCCCCACCAAAACTCTTAGAACGAAGATTTCTTCTGGATATAATGTCCACGGTTTTACAGTTTAATGTTGTAAACAACACAAGAGCACCTTTCATGTGACAACACAGATGTTTACACAACACAAAGACTGAGGGTCATGAGACTGTGGCTCGATGGGACTCCGTCCCAAACACTTATGGATGCAGTCGGGGTTTGAGGAGGAAGGCTTGGATCAGATACTGTTCAGCAGCAGGATGCTGCTGGTGGAGCTGGCCGGGTCAGAGTAAGGCCGATGCTCATCCTCCGAATCCTCTTGGTTTTGAGCTACATTTAACTTGTTCAAACCGGCCTGTATTGTGGCCTCGGCTCCCTCTGCTCTGTCACCTGAAACACATCAACACCAGTCAGAGCCGATTCGTATGCTGCAAAAGCCTGCAGCTGCTGCCGAAAGTCTTCAGCTGCAAATTCACACAACATCTTTGGAACTACAAGAAGAAAAGGATTTGAGTTTCAGACTCAAAGCATCAACAGGTACACCAAAATCTTTTTCCATCATTTTTTTTATCGCTTTTTAGTTCCTCCAGGATGTTGTGACGTCATGATGGCACCAATTTCCACAAATTCAACCAAATCCTGCACATTTGTCTCCTCACAGAAACAGCAACTTTGCCCAAAAGTTCTCATTTTGAACTTATTTTATAATCAAACTGTCGGCAATAATTAGGTTTTGAGACTTAAATATAAACATCATCATTCTAACCAATCAAACATGCCCCTACGCCAGTGTTTTAACATCTTCACTTCCTCGTTATGGTGATATTTGGGTAATGAGGTCTCAACAAAAATCACATCTAAAGATGGTGTTCAACAGTTTGAATTAATTGTGTGTGTGAAGTTACTGCGTGTGTGTACGTGTGTGTGTATGTATCATCTATATATTCATTGAGTGTGAATTAACTGTGTGTGTGAGAACAACCAATACATCACAGTGGATAACACACATGATGTCAGCAAAAACTGATCAACCATCATTTCCGTCCAATGTGTGGAAACGCTTTGAACATGTGACCTTACAGTGTGCTAGAATGTTCTGAAATTGTTCCCTTTGGATTCTTTGGATGTGGAAAAACAACAGTGGTCTGAACTTTAGGAAAACTAAAATGTGAATAGATTTACCATTCATTGTTGTTTCAAGAAATCTTGAAAACTTCAGCTGTACTGTTTAGTACCCATTTATTTATCTCTGATGAAGTTTTGGATAGAGATCCTGAATCCAAGTCCTGAATCTCAAAGAATTGGATTATTCAAAAGAACTAAGATCAACTAGGAGTCAAATTGTTGTTTAAATGAATCGTTACACTTCTAGTTTTAGTGCTCCCCAGAAACGTCATTTTCCATGTTTGACCGTTTATCGCAAGACACTGAGAGGATGGAAAATAAATAAAATAGTTATATCTTTTATATAAGATTTTGAATAAAATAATTACAGTTGCGTCATGATTATTTTGTTTCTGCTATAGTTTGTTTAAGCCTTGTAGATTGGAAAGTTTTCAGATTCTTTGGGTGTTGTGGTACGGGTTCGCAGCTGTCTGTTACTGTGTGATCACAGACTGTGTGATCAGGGTGTGAAGGTTCAACTTCTCCTTCATTCTCTTCACACAGCTTAACAATATTTTTAGCAAAGGTTTTTGTAGGTGATTTTGTTTTTTATTATCAGGCTGTGATGTGTTGATTATTTTACATTTGGGTCATTAGATGTGAAACTGCACTTTTAGGCTCCTAAAATGAACAAATTTATCTTTGGGAACAGTTTAAGCTCCAGAAGCATCAACTGTTGTTCCCCCACACACCTCTCTCCTGGTCGCAGTCCGGTGAAGAAGCTCCACTGCATCGGCTGCGTGGACCCAAGAGAGGTGAGGCGTGTCCAGAACCGTACACCAAATCGGGGCTGTGAGAGCTGCAGGGGCTGTCCACCTCCGCACCTCCAGGACAGGATGAGGGGGGAGAGGAGGACAGGTCGGAGCAGGGAGGGCAGAACAAAATGTGGTTGAGGGGGGTGGAGGCAGAGGTGGAAGGACGGGAGCACAACGAAGAAGAAGGCGAGGAGGGCGGGGTTTGGTGTGAAGAAGAGGTGTGAGAGTCTGCCTCCTCCTCTGAGCTGTGACTGCATTCCTCCTCGATGGACACCGACACCACTGAAACACAGACATGCCCGTTAAAGGTGGAGGCACCAGCTCAGACCCACAAGAAGGCCAAAGAGGGTGGACGTAGCTCCTCAGACTTACTGGACAGGCCGTCAGATTCCATTGGGAAGTTGGAGATGTCCTCGTTCCCATCGTCGCCCTCCGCCCCGACGCCTTGCTCCCTGGTTCCCATGGCGAGGGAACGGCGCTGGGCGTGGATTTCCTCTGAGATGCTTTCCAAGTTGCGCAGCGCCATGCGGTACTCTGCCTTGGCAACCACCAGTTTGGCCTGACGCTCGTCCACGTGGCGCTTCAGTTGCTATGAAAAGTCCCAAAACATTCGAGTGAAACAACATTAAGACGTTGTCATACCATGACATAGGAAGGCCATGTAAGAATGATATCAAAATCACTTATTTCAACTTATATAACCCTTCGTTTTATACTTGATACACACATTTCAGAGACTTATTAGAATGATCCCAACTGTCCCTTAAAACCCATTGGATAAAACATGGGCCGTGTTTTCTGCCGTGTTTCATTATGTCCAGCCGCGTAGGATGATAGCTGAAAGGATGATTAAGTTTGCAGTTAACTGAAAGTTATTTGACATAAAGTGATACTGGATATCATCATCCAAATCAGCAACATCCCATAATGACTTCTTTCCCGACTTCTCATTTTGTTTCGTTTTTCTATTTTGTTTTCTGGAAAAAATTTTTTGTCAATTCTTTACGTTTTATTTTCTGAAATGTTGTTTTGCTTTCTAAAATGTAATTCTGTTTTTTTAACATTTGTTTTATTATTTTAATTGTCGTAATCGTTTTCAATGTTTTTGCGTTAAGCGATTAGTTGATGTGATTTGCACTTCAGGGCCACCGTACATTACTTATCTGTCGTTATTCGTTTTTTAAATGATGACGTGTTGAAAAAATGCAAAACTGCTGATAATTAATTCTTGATTAAAAAAGTCACACCATGTTAAAAAAAGTGTGGATCAAGTTTAAGACGGTGGGTAAATGAGGTGGAATTTTAGCAACACTCGTCAATATTTTTATATCTTAGGCTACATTCAAACTGCAGGCTGAAACGACCAAATTCCAATTTTTTTGCCCCTATATGACCTGTGTCTGATCTTTTCATGACAGTCTGAACGACACAGATCCGATCTTTTCAAATGCGACCCAGGCCACTTGGGTATGTGGTCCTGAATCAGAAACGTATCCGATCTTTTCAAATGCGACCGCCGTCTGAACGGCCAGGCCACATGTATCCAAACACACAACATGAATGTGCCCCCCTCACTGCTCCCTCATTCTCTACCTCGCTGCACGCGCTCTCTCCTCTCTCTTGCACACACACACCCAGCACATAAACACCCCCATTCCAGTACAGTGGGTACAGACGATCCTGGCTCCAATGCCTTCTTAAAATGAGAAGATTGTCATTGTGCTGGCTCCTTTGTGAAAGTAAATGTAATAATGCAAAAAGCGCTCCGTTGTTGACAACACTGTTGTTGACATCCATTGTAAACGTTAGCTACTTCAGCAAACAACAGTGACGTCGTTCACCATTGAGGACTCTTCTGCGCATGTGGGTCACTTCTGGGTCATTTCATGGTATCACAGGAGATCACAAAAGTCCACATTTAATTGGAATGTGTATGGCCTTGCAAAAAAAATCGAATTTAAAAAAAAAAATCGGAATTGAGTATTAAGCCCTGCAGTGTGAACGTAGCCTTAAGGCCCGTACACACCGGGACGAATATTCGCCAGGCGTTATTCGCCAGCGTTTTTCGCCACGTTTTTTGTGTTCACACCCAGGCGATTTTCGCTGACGATGAGTCGAGCGAACATGCAATTTCATTCCCTGACGTTAGATGGCGCTTAATGTAAACAGAAATACTCCTGTACACAAGGTGGCGCTGCGCAACTTTACGCTTCTCAAAGTCGCTTTTCACTCAGAAGAAGAGAGCAAGTATTTACGCGATTGTCAGAATCAAACAAAGAAAACATGAATATTTCAAGCACCAGTAGCTCCAACTGGTGCTTGGTTCGGGGATATTTTAGAATGTCCATCATTATTTCTTCGCGGCAGTGTAGACGCTACTTGACGTCTATCTTCTTCGCTGGTATGTGTGCTCAGCAAGGCAGTTTTGTGTTTGAGCGCCCCCAAGTTGTGTTTTACTGTAACTTCAGAAGCTCCAGACACGTGTGCAAAAGCGCCATTCTCATTGGTCGAGTAAAAAAAACGAACCCGAGGCGTTTTTTTTTTTTTGACGCTTTAACGCGTCGCGTTTTTTCGCGTCGGTGTGCACATTCTCATTGGTGCCCTTTGTCTTGTCACGAGGCGTTAAACGTCGGCGAAAATCGCCGGCGAAATTCGTCCCGGTGTGTACGGGCCTTTAAACTAACATTGTTGTGAGAAAAATCTTAACACCAAATTATCCAATTTATCATAATTGATCTTATCTACTGTATATCCTATTAACAATGATATTGCAATTTTTGTGGCTTCATTTTAAGGGTTTAAAAAACATCTTAATTTCAAAAATGTTGATTTATTTGACAACTCTTTGTCCTGTGGAGGGCTTTACAGAGTTAAAGCCTTTTCTGTTGGACAATAGTTTAGAAATGCCACAGTTAGCCCACACACACCAGACACAGACACACATTAACATCAGCAGTATGAAAGGTCAAATCCTGACCTTTAGAGCTAATGCAAGTTATTTTGATACAAACTTTGGACGTGCCACAAACCTGAAAATGAAGGCTTAAAAAGTAAGAAGACATTTGGATGATGGATTTAAGTCTGTAAAAACATGCTTTTTTCCCCACATACCTCCAGCTGTAGATAATACTTGGCTTTCAGTTCAAAATAGGGTCTGCAGGGGGAGAAAGAGAAGAAGGGGTGAGAGGGGGATGGGGAGAAACAGCGAGAGGAGGACCACTCCTTCAGTGAACATTCCTTGGCTCTTACAATAGAAGCCCACCCCAACACTGCTTGAACATCAGGAGAACATCTGGACTGCATCAGAGAACATGAATGTAACCCCTGTTTCTCAACCCTCCTGGCACATTAAGAGGCTCAGGCAGGGCGGGGCTCCACTCGCTCAGTCAGAGGGAAGCACCAACCTGGATTTGTTGATGGAGCGCTTCAGTTTCTTCTCCAGCTGCTTCATGTGGCCGATGCAGGCGTTGTAGTTGGCCGCCGTTTTCCTGTGTTCTGCCTCGCTGCGTGTTCTGGCTTGCTCCGCCTCCATCACCTGAAGACATCCACAAAGAAGGTGACTCTAAAGGTGACTTTCCTGCGCGGCCCGTCCTCATCTCCTCCTCACCCTCTGTGTGGCATGGTTGAGCATTTCCTGCCAGGCAGAGTCAAACTGGCGGGTGTCCTCCTCCAGGAGCCTCTCCTCGGCTAGAGCAATGGTCTCCTTAGCTGCTCGCAGGATCTCCACGGCCCGCTGGAACTCCTGAGTGGCCTGTTGGGCCTCAATTTGAGCCTGCAGCCCAGACAGACAGGATGGCCATCATTTATTGCAGGAAAATGACAGCAAGAAATCCAGTGATCTTTCAATTACCATGATGCTATTTTTAGCCACAATAGAAGAAACCTGTGGAAACCATTTAAATTACAACAGAATTTGATGTTCTGATCTCTGCAAACTGTCAAAGGTTCCTGTGCTTCCTTTATTCTTCCACCGTGTTGGTGATTGTTCTGGGTCAAGGGAGAGGAGGAATTTCAAAGGAGGCAGACAAAGAAAATGTGTCCTCATTCTTGTTTATAGCCACGTAAACAGCAGATACACATGATCCCCCCCTAAAAATGAACTATAAATGTAAGGAGACAGATTAATAAAAGGGCACAAAAATGTAAAACATTTCAAAGCCCAAAAGTGTCAGTTTTATTTTTCTGTTATCGTACAAAATATCTGCTCTGGCGCAATGAAAACGTACATTTAAAGAATAAAAGTGATTTTTAGATTGAATTGAGTCACTGTGATAGTTTTTTGCTTCTCAGCTTTAATCACAAATGATCTGTTTTTGCTTTGGTTTCTTTCTCGTGACTGCAAAGAATTCTGGGATCAGATATTGTCTCTTCTTTCAGAAAGGACGGTTCAGCATTTAATGAAGGAAACCTCCTTTCCTTTCTGAATGGCAAAATTCAAAGGCCAAAGGAATCATTTGAGTCGCTTCACTCCAAAACAATCCTTCCTCCTCAAAAGGAAGATTCTGGAAACAAATCCTCAGTGTGAGATACATGTTACTTTCCACCTGAAGGTGACAAATATTCTAATGTATCACACTGTAGTAAAGATAAATGGAAGTATTCAGCATTGACTGAAATAACGGTCTTAACAGAGATCAGAGAATTTGTAGCATTATTTCAAACCAAGATGATGGAGACACAAAACAGACAGAATAAGCCTTTTCAGGAGTCGTTAAAGCTGACAAGATAACAGCGTAAGCTGCAGTTTGATTAAATCCCCATGTGGTCACTAAGTGTTCTTGTAATGTGTAACCTATTTCCTCGAATGGTTGATCCAGAGTGACAGCCTCAGAAGAGCTAAGAAGATCTGGCATCACACGCGGAGGACCGCCGACCCAGCGGACAAACGGAAGCATTGTCTGTGAGGGAATCCGACATGCTGTCTGCTCGCCCGTCCTGCAGCCCACAGCCAGTCAGTCAAAGAGGGAATTATTGGACCCACGTACAGAACTCCAACAGGCGTGAGTCAGCTGACAGGCTCAAAGCTGGCTCCAAATATTACCAGAAGCTCTGACCGGATGTTCATGTGTCGGATCAAAGTGATTATGAAAGATCACTCTTTTAAATTCTCAAAAATAAAACTAAAAAATCTTAAGTGTTGTTTACACCCAAATGTCTTAAAGTCCCACTTCGATCATCTTTTGATCTTTTGTCAAAATGTTCAAGGTGGGCTATCTTTTTACAACTATTCTGGTTTCAGACAGAATTATAAAAACCTGTGTCGTTTTCTAGGACATAGTTTCTGCAGAACGACAGAAGTTGGCGCGGAACAACCTCCCTTCCTGTCACCCATAACTGAGAGTTTACACACTCTCCTGCGAGCTTACCGCCCCTCACAACCCCAAGCCAACATTACTGGTGCAATAAAAATGTTGAGCAATATCAGAGTTACCCAGTCGTACAGTTTTGATCCAGATTCCAGTTCAGACGAAGAAAACAAAAACGTAAATGGATCTATTTGTCTGCAAGTGGATGCATCAAGAATGGAAAGCGGGAGCCGGGAGACCCTGTAGGCCCACTGGTTGTGGTTGTGTACATAACTACAGGCTTTACAGCATTTTTCCATCTGCTCTGACTCACAGCGCCTACTTAACCACTTGTGCTTTCTCCCAGGCACTTTAACATTGGGAGTTAGGTCATCTAAGACCCACTAGACAGTGCTGAACCTTTTTCTTCAATGATTTGTGATCTTCACTGGTGTCCATGGATTACATGAAATCTTTCACCTTTATCACAACATCATGGTAGGAGAACACACATCAATGTAGGGGTGGGGGTCATCTAAAAGATAGCACAAGGGTTAAGTAAAGAAATCTTAAATGCGATTTTAATCTTAATTTTCTGTATAAATATCCCCCATCATGAGAAAAATGCTACAAGAACACGTTATAACCAGAAAAAATTGGAATGGATCTTTAAAGACACTGTCAGTTATCCAATGAAATTCTTGCTTGCTAGTCTGCTTCAACTGTGAGCCTCAATGGAAACAAAGGAATGAGCTTGAGTTTTCTGACAGCTGGATTATTGTTGCCTTCAAAAAGCCATTTGAGCTCAAACCAGAGATAACACTATGTACAGTTTCAGCACTGAAGCCATTTACTAAATGTTGTTTTAGCTGATTTCCCAACTGATCAGATAGACCTCTGCCTGAACCTTCAGTCTACAACTTGCCACTGGCGAGTGTTAATTTCAGACCCTTCAAAATAAAAGTCCATCATGATAGACTATTTAATTATCGTTTTAGCCCTACCTGGAAATTTTTCTTTTAGGGACAAGAAGTCACGTGAGAAAATATTTAAGACCCTTTCATTATGATGAAAGACCGCTGACTGCTGCATAAGGCCTTTTTTAGTATAACCCTTGTGCTATCCTAGGCACTTTAACATTGGGAGTTGGGTCATCTAGACCCACTAGACAGTGCTCTGAACCTGTTTTCTTCAATGATTTGTGATCTTCACTGGTGTCCATGGATGACATGAAATCTTTCCACCTTTATGGATAAAGGTGGAAAGATGTAACCTGTATCCTAATATCAATAAGCAGAGACATTTAGCATTTAACTTACATATTAGGTTCTGAAGAAAATTTGATTTAGACAGTTCATCATCATCATTTATTTTCATTTATTTATTGTATAAAGCACCTCACCATCAATAGGAGACCCAAAGGTACTCTACATGGCAAACAAAACATACAAAAATCAAAAGCATTAACCAAATTCATCATCGTAGAGACATAAATTGAATAAAATAAAGCGAAAAAACCAAATTAAACCATGTAAAGGCATAAGTAGAAAAGAATGAAAAGCATAAAACCAATTTAAAAGAGATTTAAACCAGGGCTAGGCTGATGCTAAAACGCTGAAATGGAGGAAGAATTCTTTATTAAAACTCTCCAAGAGCGTGACCTCTCATTTGGCAACATATTCCATAGTTTAGGAGTCAACACAGCAAACGCACGCTCCCCCTGAAACTTGTCACGGTGGTTGGGGTGGCTCGAGGGCGTTGGACAGATGCAGAAGCAGGAGGCACACAGTTCGGGGCAAGGGTTTAATAGAAACAAAAAAGCGTACAGAGCAGGACAATAAAACAAAAACTAAAACTTACTGTGGCATGGCGGGGACAAAGAAGACAAGGCATGAACACCATAACAGGGTAATGGACCAACACAGGAGGAAGGAACCAAGACTTAAATACAGACAGGCAGACAAAGTTGGGTAAGACCACGATCAGGGCTGATGGGGATCAAAGGAAGTAAAACTCAGAAACCAGACAAGACAGGGAGACTTTCCAAAATAAAATGGAGAAGCAGAAACACAAGACAGAACCAAGGACCAAAACAAGGCAACAGTTTCAAATCATGACAAAACTTACGTTTTGTTCTGAGAACCATTGACACAAGCTGGTCGGTGGAACGTTAGGACTTAAGGGGGGAATATTTTAAAAGCAGACTATAGGTAAGAAGTTGCCATACCTGCCAGGGACTTTAAAGTAAGGACCAAAATTTTAATAAAAATCAAATATTGTCCTGTTTTTAATACTTTATAAACTTTGTTTGTTTCTGCAAAAGAACGTTTCTGGCAAGCCTGCAATCCTCTACTTTAAGTGATGAAGTCAGATCACCTGCATGGTATTTAAGAGGAAATCTGACTTTTTTGCATAGATTTTGTTTTTGGTTCTCTGTTCTGTTTAGGCCTTCTTGAGCACTCACAGGAGTGATATCATGTACATATGTGTGGTTTGTTGTTGCGAAGGGGTCCTAGGGCAGGATGCCAGTATAAGCTTAGTCAGTTTGTTAGTTCATTTTTCCTTGTTTTCCTATTCAGACTCTTTTGTATTCATGATCCTTTTTGGGTTTCCATGTTTTTACTTGAAGCCCATCGAGGCGACTGTTGATTTTTGGGCTATACAAATAAAATTGAATTGAATTGAATTGAATTGAATTGTTTGTCCTGCCAAAGAAAGGACTTCTGCTGATTTTCCTAGATGAGTTGGACAGATTTTAATTGGCCATGTTTACTTTTAAGAACAAATGCACACAATCTCTTTAACCCAATTACAATAACTTCAATGACACAGCTCATGTTCAAGTGTTTCTGAATTGTACCCCTATCCTCCGGCTTCTCACATAACTGGTGGTGTGGCATGTGAAGGGATAGAGGTGTCCAAAATTGTTTTTTTAAGGGTAGAGCGTAAGGACTTTGAGTTCTGTATCCCTCCGCTGGGACGGTGCTCTGCGTCCCGCTGTACCACGGTGGAGAAATACATTTCTTCACGTGGGTGTGCTCTGAATGACAGAGGTTTACATTTAAATTTAAGTAATTAGTTGTTGTTTGACCGTGACTTTTTAAAGTTATAGAATCGGTATTGTTATGTTATTTTCCAAGCCCTGGCAGCTACGCATTAGTGTAGATAACTGGTGAATATTGACGACATCATCGAGTGTTCGCGCCGTCCAAATTTGAAGACACTATTTTTCCATAACTCTCCGTTTTGGGGGATAAACGTAGGGGTAGGGAGAAGCTGTAGGGGAAGGAGAAGTATTCTTAGTTGACCTTTGACTCAACCTTTAATTCCTCATTTCCTGTCCCTGAACCGCTGCTCTGGGCCCAACCTCGGCGACGCACAGAACCTGACTTTAAACAATGGTCACCGAAGGCGGTACTGACAGTTCGCTGACACTGCAATATTGTCTCTTCCTGGTAATTTCAAGCCAGCTTTGCTTATTCAGGAAAATCTCAACGTTTGGTGCAAGCCAGGCCTCCAAAGTTTACTAGCTACATGTATGTACAAAGTACAAAAATGAAAAGAAGTAACCAATAAACCCAAAAATATTCCCTTTTTCATATTGAATTAGCATTTATTTGCATTTTTTACAGACAGCTTAGCTGAGTCAGTCTAAGATGTGTGTAACTGATGCATCACCGACACAGGAAATGGCTGTTGAGTGAACTTTCTTGTTCCTCTGGTCTATCGTTGGATTCTCTTTGTTCAATACACTATTGTAATCCCAGATTTAAACGTTTTTGAATCTAAACAACTTTTAACACATTTTACACTGCGTTCCAAATGACAATGCAAATTTTATTTCAGTGTCAAAAAGATAACATTCTTTGTTTTTTAACTAAACTCACGGGTGATAGTGAATCTACTACTAAAACTACTAAGAAGGACGATCCACATTATTAAGCAGACCAATGTTTTCAAGCAATATGGAAAACAAAAAAAAATCATGTTTAACATATGTAACAAAATCATATTCATGCATGACAGAGCGCCATCTCATGCTGCAGGGAATACCTCTCCATCATTGGCTGCTATAGGCATAAAAGGAGATAACTGATGGTGTGGTCCCCATCCTCCCTTGACCTCAACCCTATTGAGAACCTTTGGAGAATTCTCAAGCCAAATTTCTTTGGGCCTTGTAGGTAGAAATGCGCTATATAAATACACGCCATTCACCATTTCTCATCAATGGGGACCTTTTTGCATGTTTTCTCCGGGGACTCTGGCTTCCTCCCACTGTCCAAAAACATACTTCATAGGTTAATTGGTTGATCTAGATTGTCCATAGGTGTGAATGTGAGAGTGAATGGGTGTGTATGATTGTGGCCCTGCGACAGACTGGCGAACAATCCAGGGTGTACCCTGCCTTTGCCCATAAATTGGCCGGGATAGGCTCTGGCAGCTCTATGACCCGGAAAGGGATAAACGGAAGAAGATGAATGAGTGAACAAACTATGTGATTCAGTATTGCAAAGCAGTACTAAAGACAATAAGTGCCAAACTGTGGCCTTGTTTCAGTTTTTCCAACAATAAACACTGCAGAAAGCGTGGGCTTTAAGGCCCCGCCCCTGCATGAATGTCTGCCAGGGTTGTCAGAGTGGAGCAAATCAAACCACTTGAGGAACTTCTGGAAGCCTCACTGTGACCCAATTCTTGCTGTTGCTGGAAAAACAGACAGCGCTGATGGATATTATTTAAAGAGGAGGTGCCAGGTCAGCACATCATGTGACCACTAGGTGGCTTATTACTCAAGCTGTGTATTAAGATGTGAAGGGAAACTTCACAAATAAAACACTGACAGTCTGGTTTTGAATCACTTTTTTCATCTTTGGATTTAAATTTGGGGAATATTTATAAAATGTTTTTTATATTTAGGGCTGACAATATGGGCCTTGTCTTTTTGATAGATGGACTGGGGATTTCTCGGCTTTTAGGCTTTTCAACTCATTGTATTCTTTGACTGTACCTGACAACTGGACTGAGAGAGTGTGAAGTTCACCGATCACTTCCAGCTCCAACTAAATAAAGTCAATCAAGTTACCACTGTTTCACAATACAGACGGTTATTCTGACCAATAGAATGATGGAGTAGTATCTATTTATTTCTCAATAGAAAGGATTAGATAGGATTTTGTGGGGTACTTGTGTTTGAAATGCCAGGGGGGAGGGGGTCACTCAGTCCAGTTCCTATATCATTCAATTGTTGTATTTCAGGCTTCCTGCTGACATTCCTCTGATTAATCCAGGCTTCAGATTATGGCAGAACTCTTAATTCTCAATGTTAGACAGATGCTTTTGCTTGAGGTCATGGAGTCTGAATCTCCTCAAACTGGGTCAAACATCAAATATTAATCATTCATACATAAATAACAATCAGACACTTTACCAGCAAAACTAAAAGCATTTGTTTGCTTACTTTAGAAAGGTTTGGGGCCTGCCTTTAATTTATGGTTCAATTTACTGTATTCCAAACCCACTGCAAGGATTCCCACTAACTCCTAAAATCCAAGTCCCTTTAACCTGTACCAAGACATCCGTCAGGGCCTGCCCTTTGAGCCTATACCCTGCAATCTAGCGATTGAAACTCTTGCTATTGCACTTCGCAGCTGTAAAGACCTATCTGGTATTAGGAGAAGAGGTATGGAGCACAGGGTCTCCTTATATGTAAACGACCTGTTGCTCTATGTCTCCAAGCCAGCTCAGTCCCTTCCATCTGCCTTGGCACTGCTCAGTCACCTTGGTGGTTTTTTAGGCTATAAGGTGAATATTAGTAAGAGTGAGCTCCTCCTGGTTAACGAAGCAGCAAAAAGCCTAGACTTCCATAGCTTCACTCTGAAAGTCGAGCGCAGTAGGTTCACTTACCTTGGAGTCACAGTTACCAAAAATATAAAGATTTATTCAAAGAAAATTGTGCAGTCTTTTAAACAGGATCAAAGTGATAGTCCGGCAGTGGTCTTCCCTAGCAATGTCTTTAGTTTGATGAGTGAACTCTGTTAAAATGGTTTTACTGCCTAAACTTCTGTATCTTTTTCAAACTCTACCAATATGCATAACTGGCTCTGTTTTTCAGCAACAACTAGACTTTCTTATATCCTCCTATATTTGACCTTGTCTAAATAAAATCTACACTCAAAATCTAAAAATAGAAGGGGGCTTGCCCTGCCGAATTTTAGCTTCTATTACTGGATATCCAACTTGAGAAATATTGTGAATTGGTCTTTCTACTATGACCACTCAGACTGTCCTGACTGGATAGCACTCAAGCTTTACCAGGACAACTATCTCTCTCCTCTGACCTTTGTTGGTTCTGGTTTGCCTTTAAGTTGTAGTGCATCTCTTAACAACCTGTGGTTAAACACACACTGAACATATGGTCCCAGTTTAGAAAACAGTTTGGCCTTTACAGTTTCTCTATTTGGAGTCCTATTGCTATAAATCACCTTATTAAGCCATCTACAATAGATCCAGGCTTCCTGCGATGGCACCACAGCGGTATCACTCGCTTTAAAGATCTAGTTATAGATGATACCTTGTCTTTATTCATACAACTGAAAGAGAAATTTGATCTTTTAAACTTAGATTTTTTTCACCATCTTCAAGTACGTCATTTCTTTGTTTCACTACTACCAAAATTCTTAACCACTACAGAAACAGAAATTTTTATTTTTATGTTTAGTTAACTCCAGAAGGGGGTGATGGGGCGTCTTATAATGTGCGTGTATGTGGTGGGGGGAGCGTTTTGTAATGTGTGTGTATATTTGTGGGATGGGGAAGGGCATTTTATAGTGTGTGTACGTGTGGGGTGGGGGGTGTCATATACTGAGGCCGCATACCCCTATGAAACTGGGTCGTTGCGCTCAGTACCCCATGCCCTTACATCTTTCCTTTGGAAAAAAGCCACTTTGTCCTCCTGCAACACGACACAGGCAGAGACACTCACATGCACATGCTACCCTAATCCAGAGGCTATTTCAGTTCAGCTCTGACGTCCAAATGTCAGCCTTTGAGATCTGACTCACAAACTACGTCTTATACTTCAGCTTCAACAAACCAGACGACAAAGACTGAAAGCAGCTGCAGGAACAGTGAGGGAGGTTCTCTGTTCCATCTGTTCCTTTATGTTGCATCTTTCCATGTGTCCAGCTGCAGATGGAACAGAGAACCTCCCTCTCTGTTCCATCTGCAGCTGGACACATGGAAAGATGCAACAAAAAGGATCAGAACCTGAAATATGATGGGAACCCAGGAGACATAAACATGTCCCACCCCGCAGGAGTCGGACGCGCACCTCATTTATATTTAGACGACACGTGGCTGCTCCCGTTAAGTAGATACAGGGGGAGCTCTTCAAACTTCTCACTGCTAATCCTCTCTAAGCCTGACCTCACAGTGTCTGTTTGCCCAACTCATTGTCACACCAGCACATTTATGTGTCTGTCTATGTGTGAGTGTGTACCTGTCTAGCCACTTTGCGAGCTTCCCAGTAGGGCTTAGACTCCTCCACAGCTCGTCCGATCTTCTTCATCACGTCGTCCAGTTTCAGCGTTGCTTCAGCCAACACCAGGCGAAACCTCTGGCGGAAGTCCTGCTCACACACAGATGTGCAGAAACGCACCTTCAGACTTCAACCAATGAGGCGGGCTTAACTGCAGTGGATCCAGCATGACTGTCTGACAGACTGTAGGATTTTACACATGAAAGCATTAGTCAGGAAGATTTCCCAAACTCCTGTCACCGTATTGATTAACTCCAGAACCATCAGAACAGGATTCTGCTTCTTCAAAAAACTATTTTGACTAAAACAAAACACTGATTTAGACAACAGGTTATTCCTAATGGATTGCCAAAAATTAAGATGAACTTTGGTCTCTACAGTAAGTCATTCATATGACTTAGAGACCAAAGGTCATCTTAATTTTTGGCAAAAATGTCTTTGGAGTTTTAAAACTGCAACCTTATTTCAGTAGATGCCACAAATGCTGTTAAATTAATGATATATGTATACTCCAGCTGCTAAGAACAAAATGCAGTGTTTTGATGTTTAAAGTTCCACTCCGATCACCTTTGGATCTGTTGTAAAAGTGGTCTTTAAATTATGATTATGTCGTTTTTAGCTTAAATTTTTTTTTACGTTTTTTTTAGGACATAGTTTCTGCAGAGCAGCAGGAATTGGTTAGAAATTCATGTCTGAGTTGTGGGCTTAACTGTGGGCGGGGCGTAAGTTTGCGCAGACTTCCCATCATCCCTTTGTTTACACTCTCTCTCTCTAGCTTACAGCCCCTCACAACCCTAAGATAACATTAGCGGTGCAACAAAAATGGGGAGCAATTTTGGATTTGATCCAGATTCCAGCTTGGACGAGAAAAACAAAGACGTTTATAGATCTATTTGTCTGACAGTGGAGAATAGGAATGAAGCGGAGCAGGGAGCTTGTGGCCTGAACAGTTTATTTTCTATATCACATGTGGGTTATTTTTTAAAGCCAATCTTTTTTCGTGTGCTCCTGATTCCAATATCAATATAGAAGTAGTACAAATAGCAATTCCAGAATCAGAACAATTCTATAAGAACATGTTAAAAACACCCCAAACCCCATTTTCATCAGAATGGGTCTTTAAGTCGATTGAGGCAGTTTTCTACATGTCTGACTGTTTACCACCAGAGCTGCATCAAACCACTTCTGCTCCTAACAAACCTTAATTTAGCATCTACATGAAAGCAAAAACAGAGGTGAAACTTTCTTTCTTTCTTTTTTAAACTTTCATTTCTGGAAATACATTGAGGCATCTAGGGGTTAAACTTCATTGTTTTACATGAGCAAAAACGTCCAGATAAAAGCTTGCTAGAAAGAAAAGTCTCATCGAGTGACCACTACTAAATTAGGACCCAAGAAAGACAGTCCCTGATTCAAGTGTGAAAGGCCACAGCTTCACCACAAACTCTGCAGCTTTTTTTTTAATTCATGACATCACAGTTTGGTAAACTTTTTATTTAACTAAACTTTTCTTTTATTAACTTTTTATTTTACGTCTGAGATTGAAAGTTTCCAAATTATGCGGCAAAAAATAGAAAGAGTGATGAAAAAAAACAGCTAATTTTAAAAGATATTTGAAATGATAAAGTAATAAAACTTAAACAATAAGAAGAAATTATTTAAAATCCAAATTAAAAGCAACTTGCAAGACTAAGTCTACACATGACAGGAGAAGCCTGGTTTTGTTGGGCCTGATTTCTTCGACAGATTTTTTTTGGATCATTAGCAGATGACCACTTTAGTTTTTCGTAGTAAGATCTGCCGGGCCTCCTGTTTGCTACGCCTGTCATCACACATGCAAATCAGGATACGGCCAAGCTACATTTCAGATCAGGGGCTTCAGCAGCAGCACCTGCATCCTGTCCGGCGCTCTGACGGCACTGAAAATGAGAGATTGGCAAGGCAGAAGGGGGTGGCTGCAGCAGGAAGCACGCTTCCTGTGACATCATTGCGTTTCCTAACTTTTTAATCTTGCACAGAGAAGGTGACGCAGCACAGAATCCAAGAAGCAAATCCTGCAAAAACCCTGCCAGCAGAATTTCTGCTGGATTACATGCTTCTGCAGAGTCCATGAGCGCAACCTTCATCTCACTGCTTGGACCTTCAGCGGATCTACCGAGTTTCATCCTCAGTCAAGTCCACAATCTGAGGTTCCTCCTGAGAACTGCACTCTTTATGTCCTTTATCTGTTTGAATCTTCTGACACAACAAAACACAATACAACAAACCATTGCATAAAGTGTTTATGTACACAAATATCTTTTTAAATGTATAAACTGATATTTACAGAGATATGCATGCATGGTTTTAGAGCAACGTATAATATGAGTTTATAAAATGTGCTTTTTTCAGCCGTCATGGCTCAAGTCACCTGGATCTGCCTCTGTCAGGAGTGGCTTCCAAAAATCTCTAATGCCATTTGTGATAGCCAGAGTCTTGAGAGATCATTTCAAATTTTTGGCACCTCATGGCAGATGGATTTTCTTTTTTCTTACAAAATTGCATTAAAAAAATCAACAATCCATGCCTTATCAGCATCTCCTTCTTAATCCTCTCTGTGCTAAGCTGTCTGTAAGGCTGAGTCATTCAGCTGCAGATAAGCAGATGCTTCTGGTTCTGATCCTCTCTTGAACTGATGTGAGTTTCGTTGTTGGAAAAGATTATTTTATGTGTTGTAAAGTTAACTGATCATTTCTCTGAAACTCCGCCCACTTTTATTTAGCCAACAGTTAGCTTTCAATCCTCAAAGAGCATAAATCATATGTCCTTTTCAAGCTAATTATATTACTAAAATGTTATTTATGTACAGTAAGCATGAACTAAAATTCAACTTTTTAATTTATTGTGTTTGGCTTTGTTTTTTATCATTGTTTTAAATTTTTGATAATCATTTACAAGGTTTACAATCTTGGAACAGCAAACATACAAATTATGGGAGTAAATCTTAATCAAATTGCTTAAGTCTTGCAGTGTTGGTCACAAATATGAAATGGCGTAATATTTGCGCCTGCGCAGACTGATCGGGTAGCCGTTACAAACCGAGTAGCGACGGTAGTTTCATAGAGGGAAATTCCATGATGGAAGCCACAGAAAGGGTGGAGAAAAGACTGGAACGAGACCCAACCCTGCCTGAAAGAACCAACCTGATACTAGAACACATCTGTGGTCTTCTGGGCATGTACCTGAACACCATCTATTTTCAATCTTGAACTTCTACATTTGATCCAGTCAAATTTCTGCCCCACTCCATTCCTTGATCTCCTTAAACCAACGCTTCACGTGGACTTCTGAAGCTGATAACGCTTTCTAAAGCCTTAAAACCATATTAACCTGTCCTCATGTCCCCTGTCTTTCACCTTTTCAACTTGCTGGATACATTTTGGGGTTCCGGGGTCCCAAGGCTGCTTTTGGGTTGAAGGCAGGGTACAACCCTGGACAGGTTGCTAGTCTGTCACAAGGCCACACAATCGCTCACACACACACCTAAGGACGATTTTAGATGAACCAATGAATACATGAAGCATATTTTAGGCCTGTGGGAGGAGGTCAGGGTGCCCAGAGAAAACCAACACATGCACAGGGAGAACATGTGGAGAACTCCAGATAAAAAGAAACCAGCTGAGATTTGAACCAGGGACATCTCGCCGTAAGGATAACCACAGCGCCACTGTGCAGCCCTTCACTCTCTTTCAGATGAAGCAAACCGTTATGGTGGATGCTATAAACCAGGGAGTTGAAGCCACCTTATCCCAAAGTTCTGTGTCTGTGTCAGAAAAAATCATCTGTTATCCTCTGCACAACAAAACCATGATGTCTGTGAAACTAAACTTCTAGTATTGAAGCTAGCACTGGAGAAGCAGCACCACAAGCTGGAAGGAGTAGAGCAGCAGGGGTGGTCAATTTCTTTAATCCATTAGCAAATCATCCTCCTCAGTGTGAAATATGTCACTTTACTGACATCCAGAATGGCCAATCAAACATCCTCTAAAACATACGTTTAAAGACACTGAGCATGCATTCTTTTTGCCACCGGAAAGCCGGCAGCAGCTCCACTGCGCGCCGAGTCCTCTGCAGAGGACTTTCCGGGCCCATGCTTGGAAGCGAGACCGAGACGCCCCATCTGACCCAGCCGTCCACAATTGTTGTTTTCAAAAGGGTGCATTTCATGCCTTTTCCCAAGTTCTCGTCTTCCAAAACAAACAAATAAAAAAAAACATTGAGATCCTTTTGACCAAAGACATTGTTTCAGAAAGAGGTCAGCAGTCCTGCCCTCTATCGAAGTTATGGTTACCGTGTCTTCGGCGTTCCATCTGCAGTCTAAAAGCCTACCAGAGATGTTAATCCAGCAGTTGGGCACTAGTCTCTTTCCTGTGTTCTTGGTACCCCTCCTCATGGTCATGTGTGGTTAGGTGGGCCAAACATGTCCTCAACCATGTCTTCTTCAGTCATTGGCCATGGACCGTTTGAAGTAGTGCATGGATTCCTTCCAACACTTTTCGACTCCCAGGAAGGTTTGGTTTTATTTACCTTCTGTTCAAACAGAACCTGTCTTTTCTTTCCCTGGGCTTGGAGGAGGGTTCATTAGGTTCTGCTCTGGAGTTCTACAGGAAGCATGCTGATTGCAGAAAGCAGGTTCCTCCACACTGCAGGGTGAGCCAGGAGGTCTAACTTATCTCAAAGGTTATTAGCTCAGTGGCTGTTTGTCTACCCAGAACGCTCAGGGTCAATTTCTGTATCCACTAAGTCAAGTGTGTCCAGTCCTCTGATTTAATTTCCTCCTTCAGGGTTCTAACAGGATTTTGGCTCCTCATCCCTTTTTTTGGCCCTCCTGGTTTCCCATCCACTGAACATGTTTGTGCTGTTCACTTGGTCAGTTTTTCAATTCATTGTTGGTCTTCCACATGTTTGAACCCTTCAAGCGAGTAAAGTCTATACAACATTAACTCTGTTTTGGCCACGTTTCAGCCCCCAACCAAGCCTCTGCATCTGGCCTTGTTCTCTTCTTTGGATTATTGTTACCAGTTTTTTTTTTTTGATTAAAATAATTTAATTTCCCTTTGGATTTTTTGCCACATGTCACTTCTTTTTCTTCCTTTTTAGAAAAATCCCCACACCCACTTTGATTAACCTTTTACTTCTTTTCCAGTGTGGCCCGTCAGCAGCCCTCACCCATTCTGGTGTCAGCCTAACCTTATGTAAACAAGACCTCAAGAAAGATTGATTTCTCTCTAGTTAACCCTCCCTGTACTCACCGGAAATGTTAACCTGGTCTACCTAAACCGCAGTCACAGGAGGACTCGGTCATGCTGGCGTTTCCTCTGTCACTGCCGTGAGTTGTTGTCAACTTCGACCGAGATTTTCATTATTAAATCTTTAACCAACACTAAAAATCTGAGTCTGCCTGTGTTTTGTCAATCGTACCCTTCACTACATCCAGAAGAAACTGAAAGAGAGAAGCAGAGCAATGTGATCCATGCTATCCAAAGCAGTGCTCTGTTCTGTGCCTTATGGAGGCTAACCCCCACCCCCCACCCCACCACCACCACCACCCAAAAAAAAAAAAAAAAAATAGGTACATACAGAGGAACCACAACATCAGGCCAGGACCTGATGTGGACAGTGGACAGCTCAGTTGTCCACCGGGAAGCTGGGCAAACACAGGTGGGACCCACATTGTCTACCCAATGTTTAATTAATTATCATTTTAATACACTAAAAAAGCTCTAAACATTGATTTTGCATGATATAGACCCTTTAATTAACTTTTTTCCTACCTCTGAAAAACATCAAGAACCTCCATCATCTGTTGGAACTAAAGAAGTTGAACAACCAAACGTCTTCCAGATCAATTCTAGATTATTTTTCCATGCTGCATTCTGACGGGTATGCTAACCAGAAGCTACAATAGCTGAAAAACACACACACAGGGGATCATGGCTCATCAAAGCTGTTTCTTCGTGGTGCTCTTCTTATTCCAGCTCTGTTTGGGAGTTTTGGACGTGGGAGCAGCTCTAATGAAAAACAGAATCCTGTGGTCTGGCTCTGGAATGCACCGACATAGAACACACACATGACAAGAAAACTCCTTTCAATTTGTGAACATGTGGTTTTGGAGCCAGATTTTTTGGGATTTAAAACATTGTTGTTGTTTTTTTGCAGGAAGCGTAAACTACTTTGGAAAATGACAGGCATGATTCCGGTGCTGGAAGGAAATTTAATTTTACACCACTTGGTTTGACACCACAGTGAAGCATGTCATGTTTCCAAGATTTCCTCCAGAAGATCATCATCTGAAAAATGTGACGTTTTTGTGAGACCTGTTTGAAACATTTTTACCCTGCAGTCTGGAAAAAAGATCTTCCAACCAAGCAGGAAGCAAAAAGAACCAAATATAGAAGGTAAAAAAAGGAAGTGCTATCATCAGACAAAAACCCAGCAGGGGATTTTTGGTGATGAGAATATTAACTGGTGCTCATTTGTTTTTACCTCCAGTTCGCTCTCCCACCGGTTGATGTCATCTGTGGACTGGTTCAGCTTCTCCAGCTCTCCCTGTTTACAGAAAACAGCCTGTGAGTGAAGCAGAACTTTGCCTCAATCAGATACAGTCTGTGTGACTCCTGTTGACCAAATTAAAGGCACGCTGTTCTGTGCGCGTGCGTGCATGCGTGCGCAGAGCACCGAAGCAACAAATACTCCCCCAGTTTCTTCTCTTTGAAACTGCAGCTCAGTTTAATTTGAAGCCTCCTGCATTCAGATACTTGTTGATGGTTGGTTGAATTCTTTTACGCAGTAATCCTCCCATCCCAAGAGTTGTGTTTTTAAACCCGTTTCCCTCTGCGTCTGCTTCCACCGCATCTCTATTTGGTCCCAGACCGAACCTCACCTGAATCCTGGGATCCACTTCTTCTTCCTCCTCTGCATACTGGGACTCATCCTCACATTTATTCCCATTTGTTTCCATTCTATATACGACTCCCCTCCTGGGGGGCAAAAGTGTCCTCGCTGGAAACAAAAGTGCGACCCCCGGAGGGGTTGAACGGCGGGGGTGTCCAGCAGCGATCCGCCCTGTAAAACCTTTACGCAGAGCGCATCGCGTCCCTCAGGCTTTCCGATGGGTTATGGCGTCAGCAGCGGCTGCCTTGTCCTGCAACTGGAAGGTCCGCCGCACAGAAAACAGTGAGAGCCATTTAACCTCAAGGACCGACAGCGGACGAACTGTGGAGAAAAACGACCGGGAGGTGCCGCTTCTGGTCTGGGCCTTCAAAATAAAAGCCCAAGAGCCATCTGGCATGTAACATATGTTAGAGAAGATTATAATAACAAAAAGAAATCACCTTCTTATAAAGAAATCATCATGATATGAGGAATGGGAGCTAAAACTCATCCAAATGGCCAAACACAGACATTTTAGTAAGTTGGAGGCCAAATAATTTATGTATGCTTTAGCAAATATGAAAAATATGAGCTGGTGTTGTGCTGCTGACAGTCATGGAAGAAAGTGTTTCTCCTGTTGGTCTTTATCTTCACCCACATAATTGGAAAATGTGGGCTCCAAACGTCCATTTCCTAAACCCACTCCAGTCTCACTCGGGTCACTTGGTTGCTGGAGGCTATCCAGCTACTGGAGGAAGAAAAGGAGGGTTCTACCTGGAAAGTTCTGCAGTTAATCACATGGCCAGAAAGGCCAAAATGACAGAATCAGACAAATTATTACATTCAGGGCAATGCAGCGTCATCAATTAACCATTGAAATATTTTTTTTGGGTTGCAGGAAGTAACTGGAGGAAGCCCACACATGCACAAGGAGAACATGCAAACTCCACACAGAAGGGCCCATTTAAACAAGGGGCTTTCTCACTGTGAGGTGAAAGCGCTAAGCACTGTTCCACCATGCAGAGTAAATTTAGGATTTTTTTTTATATAGTGACGGCAAACATCATGCTCTTTATTTGCTGTAATTGGTTGATTATAAATTAGGCAAAAAGTTCTACAATGAGAAACTGCAGAGAGACATTTTATTAATGTTTTGTAATGCATTAAGTAAGGATGAATATAAATATCAATTCACTGCTAATTAATCCATTAAATAAAACACTTCGTAATGCAAGTAATTCTAGGATAATTATGACTGAATTAACATTAATAAAGGGGCCTTCATTGTACTGAAACATTTATGTATTTTTGGACCTACTATTTCAGGCTGCCAATGCTTGTGCTGCTATAATCTTATCCAGGAATTATTTGGATTTTGTGTTGGACTCATAAACCTTGTGGACCCCTAATATTCCTGCCACAATGGTTCATGGGAATTTTCAAAATATAAATTAAATACAGATTACGTTCGTGCAGAGTTTGGAAGAAAACGAAGATGTTCATTGATCTACTCGTCCACTAGTTGATGCATCAGAATAGAGCGGATTGTAGTTTCTACATCACTGCTTTATCCAACTGAATTTTTTTGTCTGTTCCACAACGATTTGAATAAAAAAATACTCAGATTTTAAGCAATTCTAAGCTTTATTCTATGTAATATATGTTCTCCATCATCAGAAAAATGTCACAAGAACACTTAAAAAAGCAAAAACATTGGAGTAGATTTTTAAAAGGAAACTACAGCAAAAAATGCACAATAAATTGAGTCAGATCCATTATTTTAACACACATTTAGAGACTGGGGCTAATTTGTGCCAAACAGGAATCTAAACATAACAGGTTATAATTACTTTTAAATTGGTCAGTTTCCGCCCTGGACTCCGACCCCACCCTCTTATTTTGAAAGGAGCCACTTCCGGACACTTTTTCAGCTTGCAGCAGCTTCGGCTCAGGAGCTTTTGCAGCTTCCACTCGCCATCTGGTGGCTCCCGGGAGCATCTGGGGGGTAATTTTTAATATTACCTACAATTATAATCCCCCTATATTCACATTTACCATTATTTTTTAGTTTAGTTTGCAACTTCATTTAACTAAAAATAATGAGGTTTCAGTATGCAATGACGCAAACTTAAACGCCGGGGGAAATGGCGCAGATGTGCCTCAAACCTTTGACCTGAGAGGACGCAGCTTGAACAATCTGGAGCCTCTTTAAAAGTGTGCTGTGATTTGAAGCGCGCGTTTTGCCGGCGCGGAGATGTCGCCAAAACGCGCGCCTCAAATCCCTGCGCGCGCTGTGGTGCCACCGCGCCTTCAGGGGCTCCTGTCCTGCAGTGCCGCAGGTTTCTGTTGAGCTGCAGTTGGGCTGAGTGAGAAAGTTGGAAGCAGTGCCGCTGCTTCATCGTCATCGTCCTTGTTTTTTTTTTCTCTCTTTCTGCGCGCGCAGGCCTGCGACCCACTGGCTGGTTTCATAACGAGAGCCGGGAATGGAGCTGTGAGAGTGGACGGACGCGGCAGCCTTTCAGAGCAGCAGAGCAGCGTTGATCTTCATCCAAGGACCATGCGGAGAGCGCGCTAAGGAGATGCTGTACTAGAAGAGGCTGCTGGTGCTGATGCTGCTGCTGCCCCATCAGCTGTTCTTTGCGTCTTGAGCATCATCGGTCAGAGAGAAAGCGATCAGGGACACCGCAGACAGACAGGATGGAGTTCAAGCATCTGGTGGAGGCGGCGGAGAAGTGGTGCTCCGGGAACCCATTCGAGCTCATCTTCGCTGAAGAGAATGACGAGAGGCGGCTGGACTTTTACGCGGAGCCCGGCGTTTCCTTCTACGTCCTGTGTCCCGGCGGCACCGACAGCTTCGTAAGTGGAGCCCGCGGGGGGTGGGGGCTCTGCAGTAGGTGTGCCGGCCTGGCAGGTTGGGGATGTTGGGATGGGGGTCGTCCCGGTTTAATTTCACGGATCATACTTTTAAATTTTCCCATTTTCATATTTTTATTGGCTGCTTTCTCCATCATCAACCATGTTTACTGCAACACATAACAGATCTGCGACACCGGCCTGTAGCAAGGCCTCAAACTTTCAAAATAAAGGTAGCACACTGTTTAGGTACCAATCAAAACAAAGGGTCCTTCAAAATAAAACAATAAGAGAACACCGGTATTCGCATGCACCCCCCACCACACACGTACTTTTTGCCTGCTGTAAGGGCTAAAATAGATTTAGTCTTACATTTAAAAGTGTGAGAGGGTATTTTGGCCAGTTTTCTGTCTGTTTGTTATTACAACCTCAGTCAATACAAAAAAGTTCACTTTTTTTTGTTTTGTCAAATGGTGATTGGACAAAATCTGCAATTACGTCACCAGTGTGGTCTGTAGGTTTTTATATGACCCCATTTAAAAAACTAAAAACCTTGGTTCTGGTTCCAAAAGCTCTTCTTGTCTTTGGGGGTCAGATTTTTTTGGGAACTGACTATTCAGATGTAATTATGGCAGGGTTAGGGTTAGGGTGCAACCAACATACATTTCCAACAGTTTTTATGCTTGGTCACACGTAAATATGTGTGAACATCTGCCTTTTTCATAAATCTACACTTTTCTCTTACATAAAAGATTATATTTTAATTGAATAATAATTTGAAAACACACATAAAATGGGGGCATATATTTTTCATTGACATGATAACAGATTACAGTTAGTTTTCCCTTCCATTTACCATTTTACAGAAAGGTTACAGTTTGGCCATTTCAGTTTGTTCACAAAAAAATGGTAGTAAAAATGTACAGAGTGTAAATTTACTGCATTGTTTATTTGTTTTTTCTTTTGTTCAAATACATTTTTAGATAGGAAATTATTGCTGGATGGCCCATCCAGGGTGTACCCAGCCTTCACCCAACAGGGGCTGGGATGGTCTCCAGCCACCCCAAAATGATTGAACAGGTTTAGAAGATAACTGACAGTCACAATGACAGATGGACGGACAGACAGACAGACAGACAGACAGACAGACAGACAGACAGACAGACGGACAGAAAGATGGACATACGGACAGACAGACGGACAGACTGACGGACCAGACGATCTGGTTGTCTTATGCAGCCACACTGAGATAGATCCACCTTATATCTTTTTTTGTTTGTACTGTTTACCTTTCAGTTCCATAAAAGTCTTGTTTTCACACAAAAATCTAAATCAAACATGTTTTTACACTCTAAGAGACTACAACAGTGCAGTTCTTTTTTACTTTAAATTTTTTAATACTCATAATTACTACACATTTTTCAAATTAATGTTTAATGTTTCTGGCTACGTTACCCTCCCGTGTTCAAAGCTGACCACAGCTATCATTATTTTCCACTCTGATCATCTTTTGTTCTATTGTCAAATCGTTCTTAGATGTCTTTTAATTATGATGATGCCGTTTTTAACCAAATCCAAGAACCTGTGTCATTTTCTAGAACATAGTTTCTGCAGAGCAGCAGGAGTTCATTAGAAATTCACCTCAGAGCTGTGGGCAGGACTGTTGGTGCAGAGCAACCCAGCCCCCTTTCCCCTCCCTGTTGCTGAAAGCTATGGGAGCAGGGAGCTTTTTGCCCGCCCTGCATATGTTCTTCGTTACAAACGTAATTTTTTTTCTGCCATTAATTCACAACGATTTCAATATACGATGTGAAATGTAATTTTGAACCTAATTTCCTTCATATTTCCTCTATCATGAGAAAAATGCTGAAAGGACTTGTTAAAAACACCAAAAACACAATTTTCATCGGAGTGGGTCTTTAAGCCAAAATCCATTGAACCCATTTGATTCATGTTTGAGGCCAGTCATTTTTTAATCTCTCTTTTTTTTACCTCAAAAAGCAGCTTGGAAAAGAATGTGGCATAATTTGAAAACCCAAATAAACAACAGTTTGCTTTCATCTTCACGTAATCTGTTACGGGTGTCATTACCAACGATCTGTTGTTTCTTTAGTTACTTTCTGTCTTCTTCTTTTTGAATATTCCCCTCGGAGCATGCTGCATTCTCCTCCTCTGTAACCTTTCCCCTGTCAATTGTTGTTCCTCTGTGTTGTCTGCACACACAGACACACTGAATCCAGAGTTCTCGGTCTACCATGCTTCCAATTATCTTCAACAACTGGCTGTTGCTCTGCAGGGCATGGGATCTGGTTACTTTCACTCCTTGAGTGCAGCTATCAGCGAACATCTCATATGTCTGCTAGGTTTGGAGCCAAGAGCCTGAACTCAGGTCTGTCCTGAGAGAAAGTCTGAGCCTCAGACACTCTTTAACCTGAATCATCTCTGTGGTATTTATCAATTCTTAACCTAAATGCATACTCAGTTGAAGTTCAGTAACTGCCTGAACTTTGATCTACAGTTAGAGCGTAATCTGACTGTAGCATGGCGGGAAGCAGTTACTCTCAATCAAAGCCTTTTAAGTTTCTTGATTTTTCTGTTTTATATTAATTCCAAGAAACTGTGAAGTCGTGTATACACAAGATTTAATATGAAGCAAACTAACAAAGTGACGTTGTGTAAAGTCTGGTTTTATCTGAGCTAAGATCTCCATATGTACATAGTAAGCTCTAATGGCACTGACCTGAAAATCTCAAAGACCGCGCCAGCAAATAAGAGACAAAAGGTCACTAAGATATTCAGGAAATCTCTGTGTAAATCTCTAAGATCTCAAATATTAAAATAAGATCAAACCAGACAGGAGGGATGCAGACCTTCCTGATCGTTAAAAAACTCGTTCCTGCAGCTCCTGGGACAGCTCACAACAGTCCAAATTTGTTCAAATATCAGAGTTAGGGATCAGTAGATCTTTAAAATGTCTGCAACTCATCCAAAATGGAACCAAAGCTTATTACAGATGCCAGTAAGCTGCTCACCTTCTTCTAGTGGCTCTTTACGCTGGCTCCCCATCAAAGAAATCATTTTCTGAATTTTGAATAGTTTTTTTAGCCTTGCATGGAAAAACTTATATTTAATTTATATTATTTTATATTAAAACTCATATTTGGACCAACAGATTAAGAAACTCAGAGGTGAGAACACAAAATGAAAAAAATAAAAATAAAAAAAACACTTCATAAGAAGTTTGGTCCAAAACCTCTAATGGTTAACCACATTTTGTTGGTGTGAACTTGGGAATCAAACTTTGGTCACTTTAGAAGCAGATTAGGGATTAGAACCAGCGCTAAAACACCATCCAGTGGGGAAAAAAAAGAAAGTAATGGAAGCACTTTGGATTTTATTAGATTTGAAAAAAAAAAAACAGTGTAAAATGCAAATTCAAAGAAATATTTGTCAAATGTTCAGTTAGTAAAAACAGATGTGTCTGAAATATTCAGATCATGACCGGGATCTGGATTTGTTTATGCCATTCCACATCCAGCCACCCAGAGGTACTTAAATATGTCATTAAAAGAGGTTGGGGGGTAACAATGGGAGGAGCAGAATTTTAGTCAGAGAAGGAGAGGTAGTAGCTTTTCATTGCTTTTTTTTCCTGTTATGTAAACTTGGATGAATTTTATGTTTTTGTGCTTTGATGTGTTTTAACAAACCAGCCTCAATTCTTCAAGTATTCATCTTTTTTGTTTTTTGAAAGTACATGAAAAAAACTATCCTGTCAAAGTAAAATGTACAAGTCTTTTTTTTATGGATTTCAATGTACAATGGACAATGATATTAAAAGCAAATCCAATCATCTAGCTGTAAAATGTGAAATATTGAAAGGTAAATAGAATTACCTTTTTGGGTTACGAAAAAGCAAAAGCAGCCCTAAGAGGACCTCATAAGTTTGCCTGCCTGCCACCTGTTGCTAAATTTCTCCACCACGCCTGACCGCCCGCCCCAAAAAGCTAATGCATAACCTAAGAGAACGGCCTTTAGACTGCAATTAAACAACACTAAAGCCAGCAAAGGGGCCATTGCTCTAGTAACCTGTCCCACACAGCAGCCTTTATCACTCAGTTCCTTCATCAGGCTGAATGAACACAAACCAGCTTCAACCCTGATCTGTATTTTGCCAAGCTGCTTGTTTCTCCTCAGCCCATAATTAAGCAGTGTTCTGAAATATCTGCCATGTTAGACACCAACATTTAATTTCCTTTCTTCCTTCATTGGTTCCTCTCTGTTTTAGGACCTCATTGTTTCCTCCCTTCCCTCATTCCACATGTGTTTGAACTCATGAAGTAAATTCTGCTGCTTTGCTTGATGACGACGTTTCCGTTTGTGTTGCAGCATGTGTGGAGTGAGAGCGAGGACTGCCTTCCCTTTCTCCAACTGGCCCAGGACTATATCTCCTCCTGTGGGAAGAAGACTCTGCTGGAGGTGCTGGAGAAAGTCTTCACCTCCTTCAGGCCTGTAAGGAAACTCACTTCAGCTCCTTAAGCATCTCTGCAGCAGCAGCTTCTCCTCCTTTAATATAAGGCTCAGTCTGTCGGCTGTGGGCTAAACATCAGAGAGGCTGATTTTTACTTTGACTCATTTTAAGGAGGAAAAATCAAGTTCAAAGGTTTGTGGCAAAAAAAAAGTAAAAAATGTTCTTCTTTTTTTAGCTTAAATGATATTGTTTTTAAATCTGGTAACCCAAATTTCACATTTTTAGGTTTAAACCGTATGAATAAAATCACAGAGGCTTAAATTTAAAAGGAGAATTGTTGTACATACATTTTTTTTTACTGTTTTCAAGGGTTCAACAAAAGGAAACCTATACTGTCTGCCTAATTCAGTGTGTCTAAGGTAGCTGATTGAACAAGACAAAGTAAAGTTTAAAGTTGCGTTGGGTCACCCACTTGCCTGTCAAAAACAGCATCCCCAAATATGATTTGAGCTTTACTAAAATCAAAACTGCAGATTTTTAAAAGGAATTCACCCTTACCCCCAAACAGCTGTCAGATACCGGAAATAAAGTAATGAACATTAAAATCCTTCAAACCAAGCGTAAATATGTTTTATCTTGGTGTAAAATTAGCCTTCAAGCATTGGAGTCAATAGGAAATTGCTCGTTTTTGTAACCTGCCTCCGGTGGTCTTTAGTGGAACTCCAAAACTTGGTACTTCCTGGTTTGTGTCGAGTTTGGGAACATAAGGTGGAGTCTTGGTTTAATAATATGATGCTGATTACTCAATAACTAAAACTTATAAATGCACGCAGTTAAAATGAATGATCCACTGAAGAAAAAAACTCTTTTGCAACGACAAAACAGAATTAAAACCAAACAAAAGATCTCTGAGATTTCCGTCCTTCTGAGTCCCAATGACGGCATGAAGATTTGAAGTAAGCCAGTGGTCACATGACTTCATCCATTTGTTTTGCACTGATTTTTTGCACCAACATTCAGAAAGACTGACAGGACCACAAGTTCTGACATTTCTTCAAAAAGATTCAGGTGTTTAATGCCAAAGAAGTTTAAAAAAGGTTTGAACCAGAACACGAGGATGTTTAATGATGTTTGGAATGTGCAACAAGCGGCCTAGTGGTCACCTAGTACTCTTCCAGGGCTTCAATTGCCTCTATTTTTAAATGGCTCCGAAGCGGAAGTTGTGGCATTTCCCCTTGTCCTACTTTGTTGTTATGCTTAAATAACCAACAGAGTGTGGAAAACACAAATTTCAAACAGAGAAGGTGGCAGAATTCCCTCCTGTTCAAAGTCCTCTCTACCCATCAGTAAATTGAAAGAGAAGGAGCTCTTGTGAGCTTCACACTCCTCGGCAGGATATAACCTTTGAGACAACAGTCCATCTCGTGGTGCTTCATGGCAATCTATGGTCTTAAGGCTTAATGGAACAGGAATTGTTTCAGTCCTGAATATTTGGAGAAAAGAGCCCATCAACTTAAGCTTCACTTCCCACCTTCCTTACCTTGCAGACCACTTCAGGGTTTCCGTCCCAAAATGGTTTGTTTTAAACATTATAAGCGAGTTTATCCCCCTGGAAGCAAGAAAATACACGATAACCCCCCCCCCCCCCCCATCCCCACCCCCACATGTAAAAGCTAACAAATTGTACAGAAAAGTCAACATCTTAGTCTTAAAGCACCATTCTGTTTATGATGGAAAGTACAACCTACCAGTAGTTCTTTATTTGAGTCTTTTCCATTGTAGCTGTTTTTTTGTGTCTGTATTGTCTTCTAAATAAAGATTTAATTATTCAAAACCTTCTTTTTCTGCTAGCTGCTGGGCCTTCCAGACATAGACGACGACACCTTTGAGCACTTCCACGCCGACGTGGAGGGGGAACCTGGACCCGACCAGCAGCAGATGGGGGTCAGCCAGCAGTGATCCGCCCCCACCCCCTGCCCCCCACCCCTCCAGTACCCATAAGGAGACCTGGCCTGAGCAGAGCTGCTCCAAACCTCCGGACATGAACACATGATAAACATACTTACAGTCAACTTGCTGGAATTGCACCATTTTTCTTGAATGTCTCAGTGGCTTTGCTTCCCAAAGAATGCACTTTGTCGAGTCCTCCATAGAACAAACACACACACACACACACACATTGGGGAGGTGGAACCCTGTGTACAATGCAAGTAGTAATCCTCCATCTGCTTGGTTCCTCAGAAAGAGTCCAGAGGTTTGGTTAAAGTAAAGTTGGAACGTCACGGCAATAAACCCCTTCTAACTCTGTGGGGGAATCTGCGGAAAACTGTCCTTCTGCGGCTGCAGATGTGAGGATGAGGATGAGAGGAAGAAGCAAGTGTGGAGGTGTAGGGGGGGGGGCTCTATAAATGACATGACAAACATCATACAGTTACAGGAAACCCATTTTAGGTGTTTATTGTTGCACACTGTCACAGCTATGGACACCCCCCCCACACACACACACATGCTGCACATGACACTTCTCATATCCTGCAGTCTTCCTGGTTGTTGTCGGTGGTCTTTTCTTCTGCAAAACTCCTAGATTCTTCTACATGCCTTTTCTTCCTATCTCTGCTTTTTTTAACCTTTCATCTGATGACCAAGCTGAGGAGGGGGGGCGCCCTCACCCCAGGGTAGGGCCCATGTTCTTTCCAGTCACAGATGTACTGCAGCGCTCCCCACATGACAGCCCCCCACACACCCCACATTTCCTTTGGCCTGTAACGCTGTTCCTTCATGAGCCTGTGATCGTCCAGCAGTCTCTTCTGTTTGCTCAATAAACCCGTGTGAGCAGAGCCCTCCTCTCCCGCCTGACTTTTATTGGAGCACAAAGACACAAACATGGAGGGATTTTCTTTTTTTTTTTTACTTTATTATTCAACACAAATAGAACAAATATGTATGACAGGATCAATAGTCATAACAACAACAATGTCAGGGGATGGTACATATATTACAAAAAGATTACAGATGCTATGCATTGAAAATATTCAAAGACAGACAGTTTTCATAAATATGTACATGGAGGGATTTTCATGTTGGACCTGCTGCTGCTGCTGACGTCACAGACCACCTGACGCTCACTGCGTCAGGTTTGAGACGGCTATGCGCACAGGAAGCTTGGCTTCAACATTCAAAGTAAAAGCACGAAAATGGTTGGCTGCACAAAGACCTGAGGAAACTGTTATTTACTCTGTCAAGAAGAAATAGAACTACTTTGTCTGCTTAACAAAAAAAAGAATATTATAAAATATATAATATATAAGTTTAAAATAATTAGATTATATAAGAAGCCCTGTGACCACGAAAGGGATAAAACGGCAGAAAATGAATGAAGGAATATAAGAAGTAAAATTATTCACCCATTCTTCTCAGCAACTTTTGCAAATAAATCATAATTAACTTATAGACTCAGCTGCATAAATAAATCCAAAAATATGAGTATTTACACATCAAACATGCACCAACAGGCAAAACTCAAGATTTTGAACCACAACCATAGAACAAAACAACAGCACGCAATGTTAAAAAAAGGACATCACATAATATTAAATACATATTAGTTACATAATGTTCTACAATGGAAATTCATAATTCTTATTAATTTACCTAAAATCCATCCTCAGACCTCTGTGCAGCAACATAAACACTCCTCCTAGTTTTGTACATTTATGATCTTAAAATTATGTCATTTTTGAAAAATTAGTCATTTTTGAGAACAAAATATTTCTGGAAAAATCATAGAATTCTCAGAAACCTCCTATGAATTTAATTAAAGAACGTAAAACATCTATGATAACGGCTGAATTACAACATTTAACTCCCAAACAGTTTTTGGTTGATGAAAGGTCAACCTTGTGTAATCTTCATTGATAAGCTTTAAACTGCTGCTTTCAAAGGGCTTTTCCCAGTCTAAACCTGCTGGTTCTTTACTCATGCCGGCACAGAAAATTTCATTTTTTAAATCCTTTTAGGTGTTTAGACAGTTTTGAAATAGAGATCATGAAAAAAATTTGAAATCAGGGTTTTATGAAACATTACTTGTAAAGTTTGACTTTTCTGCTGACGACTGAAGATAGTGAAACTTTGGGATATTTTCATGGAATACAGACAGACAGGAATGTTTGTCTTGACGGACAGGTGAGAAGAAAATGTAAATGTCGTTGCAAATGATCTCCTGAGTGTGTTGAACATTTGGTCTGAATGTTCTGCTCTGCAGGCAGAAAAAGAAACAGTGATTGATATGAATCTCTTCTCCACCTCTTCACAGTCACACCCACCTCATCTTTTTGTGTGGGTCTGTGTTTGCTCTCCGTTTAAACCGAAATTACATTTCCTATTTCAATTTATTACAACACACTTTATGATTAAATAAAACTCAAATAAGTCCCTTGGGAACAGGGAACTTTTTAGTCTTTATTTTGACATGAGTACACTTAAAGTACATTGTTGAGTAAAACTAACAAACCCCTGAGCGTTTATTACACCACCTACCTCAGACAGATAAAACCATTCGAGTAGTGCTCCTTTGTTCGGCCATGAGGACACAAAGGTTTTGCAGGCTTTTATTTTGAAGGCAGCTTTCCGTTTCATGTGCTGTATTTCTGCGACTTTGACCAAAATGCCCCACAGCAGGAGGAGGAGGGCAATCCTGTTTTTATTTTTCTGTCCAGACGGCTGCAGATAAGTACAAAAACAAAGTGGGAGCAGAAGAGCTTGGGGTCTGCCGCTGCGCCTCAGCCCTCGTCTGGAGCGCAGGAGCCGCTGGCGAGATCCTGCAGAGGTCTTCTCCACTTTGTCTTCTTCTTCCCATTGTTATAAAAAAAAGTGGGGGGAGGAGAAGGGCTGAGCTACGAAGGGAGAGACAGAAAACAACCCCGAACAACTGAGAGCAAGTTCAGCGTCAGCGTGTGCGCACTTTACGCACGGGCAGAACTCTGACATGCGGGACCGCGGCTGATTCCTGTCCTGTTGTTGGCTTCCTCCCTTCAGAAGTCACTGTCATAATGTCTCGTGCAAGAAATCTTTAATAAAAGCCGTCGCAGCATCATCATGGGGGCCAAACAGAGCAGCCAGGTGTTTGACGGCAGGACTCGGGCTTACTCCAGCTCAGACCTCCCGTCTGGGAACTCCGGTGGACGGGAAAGGATTTCGGGATTGAGGTACACCAACGGCCCCGACGGACCCCGAATCCGATACACAGCTGGAGGCCCGAACAGCTCCGGGCTGAGTATCCCGGCCGGCGGCAGGTCAGGGTCACACAATCAGAGCCTGGATGGCACAGATGAGGTGGAAGGCCAGCTGCCCCCCGACAGCCACAGGTTACTCATAGGCTCTCTGCCGGCGCAACTATCGCCTCGCCTGCTGGGAGGTAAGGCTCCAGCGCGCAACATGTAGACCACAAACCCATGATGACATGTACTGATTCTGTCCGCGTGGACTAGGAATGTGTTTGCAGCACAAAATGTCCCATTCTTATCTCCAGCACTTTGTGCAGCAGCTCTCCGAGCACTCCTGACTTTGTTAGGGAAGCATACTGCTCAGTGTTTTTCCATCTGTGATACCTGCCACAGTTCATATCTGTTTGATGACTGACTTCTTTGTTTGGCACATTAACTGAGCCACAGGTGGCCCCGGCTGCTCTGCTGTTCTTTGTTTTCCTTCTTCTGCTCTTGTGTTTTTACAGAACATGACTGTTTTGCGCTCTGGCTGAGAGGGAAGAGCGCAGTATGTAGGTCAACAGATAAGAGCTTCCTGCTGGTTACACATTGCTTGACAGGCAGACGCACAACAACGGCACACAAACTTCCTGAATCTGCAGGTCTTGCTGTTTTCTGCAGCTCGCCGGATTAGATCACAAGAAAAGCCAAACGCCGCCTCAGGACTCCCTAAAACCGAAGCCCAGCCCTTGCCTTCTGTTGGCAATTTTTCATAACTGACTTTCAGATCCCCTCCCCCTCTGTCCACGTACAAGCATAACTAATGAGGAAGTGTAATGACTGGAAACCTCATCGATAACCTTTGGTCATGGGAGTCGTGTGACTGTGACTCTGCAGAACTTTTGGCTGCTGGGATGGTTTCAGGCTATTTTCTGTGTTTTGCAAATCATAGTGATTTAAAATGCATCTTTGAAGCAACATGTGGGTCCAATTAGACACCGAAATCTTTCTGGTCTGCCTAATAATGTTTCCTGGTTTATGTTGCTGCATTGAGTAAGGTCATCTATCAAATAGGTCAGGAGGTGATAATGGATTTCTGTGGAAGACCGGGAGTTGCATGCAAGCGTTTCAGCTGCAACGGTTCCAACGTCTTTCCCTGTTTACATGTCAATAAAAGACTCGGGGAGAGCTGCGTCTGGACCCCTTTCAGTGTTTATGTTTGTCTGTGTTTTTCCCAGGATTCCACTGTCCTGTTTGCTCCAAGTTTATGGCAACAGATGAAATGGAGAAGCACCTGCTCATGTGTTTCAGCAAGACGCGCCTCACCTACAACAGTAAGTTTCAAATTCAGGCCCAGAAACAGGAAATCCTGCACGTTGTTTCCTTCATGCTGCCGAGTATTACAACACAGAATTTAGCAGATGTTTGCTCAAAGACCCTCACACGCTCATAATTGACAGTGCTGTAGGGACAGAATATGCACACCATCACCAGGAATACTTTGAGCAGTGGTTTATCTGAAAAATCCCAGTTTTTCTTGCATGTTTTGCTCCTTTCTGCTTAATGGTCACAACCATCCTGCTTCATACAATAACATACCTTAGACTCAAAATTTAGACAGTTGTTGGAACACGCCTTGTGACGTCTTTGTAGCCCTGGGGGTATGAGAATCAAACATCAATCAAAGGGCCACGCCTCATTTGTCTGCCATTTTCTGAGGTCAAATGTCAAACGCCACAACAAGGTTCATAAAGGTTTACTGCAGTACAGAATTCATAGCAACTAGCCTCTAAATGTGTTCATTTCTCTTTACCTGAGCCGGTTAGGTTGATATTTCAGACAAATTGTGCATTTTGTTGTACAAGCACAGTCGCTCCTCAATCTTTGACGGCTACCCCATCGATCCCTGCATGTGCGAACATTACATCACTTCTTCTTTGTTGCCAGCATTGCATCAGTCAAGCAATTTCATTTAGATTAATTCGTTTTTGCTTTTTGTATGTTTGTGGTTTCAAGTTTGTAAACTTTCTAAATCATTGTCAAACACTTAAAATATAGATGTAAAAGAAAAGATCAGCTCCTGGTCAGATTTCCTGACAGTTCTGCCTCCTTTACGACTGAACTCTGTGCTTACTTTTTTTTTTTTGTTTTGCTCCGCAACTGAGAGGTTCTCCCGACTCAATCACAGCCCCCCAAAATATACAATAATAATAATGGATTAAATTTATCTGCGCTTTTTCTTGGTGCTCAGAGCACTTACAATGTTTCCATTATTCATTCAGTCCTCATTCACATTTGGTGAATGAGGACTGGCGTAGGAGGCGTGGCTTCATTTGACGACCTGCTCCACTGCTTGAGCTACTGCCACCTTGTAAAAGAACATCGCCTAAATGCAACACTGTGAAATCGTAAATTGTTGTCGATATAGACGATGAAAATCTCAGTGGTGTGTGATAGAATGACATCCACACGGCTTGGAGTCCTTCTCTCTCTTTGAACACTTTTATTTTTTACACATATTGGTAAAAAGAGGAGAAGTGAGCGCATTTTACTCTGAGGAGATGTGACGGACTGCTGCAGCTGCTTTAGCCGTTAAGAGCGTGTCTGTGCTAACGGAGTTAGAAAAGTGGCAGTAAGTTGTGCTGTATCCTCCTACCTTGGGGAGTAAACTGTCACCAAGCAAAACCGAAGAAAAAGAAAACATTTGTAGTCCACTTGTAGTCTTTTATTTTTTTAGGTTTTTCAGTCCTGATCCTTATCATTTGTTTTTTTTTGTCAACATTAAAATAAACGTTTTGATTATTATAAACATTTCAAGAAGTTATTTAGCAGAAGTAGATGCATTTTCACGCATGGAAGGACTGATCAGGTAGCTGTGCCAGATTGGGTAGCTATGAGGAAAAACCCCAAATGGCGGCCATTGTTAAAGTTGGCAGCCTTGCACTCAATTGTTACAGAAATATTCAATGTCTATTCGTCCCAGTCTCAATAACATGGACTGCTAATGCACAAAATGCAGTCTTTTAACATGAGAGGTCCCATCAGAATACTGTTATGGATAAATTATGTATCTTGGAATTTCGGGACAAATTAGCTTTTTTGAAAGAGGAGGTCATGCATGCTAAATTTGGTTCTTATACCACAAAATGCATTATTGCTTTCACACTGGTTTTGAAGGTGGGCCATTTTACTCTGCAGTCAGTGGCGTTTTTGCCTCACATGCGCCTGAGTAATTCAATAAACTGACCTGAATCCTGAATTGGTATTTGATTCTGCTGATGTGTGTTGAAGCTGTGTGACAATTCCAGGTAGCTTGATCCACTCCTAAAAGTGCAGTGTGAAAGAAAACTTTAGAAATCAATTCTTTGGGTGTTCCCTGCCCAGCAGAAAAGAATCTGCTGCTCTTTCCAGTCTGAAAGCGTCTTTAGGTTTCTGGGCAAATGTTCTATCTGTGCTGCTGTTTGGGTAAATGTTGACATCAAAAAGAAATGTCACTGTTTAGATGCTCTTTCAACATACATGGAGATCCGTTTAAATACAACCTCTGGAGTGTAATTTGATTTTGTTCCTGTTGTTTTCACTCCAAAAAACAAAAAATAAAACCTCTCCAAACACCAACAGAGATCCTTGTAGACTTTGGCAAACAGTCAAACGTGTGTCACGTTGGCCCTTTGGCCCCCATAAAGACTCAGAGAGGCCAAAATAGCTCTGAAGGTGGGCTAAAAGCTGAACTCTCACTTTGCTTTTCACTTTAGTCCACCGCTGCAACGCTGTTTATAACTTCAGCAAAGAAGAGCCTCACTTTAGGAAGTGGGACAAAAAAAGGTGAGCTGGATGCTCACGCCAGGAGGAAGACAAAGAGAGGCTTCTTCTACTTATGGAAATGATGAAAACTCCTGGTGTAGCACATGCTCCCACCGCACTCCATAAATGTGCATTGGTTCACTACAAAAATCTAACTGCTTTTATGTCCAAATTTCAATAAATGCTAAGTTTGTTAAACATTTGGGGCAGTTAAACTTCAGTATCAGCATTCTGCAGCGTTTCAAAAAGCCTCCAAGGTGCAGGTGCAGCACTTTGTTTTCCAGAGCGGCAGCAGAAAAGCCCGACGGTTGGGCGATGCAGCTGCACCTTCACCTTGGGCACGCCGTGCCTGAGCACCTAAAAGCCATGCGCCAAACATCTACACACAGGAAAGACAGACAGGTATTGGCAGAGGAAGTCGTTCTACAGTTATCAGTAAACACACTTTGAACCAAAGCCATTGATACCGCAACGCTGTGTGCAGAAGTAGAACGTCACATTTGAGGAACCAAAATTGTGTTGTGCTTTTGTGGTTTCACAGAGAAAGATGAGGAAAACGTCCGGAACCTGAAACACTGAGCTTTAGAAGGCGATGAAGCAACTTTAGCAACATCAACCTGAACTGTTTTGTAATGAATTTTCACCCCCTGCTCTGCACATCAGTGCGCGTTCACTTAGACCCAGCTGTTTCAAGGTCCCCGGCGTTGCATAAAGTCAGGTCGAAGTCTCAACTTGTTATTGTGACATCTGCATTCTTCTCCGTTCCAGCCACTCGGATGCGGGTTTGTTTGTGTGCTCAGGACCGTTTTCCTGTTGCGTAATCCACTCCTGAAGTTAGAACTCGTGCTATTGGTCCATGTGGTCTCTAAACAAGTCCAGATTGAAGACTCGTCTGTTTTTTTTGTTGGGTTGTATGGGGAAACATCTTCACCTTCTTTAGAAAACCAAGGCGCGCTGTAAAATGAACCAAAAGGTCCTCTGCCAGCTTCTATCCATGAAGGGATCAGATCAAACGTTCTAAAAGGCTGTGATTTTTCAATTTTTAAAAAAAATTTTTTTTAATGAATGCAGTTTAACGTTTCATTAAAATGGTGTTTATGGTGTTATTAACATTTTCTTGTGGCATTCTTCTGATGATGGAGGACATGGGTAAAGAAAATTAAGCTTAAAAAGGCCAAGATTGTTGGGAATCAGGAGCAAATGAAAAAATACTGTTTGAAAAAGATTGTATTTGTGACAAACAAAATACACAAGGGAGGGGCTGTAAGCTAGCGGTAGAGCATTAAAACAGAGAGCTCTGAGTTATGGGTGACAGGAAGTGGGGGCAGGGTTACTTCGCATCAACCGTCTACAACCCAGAGGTGAATTTCTGATGAACTCCTGCCGCTCTGCAGAAACGATGTCTTTGAAATTGATAGTTTATTGATTTTGACAAAAAATAAGAATAATAAAAAGAATTAAAAGACCACTGTGAATGCTTTGATAATAGATCAGGAGTGGGTCTATAAACCCATAAATAGGTTTCATTAAATGTGATGCATCTGCAGGTTCCAACAGTTATCATATTGTTTTTGTTTTTTTCTGTCAGTTCATAGCAGCTGGATGGGTTTTCAGTCCAGAGTCTGTGCTGACTGACATTTCAGCTCCTAGTTTTGGTGTGTTTTGCATTTTGGGTCATTCGATTGCTTCATGATGAACCCCTGACCTTCTAGACACACAGTCGGAGAAACTGCAGTGTGCTTGTAGCTGTTTCTCAGGCCCTATAAAAGTCCCAGAGGAACCAAAAACCTTTCTGTTTTCTTACAATTATAAATCCAAATGATGTTTTAGGTTGCTGGATATTTTAGCTTCTAACAAGAAGTTCTTTTAAATGTATGTATTAGACGTGAACTGCCTAACCTCTGATTGAAAACCAGTTGGGCTGTTCTAATTCTGAAGGCAGGTGTTTGTTCAGAAGCTTGTTTCATGGGAGGAGCCTGCTGGCTGCAGGCCTCCTATCTGCTCCGTCTGCTGCTGATTTGCATTTGTTTTGCAAATCAGAACCCAAAAAAGCAAGGAATCCAACGTGAACTTGTTCCACATGTTTAGTAAAAACCTCAGATGCTAGCCAAGAGAATTGCTTTTAAAACCCGCTGTTAGACTCATTACCACAAGTAAAAAGGCACTGAGCCGTAACCAGGATGCATCACAGCATTCGTAAAAAAATTGGTTTGTAGAAGTTTGTTCTTTGGAATTTACATGTTTTTTGACAGAGAACTTGACTAGTTCAACTTTTCTTTTCAATGACTGTAACGAGAGCTGCGAGTCACTTCAACGGCTCAGAGAAACGCCTGAAGCCAAGTGGAGCAGCTGAGTGAGGAGCTGAAACAGCCTCTGTTCTCATGGGAACATTAACTGGAGCCACAAGCCTCGGATGATGTTACACCTGATTTCAACAAAGAAAAAGAAAACCTTCCATTCGCACTCGCTGATGGTCGTTGTTGGTGACGCTACATTTTTTTTCAAGACTGAACCCCCTGTTGGAGATGTCAGGGAGAGAACATTTCTGCTTGTTTGGACAGCATCAAAAAAACAAATGAAACCCATCAAGATACTGGAAGTGTCTGTGGTAATAACTTCCAACCATTGTTCCTTTTGTTTTGAATTTATTAAAAATGTTCACCCAGATATCTAATTTAAAGGTGGAATGGGTGTTGTCCCTGACTCCTGTTATGACATTTTGCACAATTGTGGTGTAGTTTTTTGATTGACAGGTTATCCCTAAACCCTCAGCTTTACTTGTGTCTATCTTGCCTTTTTGCACATTCTCAGAAATATTTAAGTGGTGTCATATCCTGACAAGATGGTAACAAGGCTCTAATTCCCTCAACATTCCAAATTCCCTCAACACTCACTTTTTAGTGCACTATATTTGGGAGTTTTTCTTGGGGGGTGTCCAAATTAACAATTCCGAAATCCATGTTTCCTGGAAATTTTGCTGAAGTCCGCAAAAAACTAGTCTGCATCACTAGATTTCTGAATATAGACCACAATGCATTGCATTTAAGCAGTTTGTCATGTGAAAAAAATGTGTGTAAATGCTTGTTTAATAAATCATCCCAGTTTTCATCTTCAGAACACAGTGGAGTCAGAAACGGTCTTCGTAAAATGCTCATATTTACTACAGTATTAGGTTTTTTTACTTCAGAAAATGGGTGACGTCCTATTTGCCATTTTAAAGAATAAAACAGTAGTGAGCATTACTACGTTACATTACGTGAAAATCCAGGGCAATGGATAGTCCCGCTGTTTTTGGGATTAGGGAGTAGGGAAGGAACCAAGACTTCGCCTGTAGGTTTGAAATCAGTTTTAAAGAAGTCACATGACCTCAACCTTTACTCTGTGACTGCAACCACACAAAGCTCAGAGTCTGAAGGGGAGATTTGAGAAAATTCCGGCATTTTTGTTCGAGGAAAGAACATTTTCACAGGAGTTGATCTTGATCTCCCCTCACAGCGTTTCGGATCAGCTGGAGATTTGCCTGAATTCTATGCACTGGTCTACTGAAGGCTTTGACTTAATTTAATGCATCACGTTAGCATTGATGGAGACTGAATTTTAAATTGATCTAATCAAAGAAAAACGGCCACAAAAAAACTCATTTTGCATAACATACGGATAAGAGTGTGGAACAGTCAAACTTTACACCCGCGGCCATATGCACACAGCTGATAATGCATGTCACAGTAATGTACGTTGGTCCTCATATCCAAAACCCCCTTTATCACAGGCAGACAGATGTGTTTAAAACTACAGGCTTTACTTTAGCCTTCATGCTGCTTGCAGTTCTGAGTCTGTGCTCGAAATTCAAAGTTTTATTAATGAAATTACTGACCCCGTCCCTCCAGCGTTTATAATCAGGGTCACTTTTGTTTTTAAAATGCAACATCATCTTCAGGTAGAAGCAGGTCACATCAACTGAGAAGTTCAATGAGGAGACAATTCCAGGGATTCTGTTGGGCAGGCCCAGTTCACAAGGCTTCACCTTTCCATGCTTCCATGAGTCTTGATCACGTAAAAAAAACATGCAACAAAAAGAAAGGAAAAGGGTCCCTCTCTGGTATCATTCAGGGGGCGCGTCCGGCCCCCGGGCCGCAGTTTGGGGACCCCTGCTCTGGTGGAAGGTTGGCGCCAGCTTTCGGCAGCGGGGCCGCCATTAGTGTGTAAATGTGTGTGAAAGGGTGAATGGGACTGTGACTGTTTGGGCCTTTGAGGAAGGTAGAAAAGCACTTTACAAGAACACACCATTTGTGATGGAGAACTGTTCTTCACTCATCTCGACTGTCCGCTTTGCTTTCAACAGAGGACATCCTGTCCAGAGACTCTGGGGAATGTGCCATTTGTTTGGAGGAGCTGGAGCAGGGAGACACCATCGCCAGGCTTCCTTGCCTCTGTATCTACCACAAAGGGTAACTTCATTCCCAAAAACACCTAACCGACTAATGTACACATTCAGTAAACCGACTGTCAGCAGCTGGGCCTGACTGAAGATTTATTTAAGCTTCACAGATAAAATCCATTCTGTTTAAATGTTTCTTGAACTGAAGTGATCGGGAACAAAACTTTAACTTTGCTTAAAGTTTGTTCCATTCATACACTTCAATGCAACAAGGATTTCAAGTTATTGCTACAGAAACTTTTTTAGTGTTGTAGACATTATTTTTAGTTAGACTCAAAGTTTTCTCAACTTCTCAAAGCAATAAAATTAGATTTTAATGAATTCACATTTGATTTTCTTCATCCTAGATTTGAGTTTTGATCACAGAAGAATTTTATGAACTTGGCAAGTTTAAAGTCTGAAATTATGTTTTGTAAAACATCCTGTCTAGGTCACTAAAGATAAATCTTCACCAACATCTTTGGTCAACAAAGTCAAAAAGTCCAGATTTTCCATAACTTTGTGGACATCCCAAAGACAAACCCAGAAACATTTGCAAGAGATCAATGCAGGCTGACTTTAGGGAATCTAATCAAATCAAATCAAACTTTATTTAAATAGCACTTTTACAACTCAGGTCACTCAAAGTGCTTTGCATAAAAATATAATCAAAAAAAAAAAAGACAAAAGTTTTGTTTAAAAAACGGCACAATGCAGACAAACTCCCCCCCACACACACAAAAACACACACACATATCATGATAAAAAAAGTTATAAAATGATGCAATGTACAAATCTTGCTTTGTACTGAATTGGGGAAACAATATTTTGGGGACATGTCCACACCAGTGACCTCAAGTTTACGAAATACTCTACCACAGGACCCCCCAGATCTGACTTTAGGAGCCAGACCCCGGAGATCCCACTGCAGCGACCCCGTTCACTGAGAAGAGCCAGTCACTGATGTGGAGGATCCCTCTGAGGAAAACACTGGAGTTACAACTAAAATGGAAAAGGAATAAAATAACATGGAAAATAGATAAATAACCAAATAAGTACATAAATTAACCTTAATAGACAGATATAAAATGGTAAATGTGAATTAAAAAAATTAAAAACAATTAAAAAATAAATGTAAACATACACATATGTCAAACTGGTAAAAAAAAAGAACATGAATAATTATAATGCCCTGCGGCATGCTGGGAGGCTGTTCCACAGGTGAGTTCCATAGTAACTGAATGAGGCCTTGCCGTATGTTTTTGTTCTGACTGATAACTAAAAGGCCATTATCAGAGGACCTCAGAGCGCTCATACTTTAAAATCATATCAGATTAATATTAGGACCCAAGACCATGAAAACATTTATAAACCAATAAAGAACTTTAAAATCAATCCTGAATTTTACAGGGACCCAATGCAGCGATTTTAAAATCGGTATAATGTGTTCGCGCCCCCTGGTCCTCGTCAGCACGCATGCGGCTGAATTTTGCAGCAGTTGAAGGTTCGATATCCTTGTTCTAGGGAGACCAGAGAGCAGGGCATTACAATAATCTAATCTGCTGGAAATAAAAGCTTTCATTAGCACCTCTGTGCTGGCAAGAGAGAGAAATGGGAGCACTCTGGCAATATTTTTATGAAGATTTTTTGATTTATTTAATTTGTGGTATTTTTTTTTAACTATGTCACATAATAGTGCCACAACAAACCTAAACCTAAAATGTATACATTCAAAAATAAGTAAAGACAATGTATAAAATGTATTTAAAAAATCAGGTGAACTTTCTCTAGCTACACTATAAAAAGTTCAAGGGTTTATTTATTATGGTATAAAAATTGTGTGCCATAACGCTTTTTTTGTTTTTAACTAAAAATTTCAAAGCTAAAAAGCTTTTTTGTCGTCAAACTGGAAACGCTGAGGCCTTCAGCTTAGCTGTCTGGCAGCTAGATGGGACAAAAAAGTGGATTAATCTTAATTTTATGATTTGATAGATACTTTTTCACAGCTTTGCATCCACTTTTAAAATCTATTTTTGCATTAGTGTAAGTTAAACGTGCTAGGAAAAAGAAAGTGGGAAGGAAACAAATACAGCATTGTATTCCAGAGCCTGCATTGTTAGCCTGTTAGAGTTAACCATTTGTTGTCTCTTAGAGTAAATGCCCCCTTCAGTCTTTAGTTTCACTAGCAGCGAACCGTGCAATACACCTGAGCCTTCAGTAGTGCTGCGTCTGAATCACTCAACCCCTCTTTAACCATTTTTATGCCTCTAAATAAACTGAATAAATAAAATAAACCTCAGTAATCTGAGTAAACAAATATCAGTATACAACTACAGCCAGCACAAAACATTGAAAGCAACCACACAAATTTTGGAATATTATTTATTATATTTATCATTTCACTCATCAAAAAATCGGATTATTTGAAGCCAAAATCCATCCTCCTCTCTTTCCTCAAAAACAGTTCGATCACCCTTTCATGTAGATTAAAGCGCTTCAATTCCATTAAGAAGTCCTTTTCTATTCCATCAAGGCCAATGCTGAGAGCTGAGTCTGTCCAGTTGTGTTTCTGCATAGGTCTTAATTCGCTTTAAAGCAGAAAATGTCCGCTTGACAGATGCAGTGGACACAGAGATGGTCAGCGCCACAAACACACAAATCTGTACGGCTGCCCATGATCTCACTCAGATTTTTCTGATGAAGGAAGTCGAGGAGGTCAGTGGGAGATTTTCCTCCTAAATCCTCCATGGCGTACATTACAGTCAGCTCTGTTTTTAACCGAGACAGTTCAAAAAGTGCTCTGTGTCAAACTGGGCAAGGCTGCATGTGACTTCATGAAACGTCTGTCCAATCAGAATGTCTGAATAACGTGGCGTTGCCTAAGCCTGCTAGAACAGCGGTCCCCAACCGCTGGGCCGCGGACCGCTACCGGTCCGTTAAAACTTTGTGTGTTGCATACCGGTCCGTGGCGTTAAAAGGGTTGGGGACCACTGTGCTAGAAGACCCTGCTTACGCCAACTCAAAATCTGATTGGTTGAAAGAAATTAATAACCGATATTGATTTTGCCTATGGGGGCCTTAACGACTTATGGTAAAGGACAGCTGAATTGCGATTGGTAAAATGCTCCAATGTAAAAATACGTCTGTCTGGAGGCAGCATAATCATCATAAACAAAATAAAAGGGAAGGGAAAGACCACTTGGAATGATTTGTGTATGCATGGACAAAATATAATAAACATATGATTCAGATCATTTTTAGGCCTTCAGAGAAGGCCTTGAAGGCCCTCACGGCCCACCACTTAATATCACTGGTTTGTTTACCGGTAGTATATCTTTTATGTTTCAGGTGCATAGATGAATGGTTTGAGGTGAACCGCTCATGTCCGGAACATCCTGCTGACTAGATGCTGCAAAACTTCACCTTTAATCTTCGACACATTGAAGCCAACTTTGTGCCCTGTTTGGATCCTAACACTGTTCCAGCTGAGCATCAGCGTTCCTCAGGGATTATTAAAGACTTTTTTTGTATTCCCTCACAGAGAAGCAGTGAACTTTGGAGATATTTCTGCGTGGACTGTGACTTTCAAAGAAACAAAGGTGGAGTTGTTTGTCTTCATGACAAACGTGAATGTCCCTCAAGCATCCTTTTGGCCTCAAAAGGATGCAACCTTGAGTCTGATCCAAAATGTTATGAAGACCTGGGTGTTTTGCAGAGGAGTTGTAAATCTAAAATGGTGAAAGGGGGTTTGAGCGCTATGTGACTGCTGAGAGACTTGACCAGACGGCTGATTTTGTGCAATATGAAAAACAGCCAAAACAAATTTAAAACAGTCTTTATCAGCTTTAAAGAGTGAATGCAGTGTTTGACGATAGTCCGGAAGCTGACTATCACTGTTGTTTGTAAAACAATCATGTGTCCTACATAAGATCGTGTAACATAGTTGGATTTTATTAATCATGTGTCCATTTAAAACCACAGAGATGTGACTGTGTAGCTTAAAGGGGAAATTAAAAAGATGTATCTAATGATGATTGAACTCTCTTTAGGAGTGCCATAATGTGCTGCTATGTTAAAAGACTGGAAAGTTTTCCTATAACCTTTGAACTGTGTTGTTCGTTCTTTCTGTTTGTACTGTAATGAATTGCACAATAAATTTTTTACGTGTTTTTTCCTGCTTAAAACAGTTTCCTGTATCTGTGCCTACTTTGAAAACGGAAGTAGCACTTGTTTCAAGGAGCAACAAGAGAATAAAACATTGAAAATACAAAGGCTATTATTTCTACCCATAAAAGGTTAGAGGAACAAGGGCATCCAAAAATTGATCATATGGGAGGATTTTTCTTTTGGGGTTTTAATGACATTTTACATGAAAATGCTTTGTCTATCAATTCTTCCTTGAAAATGTGGCAACTTAGAATAAATCTTATTCATCCTACAAAGAGGGAAAAATTATCTACATAAAGAAATATATAAGGGGTGATGTGTTAAGAAGTATACATTTTCTACTTTCCTTTATCTTTCCAAATGTAGTGTTTCATTTTCTCGATAAATTTGACATTTTAACCTGAATCTTTCTTTTAATAACTGGTTTCGCAGAGCCTGCTTTCGATTTAAAGCCTTCCATATAGTTTTTATTTAATTGTTCACTTCAACATCAGTTAAAGTAATACTAGATTTGTCATAAAACGGGACAAAAAGGAACAAAAAATATTACGTTTTCTCTGAATAGGTTTGTGGCAATGGTTTGTCATTGGGATGTTGACGTAGACATTTTGCGACGACGTCGCGAGTTTGTGACGTTCTTAGGAACGAGCTCTGGATGCTGAAGATAGATTTTTTTTTCTTTATTGAGAGAACAAAGTAATTTTATCTAAGCAGAAATCTAATTTTATTTCATTATACTAAGTTTTGCTAATTCAAGGTAAGGTTCTTTCGTTCATGTTTGTGATTCTGCATCTTCTAAAGTTTCGCTGTCATGATTTCTAGATTTTTCTTCAGCTAGCTTAGCATTAGCATTCATCAACCTCCTCTTCTCCGCGGTTATATTTAACACTTTAAAATGACATTATCATTCAGAATTTTGGGTGGTGGGGCGGTCTCGGATTCTCCATCTTTAGGTCAAGATGTCGTACATGCTACCGCATCTCCATAACGGCTGGCAGGTGGACCAGGCCATTCTGTCTGAGGAAGACCGAGTTCTGGTGATCCGCTTCGGACACGACTGGGACCCAACGTGCATGAAGATGGATGAAGTTCTTTATAGCATCGCTGAAAAGGTTTGATCAGCTTCTTACGTGCACCATAATTTCTATGGAAAAATAAAAGGGCTCGTCTGGTTACAGTATTAAAAGGGAAAATTATTATTTGCCCCTTTGTACGGTGGCCGAGAGGTGGAAGACACGCTTCAGTTTAAGATACAATAACAAATCCCAGTACAAATGAACAACTACTGAAACACAACAAAAAATCATGAAACACATCAGCAAAGCACGGAACAAATTACAGAATCCTGAAACACAACAGTAAACCCGGGTGCAAAAAACAACCAAATGCCCAAAAAAAACAGAAACACAATGAATGAAAGCGGAGACACAGCTCCAACAGAAAGCAACGTAATATAAAACCAATCGTGTTTGATTTTTTTTTTTAATTATTCATTACTATTTTATTTATATGGACATTTTAAATACATGAAACAGTCCAAAAACATTTTTTTCAATTCCATTACAATAAAAATTACAACAATGTGTAGCACGGTAAAGTTTTTGCATCTCTTCTAGTATGAAGGTTTTCCCTTTCCGTTAGCAGCTGAAACCCTTAATACTGGAAGTGAAGCAAAAACTTTACCTTGCTAAACATTGTTGTCATTTTTATTGTAGTAATCAATTAAAAAAAATGCTTTTTCTCTGTGTCATGTATTTAAAATCTCCACATAAAAAAATAGTAATAAATAAATGTGAAAAATCCTACACCATTAGTTTTATATTACGTCACTTCAGGGATTCAGGACGTTCCCTTTCTGTTAGAAGCCGATTCTCTGCTTTCGTTGTTGTGTTTCTGGATTTGTTCATTTGTACAGAGATTGTTTTTGTGATTCGGTATTTGGTCATTTTCACCTGGATTTGCTTTTGTGTTTCAGGACTCTGTAATTTGTTCTATGGTTTGCTGTTGTGTTAAAGTATTTGTTCCAAGATTGTTTTTACTGTTTAGACCGGGATTGTTGTTGGTTGTATCTTATATGTAAATGTGTCTTGTACCTCTCGGCCACCGTACCTTTGGTCCCCAAATCCCCCTGCTTGTGACTGTTAACAAGTTTGACAATAAATACATAACTTGAGAAAATATTGGGTAAGAAAAGCTTTGCAGTTAGAGAAAACAGTTTGAATGTCTGCAGTTATCCTTTAAAGATTTCATTTGAGGATTTAACCCTCTTCTCTGGTTAGTTGATGAAAGATTTAAGTGAATCACCCTATCTAAAACAAAACCGTTTAGCAATTCTTGAAAGACAAGTAACCCCCCCCCCCAAAAAAAAAAAAAAAGAACAAAAGGAAAACTAAAGAAGGCAGAAAAAGTCCTACATAAAATATGCTTTCAATTGTTGAATCATGTAGAATCAGAAGAGTAAGACAGAAGAAACAAACACTGTTTGAAGCACTTGGAGGAATAGTTTTTCATCTCGGATGGTAAAGTCCCCGAAAGAAGATGCAGCAGAATTAAAAGCCTGTTTCCCTAAATCGGTCCTGATGTGGGGAACAAGCAAATTATAGAAGTTAAGTGAACAAAGAGTATCATGACTTCTTGACCTGTGTGGGGAAAAAGAGAAATTGGTCCTGAAAAGCACAGTGAGAATACGTTCACATGGTACGGGTGGCCTCCCTGCTCTGGAGTACAGGTTACAGTAAGACGACGGCAGTTTGGGACAAACCCCACTGCACCAACATACAGTACATAGGGTTTACAGAGAAATGGCGTTTTGGAGAAACATTCATACGAAAAACATCACCACAACGGCCAAAAGGCTCCAAATAAACCAGGAATTTCCTAATTCTTAATTGACTTAATTGATGAATCAATTTCTTTTCCTATGAACCTACCAGATCCATCTGTCTGAGGCAAGTAGCTCATCAAATCAGCCTCTACCATTTTAAAATACTTTCAAAAGGAGATCAATCGATAATAGAATTGAAATTGGAAAATACAGTTAGGATTGAGACATGGTAGGTCTATTTTACTGTAATGTAATAACGACCAAGTGCAACACAGTGAACAACACACACGTGAGGTCAGCAAAAACTGATCAGCCATCATAACACACCAATGTGTGGAAACACTTTGAATTTAGCATAAAACATGTGACTAGTGTGCTAGAATGTTGTAATAATGTTCCCTTAGGATTCTTTGGATGTGCAAAACAACAGTGGACTGAACTTTAGGAAACTAAAATGAGAATGGATTTGACTTTCTTTCTTGTTTACTTGTTTGTTTGTACACATATTAATTTAAACTTGATTATCTTGAAGAAATATAAGGAATCTGAAAAACGTCACCTGTATCCAGGTATACATCTCTGAGTCTCTGAGGTTGGTTTTGGATAAAGATGTTCTGGATCGATCTTAGGCCAGAGAATCAGATCGTTCAAAATAAACAAATATCGATTATGAATCTGATCAGCAGCCACAAATTATGATTCATTCATTCATTCATTCATTCATTCATTCATTCATTCATCTTCTTCACCGTTTATTCCCTTTCGGGGTCACAAAGTTGCCGGAGCCTATCCCGGCCACTTGGGCGTAGGCAGGGGACACCCTGGACTGGTCGCCAGTCTGTCAGAGGGTAGAATATCCTCAATCACACATCCATTCACTCTCACACTCACACCTATGGACAATTTAGAGTTGCCAATCAACCTATGAAGCATGTTTTTGGACGGTGGGAGGAAGCCGGAGAAAACCCATGCATACCCACGCCGGAGAACATGCAAACTCCACACAGAAAGGCCCCCCCATTGATGTAGTGTTTCAGGTCCCCCAGCCGGGACTTGAACCGGAGGCCTTCTTGCTGTGAGGCAAGAGCGCTAACCACTGCGCCACCGTGCAGCCCTTATGATATGAATTGAATCCTTATAATGAAGTTTTAGTTTTTAATGTTCCTCTAAATCTTATTGACTGTTTTGGAGATTAATTTCTGTTCCTTAACCTTCATTAAAGTCACAGCTTTGGTTTCAGCAATCAAAGTCCAGATCCTTGTTGTTCTAGTAACCGCCACCTTTGTCTTCTTAGGTGAAGAACTTTGCAGTCATTTACCTGGTAGACATCACAGAAGTGCCCGACTTTAACAAGATGTACGAGTTGTACGATCCATGCACCGTCATGTTCTTCTTCAGGTGAGGAACCCTCATCACTGGAACACAGGTCCTCACATCTCATGTCCAACGCTCCTGCCTTTGGTTTGTTTTCCAGGAACAAACACATCATGATTGACTTGGGAACTGGAAACAACAACAAGATCAACTGGCCCATGGAGGACAAACAGGAGATGATTGACATTGTAGAAACGGTGTATCGAGGAGCCAGAAAAGGACGGGGTCTGGTTGTTTCTCCCAAGGATTATTCTACTAAATACAGATACTGATTCTCACTATTTTTAAACCATTTTTTACCCTTTTTGTGTATTTTTTGTTTTGTTGATGACAAACAGAAGAAACTCAGCTTTTCCAGCAAAGGAGGACGATATTCCAGCTACTGGTTTCATTGTTTTCTCATCAGTTTTATTCAGTTTTGAAGCTTGTTTGAATTTTTGTGAATAAAAGTGTCAAAAATCTCACGTTTGATTATTAAAATAAACTTGACTTTCATGTAAATATATTTAGGAAATGTTCTCAAATGTTTGAGTTTGTTTTGAATCTTTACAGCATTAAATCATTTTGCTATGGCAGCTAAAGAAGTCACAGGAAGTGCAGTGACTCACAGCGGCTGTTGATACTTATTAGAGGTTATGTCTAAATCGAATCACCTTCAAGTTTTGTGGTTTTTAGGCTGCACTTGCCAGAACTGTCCGGTAGGTGGCATCATAGCAGTTCCATGTGTGCACCAGTCTCCAGCATCACATGCAAATGCTCCTTCCTGCTGTGGCCTGGGGCAGTATTGGGACACGGCCCATCAAACAGACTTATGTGACACTTTTGTGTTGCTATAGAGATCATCTGTGGAACAAAGAACAGGAAGTGACCTTAAAAGAACTTTATTTCAATATAGGACTTTTCCCCAAAAACGGGGATCTTTTGCGCTGTCAAACTAATTACAAATAGTCTTTGAATTAGAAACTAATGAATTAGATATCAGTTGTTGGAAAACTTAATTTTGAGGAACTTTGTTTAACTATTTTCAGTGAAAACTGAGATGTTCTCATTTAGGATGACTGATTTCAACACAAAAATACAGTGACTGAAGTCTTATGTTTAAAGCATAAAGTCACTAAAAGTTACGCTGATTAACAAAGAGTTTGATAAACAGAGATACAAAACAATAATGCATGATTGTGTGCATTCTAAAGGATGAATAGCAGTGGCCTTAAGCCCCACTTCAATGTAGCCCTTATCTTTCACTATTCCTAATATTTTATTGGTCTTGTGACTCCGGGGCCTCAGGCGGCAGACGCCTGGTCTAACGTTAAAATGTCTGTTACTCATGAAGAAAAAACAAAGAAATATTGCTGACTGAAAGTTCTCTAACGAAGCGCACTTCCTCAAATAAAAGTGAAAATGATTTTACATTTCATGTCATCTAAAATGCCCTAATTCTGAAATGACAAACACTGAAAAGCGTCATGACGACTGGAGGTCAGCAATGCGTCTGCGGTTGAAAATAAACTCATTTACTCATGTTTTCATGCTCTGACTGACGACAGCGTGTGTGACCCCCCTCCCCCGGGCGTCCCGTGTCCTTTCCACTCACATTAACCCAGAGTCTGGCCTGTCCCTGCAGGGCCATGTACATCATTAATGTGGCGCTGCTGTCATATGGAGCAGGGGGGCAAAGGCCGCTGCTATTGGTCCATTAATATGCACATTATCATGCATTGTTGTTTTGCATCTCTGTCTATCAGCCCCTCCAGGCATAGGTTGGGGGCTGCCGTAAACACAACCCTTTACGTTTCTTGAGTTTCTGTTTTAAACAAGTGGAGGATGCTGTGAGGCGGGGGGGATGGGGGGTTGCTGGCGGGTTGCCATCCTGCAGCTACATCTCCTTTCTTCTTCTCTGTCTGTCACCATCCATGTGGATGCCCATCCAGCAAGGGGGAGGGCGACCTCCTGTTTCTGGGACACCCCCACCACAACTGCAACACCATAGATATAAATAGTTCCAGATAGTATAATTCCATCTAAAATATTTTTGAATTTCTTCAACAAATATCACAAAATGTTCTACGGTTCAGGGGTATGCATGTTAACGTTAGGCAACTTCCCGCGATGAAAGATTTTTTTCAGCCAGAATAAAAATACAGAGCTTGTTGATTCTCATCAAGTAAGTGAGCATTTTAATGCAAAGATAACTTTGGGCACTAAACAAATAGCATTCAGCATCTCAAAGACCTGAGATCTAAGACGTCATTGGTTTCAGATGACCATGCCGCTCCTGCTGCAGCTTCTGTCCAGGTTTCTTTCTGCAACATTTTCCCAGTAACTGTCTGTGAAACCACAAAGTGTCACCACAAGTGAGTCCAATGAGCAGGTGAGTCTGACGGCACCCAAAAAAAATGACTAACTTCTGGTTCCAACCAAAAGAAGTCGATTCACTTGACATTTTTTTGAGAGACGGACGCCAACATGTTGGAGCCAGGTGACCTCAGTAAGCAGTGATTGGTCTAACTCAGTCTGACTCAGTGAGTGTGTCCAAATTCGAGGCCTGCATCCTTCAATAGCCGCGGCCTTCCCGGGCAACATTGGCCAGGTCCTTCAGCGAGCAGATAAGCAGCAAGTTAATGGCTGTGAATTTGGACGAGTCTTGCCTTTACAGAATTCCAGCTGTTACATCAGCATATGTCCTGTCGCCTGGCAACCGTGAGTCCCAATCAGGGAGGAGTAGTGAACCAGGCATGAAGCTCACAATTGTCCTTCCTGATTTGATCCAATTTTTAATCTTGGAGGTGTAATCATAAAAAGGTGTAATCATTTCCAACTCCAGGTCCCGCCTCACAGTCCAAAGTTGTTGTCAGAAAATCTCCAGGTTCGGACGCAATGCCTCTTTGGATATGGACAGCATTGAAGGATACACCAGACCGATCCTTGAAATCGTGAAAAAGAAGGCTGTAATCCTTTGAACCATTGGAAGGAATGTTGAATTTGGACAGCACTTGTTGCTGCGATATGACGTAAGCAGCCTAGAAATGCAGCCCAGGAAGAATGCAGCCCTCGAATTTGGACACACCAATTGAGTCACCAATCAAGAGTGTGCTTATTGGAAGGCAACAACTCTACCACTTGTGGGCTTCACAAAATCTGTCAAACGCTACATACTTCTCTTGAGGCACCTTATTGGTCAGTTTTTAACTTCAATAACTTATACTATTGGAGAAAAAACTAGGATCAACCAGAACATGTTAAAATATTAGATCAAGAATGGTTATTCTGACCAATAGAAGTCTATGTGATTCTGGCTTCTTGGAGGCAGCGGGTACTTCCTGTTTGGAACACCAGGCCGGAGGAGTCACTGAGTTCAGTTCTCATAAACAGCCAATGTTTAACATGAAGCCTGTGAAACCCACAGCTTCATTTAAAGCTGGAATCCCATAAAAGAAGCAGAAATCTGTCCATTTTCAAGTTTTTAATCACAGACTAACAGGAGAACCTCCATTCCTCCCAAACCCAATGAGGCGGGCCTTTTCATGTTTCTGCTATGAAAGTTTTTTAAAATTTCTATTGACAACAAAGAGCTGCATGCAGAAAACTCAAATCATCTTGGATTCTTCAAAGGGTTTTCCTGGGAATATTTTCTGTCTCCACCTGTGTTTATGAATGACAAAAAAACACCCTGTAGACCTGGATTTCACGTGTCATTAACTGAACTTTTCTGTTTCCGTTTCTACGGTTACATCATGGCCTGTTTACATAACCCACACACCAAAGAGAAAATCTTCTCCCCCCTCAAATGTTTTAGAACCCTGTCTCCTTCAGGGGGAAATATTCCAGAGAGGCACTTGGGCGCTAATGGCCTTCTCTGAAGAAGCATTTTATTCATGTGACCCATTATCTTGTTATAATCTGGGTTGTGAGAGCTGAAGGGGGGCTTTGAGAGTAGACTCTGCAGGTTGAGATCAGCGAGCGTGGATGCTTCACAACCATAATTTGAGCGAACAAACACACGGACGAACCAAAACGGCTCTGCATCTGCCCACTTTCAAAGATAATGACACATCTTGCTGCTGGCTGTTGTGTTGGTTTAGTTCATCAGGGAGTGGAGTTATGCCTCTCTTCCCAACAGAGTTTATTCCTCCACTGGCAGCCCGGCAAGGGGTCCATTGAGACAGGAGAGGAGCTGTGTTCATGAGGCATCTCTGGCTCAAGAGGCTTCAGACCGCAGTCCGTTCGTCCAGCCGCTCTGCATCAGCAAGCGGCCAACGGGTCAGGAGATGATTGACATCGACTCAGGACAACTGTGTCTCCCGGTAGAACTGTGTCTCAGAGCAGAGGAGCGGCTCTGGGACGGTGTGTGAACTGACAGAGGCGGCTTTTTAAAGCAGAAATGCTGCGCGGTCCTTAGAAACCGTGTAAACAATCATGTGAATTTGTGTTACCAGTCGTGTCCAAAAGGCTGATATAATTCCCACATATTTACGTGCAGCCAAGATGCACATTGCAGCATTGACCGCACAGATCTTTGGTTTATCCAAGGCTAAATGTTGTTGTTGGCACGTGTTAGCCTACTTCTAACCCTTTTTCCGGCTCCGTTCCGCCACGAAAAAAAGCACTGGATTTTTTTCTGGGCCCATGTACACAGTTCAATTCTAATCCGATCTTTGATCGGATCAAAGATATTTTGCACATGTAATTGCAGCTAGGGTTTGAACCTGAACCTGAGTAGCTGAAGGTTCTAATGTGGATACAGAAGTCATAGACGAGTTTCTTCCATTGTCACAAGTCTTGTTACGAGGGGATACATGGGCAAACCTGTACAGGAACCTCACAAAATATTAAGATCGTAGACCACTCAGTAAGCCTGTACAGCCAAAATATTCATGCATATTTTGTTCACCAGGCATACAGTGCCTAGACGACCCAACTCCCAATGTTAAAGTGCCTAGGACAGCACAAAGGTTACACGGGCGTCACATGCCTGGTGTGTCCGTGATTCAGGGTGTCATGGTGAAGTAAGTGAGATGTTGGCATGTTGTACAGATTTTCTTTTTTTTACCCCCCCCCCCCCCAATACTTGTGTACTGCACAAGGAGCCTCGTTCCATTTTCACGACCCACCTGAACTCCCTTTAAGATCCAGCTGCTTCTCTATACAACCCTCTACGGCCCTGGACAACCCAAAAACCCACAGCACTTGTCACGGTCAACATCAAACGCAGCTTCATGCTATTCTTGTGCTCTATGAATGTTTTGGTCATCATTGGCCCAAACCAGCAGCAGTGGAAGCTGTGTAGCGTTTTGCTTTTTTCAGTCTTTCAGTGTATTGTCGGCCCAACAATCAGTCAATGTGTCGCTGCATCAAAGCTTGGATGCAGCAGCAGAGCCCTTCACGTGTTGATGGGAACATAGGCTGCTATTCATCATACAGTTTTAACGCATCATGCAGGCAGAGGCAGCAGCTTGGATGAATGTTGTCAGTGTGGGCAGACGGGTGCCTCTGGAATCATGCGTTGCTTGGAAACATTTGTTCTCACGTGCGTGTTTCCTTGCCCCTTCACCTGCCCCCTCTCCTCATCCTCTGCCATCAGTCTCTTCCTCGGCCCAATCCTATTTTTGTCACCTAACTTAGGAGTCATTCACAGAAGAGTGGTGGCTCATCACCACCCCCACCTCATGCTCACCCCTCCATCCTCTCTCCATAGCCCTCCTCCTCTTTCCTCACCCTGGCAATGCTGCTAATGTCAACTCCCTGCCCCTACAACACCCCCGCCAAGGTAAAGCAGATAGTACAGTCTGCCTGTGCTCTCTCCTTATAAGGGCAAAATGCATTGACAGAGGCAATGAGGGGGGCTGTACCAGCACGGAAAAGCAGGTAGGGGGACAGCGGCTCCAGCAGAAGGAGTAAGTACATGTGATGGGGAGGATGAGGAGTAACAGAGAGGGAGGGGCAGTGAGATGATGATGCTTCTTCCATTCCAGCAGGTTATTCTCCATCATTTTCGCTATTTGGTCCAAAATTAAAAAAATAAATAAAAAACAAAGCAGGAAAAATATTTAAATAGGTTATTATCTTGATCATGGTGCTTCAAGCTAAAGAAATTAGCATTTAAACCATCAAGACAAGATCTGTTGAATGACGTATTAGGCAGAGCTGTCATATTGGGATGTTAAATTGTTTAAATGTGAGTTTTACATTTAAATGACCTTTTGAGAACATAAATGTATTGTTTCTATTCTGTTTTTGCCTCAGAAAAAATACTATATAATTATTATAAACATGTGCTGTTTCTCAGAAGGAATTTAACCACAATTCCTTGTACATATCAAGATATTTAAAGTCCCACTCCAATCATCTTTTGGTCTGTTGTAAAGGCTCAGTGGTTGTTTAATCATGATGATGTCTTTTTTAGCCAAAAAAAATAAAATAAAAAAAGCTGTGTTGTTTTCTAGGACATAGTCTCTGCAGAGTGGCAGGAGTTCATTAGAAATTCACCTCTGATTTGTGGGTGGAACTGATGGTGCATAGAGTTTAAACAAGAAAAAATAGTGTGAAAATCTTCATTTCTGTCTGAGAAAAGTGTGTAAAGTGAAAAGTTTTACAGCCTTAAAATATCTATTACAAATGTACATAACTCCAGAGATAAACGAGTGACCACTGTACACCAAGCAGCAGTGGATGCAGTTTAATTATCATAGATAGTAACGTGTCTGTGAAGCCTTTTTTTTAAATTCCGGTTTGATGAAAAGAACTCAACACAAAGCTAAAACTGCCACAAAAGTGTAATTCAAATCTTGACTCAGTGAGTTATGGAGTGTCCAAGTCTGCTGAAAAACTGATTCTTGTTATTGTTTGTACCAGAGCGAACACAGTTCCATGTGTAATGAAAACACATCAGGATGAACAAGGGTGCTGCCTAATAATACATTTATTTTGGGAAGATTACCTGGAAAAAATTCTGGACCTTGTTTTAGACTTTTTAAAGAAAACTTTCCCCTAATTAATTATTCCATATTAACTGGAAACGGGTTACGTGCCACAGTCTTTTAAATATGCAGTTGTTAAACCTCTTCTGAAAAAGCACAGTTTAGATCCTAGCATGTTGGCCAACTATAGACCAATATCAGGCCTCCCCTTTATTTTTACAATCCCAGAAAGAGTTGTAGTTAGGCAGCTTTACTACCACCTACAGGACAACAGCCACTTTGAAGACTTGAATTCTATGTATTTATGATCCTTTTGATTTTATGTTTAACTTTTTCAATTACCTTTATGAAGCCCATCGAGACGACTGTTGTTGTGAATTTGGGCTGTACAAATAAAATTGAATTGAAAATTGAATTGCACAACAAATGTACACAGACCTCTGTCTGGGATTTTTTGCACGGAGCATTAAGCAGGTCCTGCTTTCAAATACTAATCCAATCAAAAGACAACTAATATGAAGGGAGGGGACTTGTCTTCAGTATTAGTTGGATCAACCAATCAGAAGAGACTCTGCACACAAAACATTTGCATAAACGATGTGGAAATGTGCGTACAGGAAACTTGACACATGTTGGTATTCAGAAAGATAAAAATTGCAGATAAAGTTGCACTCGATTGCACACATTTAGAATTGAAATAGATGGTTTTCCATGCCAGCTCGGAGACATTTAAAAAAAAGACATAATGTACAGCAAAGAGCAGCTGTAAATGAATGATTTCTGGTACATGACTGACATCTGTGTCTGTAGAGGTCCTGCTGACCTTAGAGTACAGTGATAGCTCCTTTCTTTTTGGCCAAATATTTGAAAGAAACTGAAAGATAATTCCCCCTCTAACCCCTAAAATAATAAATAAAGAAAATAAAAAAATTCTGGTCAGACATTGCCCAAATAAATGCTCAAAAGATTCACTCAAAAAGACAACTGTTTCCCCCTGTCAGGATCTAGGTGCACCTGTTTGTAGCTACGATCCCATGCATGGGATCTCCAACAGCCCTCCACCAATAAAAATTAAAATTATAAAGACGTCTGATTGAAAGAACACACGTTTATTGATCTACAGACTTTCTTGCTCCTGCACATTTTTGATTATTGGATAAGCAAAAGGATATAGAGTTCAAAAACGACTCGATTTGGTCAGATTTTACTCCATCAGCCAGTTGAATATCTGCTGTAGAACACAACAAACACCCTCCAACTGTCATTCAACCTTAATTGCCATCACATTCTCATAAATATGCATTTGCATATGCTTCAGGTTGAATGCAGTCTATTTATATATTTCTTTAGATAGGTATATTATGTTGACAGACCTGTAACTCAGTATCCCTGTCAGTGATTTACACACAGAACGCAGTTTGGTCATATATTTTACCATGAAATAATTTTCATGAGAGTTTTGTGCATCAGTCACTTTAGCTTTCATGTCTGTCCTTGAGTGCCTGTGACCAAACAAGCTGCCAATCACTATCATGATGCTCTTTAGGAACCAATTCTACTCAGAACAATGAGAGACCTTTCATCAAGGGTTTGTTGTTGAGCTCTAGCTCCAAAGACGTTGTTACCTCATGTGGAAGGTGAAGATTTTACATGGAGCCCAGTGAACTGAATTGGTACCAGCTCCTTTCCTTCAGTTCAGTGCTTTGAAATTTCAGTTCATGTTTGGGCAAAACCCTTTTGCCTTAAAATGAAGCAAGACGTTGAGGTCTGGGTTTCACCGGGCATTCCTGCTTCCTCCTCCAGTCCAAAAATATGCTTTGTGGGCCAACGGGTGATTCTATATCGTCCCTATATGTGTGTAATTGTGTGTCGCCCTTTGTGTGGTCTTCGCTCAACAGTTGCTGGGATAGGCTCCAGCAACGCCATGACCCCCCCCCTCAAAAAAGATTTTGTGGTTTAAGAAAATGGATGGATCTGAAACTAATTTCTAGTAAACTTTATTCAACTTAATTCACAGATAATTTTGTGAAACTTGTGATGTTTCTTTTAATGCATAATTTAGGGACCAAAAAACTGTGAAAGGACCCCCCCCCCCTCCCCCATATTGTTCTGGTGCTTGCACAGAAATACAAATTTCCAGCCAGTCTAATCACCATCATCAACTAGGCCCTCACTTTGAACCAATAAATAACCAACCTAACCCACTTATCTTCTCAGCCAATCAAGATCGTATTCTTGCCGTGAAAGTCATAAATGTCTGCATTCTAGACGGTTCGCCTCTGGAGTTTATTCATCTATGGTTCAGGTTTATTCCAAGCATGCAAGACGTCTTTGCCCCAGATCCTAACCGTCGAAGATTATGGACTTTCTGTAACACAAATTAATCTTTACTCGCATTCGTGATGAAATACATTTCATGTGCATTACTGATTTTTTTCCAAACAGTGCATAATAAAATGGGATTCTTATATTTAGCATTTTCAATTTTTGTGTTTTTAGTTCTGTAAAATATAGATTTTCACATTATGGATGACATTTTTTTGCTGTAACCCTTGTGATATCTTAGCTGACCCCACCCTTATTTTGACGTGTTATTCCTACCAAGACAGAGGTGGATAAAGGGGGAGAGGATTTCATGTAATCCATGGACACCAGTGAAGATCACAAATAATTGAAGAAAAAATGTTCAGCGCACTGTCTAGTGGGTCTAGATGACCCAACTCCCAACGTTAAAGTGCCTAGGATAGCACAAGGGTTAAATAGCTTGAACTAAATTGCCCATAGTGTAAATTTCCCTTGGGGCACATGTTTTTTGTTTATTTGGCTGCTGTCATCCTTTTCAGTCTGTTCTTAGGGGCAGTGAGTGACCAGCTTGCAGCCACGCTGAATGGTGTGGATGGACAATAAGCCAAGCATGACTTAAGGTGTCGCAAAGTCAATTCTGCAACAAAATATTATTATGACTCACAATCCTGTATAAGGGCAGAACATAGACCATAAGACCATTTAAATCGTTTAAACCAATGACTTGATGATTTATCTTGTTTGGAGTCAAATTGGTTACGTTCTGAACTTGGTGTAAAAAGGCTGCAAACATAGAAGCATGGCGGGGAAAATGGGTTTTCTGTATCTTGTCTTGCAGCTGTTAGCAAAAGGAACCGTTGTCATCAGCTGCACCAGCATGAATACTGTTTACAGACAGTAAATACATAAATATTTTCAAGATACAAATTCCTCTGCTTATTACCGTATTTTCATAAGGGTCACTTCAAATCCTTCACTTTTTCAAAAAACAACGCCTTATAATTCAGAGAACCTTCAATGCATTCATCCTCTTCCACTCATTCGGGACCAGGTCACGGGAGCAGCAGTCTAAGCAAAGATGCCCAGACTTCCCTCGCCCCGGCCACTTCCTCCAGCTCCTCTGGGGGGACCCTGAGACATTCCCAGGCCAGCCGAGAGACATAGTCTCTCCAGCGTGTCCTGGATCTTCCCCGGGTCCTCTGCCTAATGGAACATGGCCGGAACACCTCCCCAGGGACGCGTCCAGGAGGCATCCGGACTAGATGCCCGAGCCACTTCAACTGGCTCCTTTCGATGTGGAGGAGAAGCGTTTCTACTCCCAGCTCTCCGCGGGTGACCGAGCTTCTCGCCCTATCTCTAAGAGAGAAACCAGCTTCATGACCATTGGTATGTATTGGAATAAAGATCGACCAGGAAATTAAGGAGCTTTGCTTTCTGGTGCAGCTTTCTCTTCCCCACAATTGACCGCTACAGAGACCCCACAGCGGACAGGGGGCAGGAGCACTCCACCCACCCAGAGAGGACATCTAATGTGTAGATTAATTCTGGTTGTTTTTACTGATGTTAAAGGAATTTTGAGAGGAACATGATGCTGAAATGTCAAAATATCATTTTTCTTAAAGAATTCCAGACAAGGTCGGTAGTTGTTGTGATTTCGCTAATGTTGCCAACAGGTTTCCGTCGTCACAGTAACATTTGTTTTAGCCGTATCAGTCTGTTTTTATATGTGTAGATTGGGAGATTGGGAGTAAGAGGTATTGTAAATACACTTACACCGCTATTATATATCATATTAAAAACAAGTTCTGAAATTACTGTGAATGGCAGTTAACAAATTTGGACTGACAGACTTATTTCTGACTCTGTTGTCACGCTTAATATAAGCACATTGAGAGTTATAGTTTAGTCATTAGTTTTGGTCATATGACATTAGTTCAAACATCTTAATTCCTTGATGGAATCTGTGATTTCTATAGTGCAGAAAACACGCTTGTTGTGTCTTGTAACATTTTCTTAAGATTCTAGTTTTAAAAACGTCTACTCAGCTTTATTTGAGTGTTTTAATGTTTTAGTATAAGCTTTTAAGACTCTAAACTCCTCTGAGGGCAGACTGCTACCACATGCAAAAAGAAGCAGGTGTTGAAAACCAGCTTGAAAGTAATAAACTGCATGAATAATCCAGCTGCCTGATCCTTTTTAGCAATTTATGTTTTAATAAAATACAATACTTGCACTTCTTTAGATTACAGGAAGTCTCTCACAAAAGCACCTTTTTTTTTAACATTAAACACATTAGTTTTCTGCACCGCAGTAAAAGTGTATGCAATGAAGCAGTTCAAGCTTGGATTTTCAGTGAAAGAGGTTAAAACAGACCTTTGAGTGCTTTCCGGGATTAGCAATCATTACCGTAAGATTATGCACCAGAGAACTGTTAGCAGTTTGGAGAAGAAACTTTCCCCAGAAACATATGTAAATGCTCTTACTCATCACTGTCTCCTTGGTTACATTTATTTTGGTCTTTTTTACTGCAGAGCTGCTGTTTCGCATAGCATTGTGCCCACACGAGGGTGGGGGGTGGGGTGACCACTTTGTCTCCGATGGGGGGAGGGGGGGGGCGATTGATCAGCCTCAAACAAACAGTGAGTCCGTCTTACTTGCTTTAAGAATCGAATTTCACAGGGTGGTGAGGTGTGAGCTGTTTATCAGTGAAGCAGAGTTCAGTTAGTCAGGAAGCTTCGATCCAATCTACCCCCACCCATCAAAGACAATGTTAGTCAACAGGCAGCGGGCCCCCACCCCACCTTCTGCTGCTCAGAAAACAGCTGGTCCTGCTCGTATTTGAGTCGGGGGTCGGTTCTTCTGACTTTAACTGAGAAACTAGAAGGTTTGTTGTCTGAGAACTTTCCATATTCTGATGCATAATTAATCTCAATAGGTGCGTTTACATGGACAAAAGTAATCGGGAAGAACGCCTGATCAGAATAAAAATGCGTCATGTCAACACGCCGTTCTGAATACTATGCCCGGATCAGACTCATTCGGATCAAAATTTCTTTCCAATCGAGATGAGTAGGTTATGCCGATTGTTGATCTGATGATGGTGCATGTAAAACATTTTATTCCGACTCTGCGTGAGCGAGCTGCAGGACTCAGGAGAACCGTGTCTCCCGGGAGGACAATGTCTCCAAGTAGAGACTTTAAGACGGTGTGTGAGCTAACAGAGGTGCCTTTTGAATGGTGCACAGTCCTGAGAAACCGTGTAAACAATCATGTGAATTCATGTTTCCAATCGTGTCCAGACAAAATAAAAGTTTGATATAATTCCCACATATTTACGTGCAGCCAAGATGCACATTGTGACATTGACCGCACAGATTTTTCAATCACATCCACGGCTAAATGTTGTTATTGGCACGTATTAGCCTATCCCTAACCCTTCTTTCGGCTCTGTTCCACCAAGAAAAACATCACTGGCCACACGGATAAAAAAATAATAATGAGTGAGCAAGCACTTAACAGTAATCATAACAATAATAAAATCGTGTTTAGAAGATCTTTTCGCTCTAGGCTGTAGCAGGTTTGTTTGTTATCAGCGGAACTAAATATTTAATCTTCCACGGTTGTTTCTGGTATATTAGATAGTTCTGAGAATGTCCAAATGATTTGTTCCGACCGAAAGTGTGGTTTACGTAAACGTTTGTTATAATCGGACAAGGTTTTTCTAGGCCCATGTACACAGTTCAGTTCTAATCCGATCTTTTATCCAATCAAAGTTATTTTGCACGTTTTTTGCTCGTGGTAGCGGAGTCATTTTAATAGAAGACTGGGGAACGACAGAGCTTTCACTTTTAGGAAAAAGCTGCAGTTTACACCCGAGCAAAAATGCTCTTGGATGAGGAATGAAAGGTTTAATCAATAATCAATGTAAAGTAAAACATCTATTTTAGTGAATCGGAAAGCCTAAAATCTAAGATCTTTCATTTTTCAGCACAAAGGAATTTTTCTGTGGAAGCTCCTCCTGACAGAACTCCACTGTCCTTGATTGACCCTTTAACCCTGTGATAAACCGCAAATCTTTGACCGTTGATGAAATCAACATGAGCCATGTGTCAGTCTGTTTTGATATGTGCTGCAAATCGGTGCTGATTACATCAGAATCGGCTGAATTATGTTGATTATCAAGCACTTCACCACTGCGCATTTCAGCACAAGGCGGCTTTTCTCTGCTTCACTAACTGCTGGAATTACATTAATTGTGTGAACGGTTGACAAGTTATGGTAGCCAAAAATATGTAAACACTGGAACTGAAGCTCCTGTGCAAAAAGGTTCAGATCAACACAAACCCAACAATAACAAATGTTGCTATTCTTCAAAAGACCACTGGAGGTTGGCGGCAAGTGGGAGTACTTTCATATTGAGCCTCATGTTGACCCAACCAAAACAACTTAAACAACTTATATGCAGCCAGTATTAGATGCTTTATTCACTGTTTTTGATAACTATGATAATAAGTCTCACTTGTAGGTGTGGCTCTCTGATTGGTACCTGTGATACCCACAGATGGACTCCACAAAACTTTATTTCCTCCTTTCTTATCAGCCATTTTTCAAATGTTCTGTACGGTCAACATCCCCACCTCAGTTCAGGCTTCATTTCCCATCTTTTCAGAATCTTCTATGTGACTTCAGATTGTCTATCCAGCTTGAACCATGTTTATGACTTAAACCCAGATCATGCTGATGGATGGGAAATATTATACCATGTTTACTTAGAAAGTGTTAAAGAAAAAAAACTTTTTCTATGGAGATATTTTGATAATATCATACAAATTTGTGAAATTTCTAACACACAAAGACAATTTCTGTGTTGGAAATTTCACAAATTTGTATGATCATACAATTTTGTACAGATCATACAAATACAAATTGTCTTTGACTAAACACTGCTCTATTATCAATCAACTAAAGTAACGCTTGGTATCAGATCTTGTGCAAAAGGACTACAAAACTACACAACAGCATGTTTGAGCTCATAACTTTTAAAGGCATGCAGAGTGCATTCACTCAGCAAAGCCAGCAGCATATTACTCAGTGTGCTGAGTGAATGCAAAGTGGTTGTAATGCGCAGGACTGTGATGGTAAGTGCTGCTTGGATAGCTCTCTCCACCTTAATTATACAATGTTTATATTTTTCCAGTTATTTTCACGCTCATTTTATGTTTCTCATTTGTCACCAATTTTGGCTCACTTTTCATCCAATCTTATTTAAATTTAATGAGGCAACAAGGTGCAATAAACAGAAAATTGCTGCTCACATGACAGCAGACCGGCTTTCATCTCTCTCTAGTTTCAACTTTCACTCCACAATAGGTTCTCGGATGGGAGAAATGTCCTCATCTTTATTTGTTTTGTTGGACTCTAACATAAAGCAGACCAAACTACTTTAAAATGTCCAACTACACCATCTAATGGGATAGTCACAACTGTCTTTAGTCTGCGGGTGAAAAATGGGCAAACCTGTATGAGGCACAAAGGATGCCCACTGGAAATATCAAAGTTGTACACCCCTCAGTTAGCCTGTAGAGTGAAAATGTTCACGCACATTTGTTTCCACCGGCTCAGGTCATAGTGAACACTTAAACAACACAAAAGGGTAAGGAAGGGGGAAAGAGTTGAGACGCAGGCGTGTCGTACAGATATTTCATATTTTCAATCCCCCAAATCCTGTCGACTGACTGCATCAGAATCCGAATCCGCTTAATTGGCCAAGTACAGTGCATGTACAAGGAATTTGACTTTGGTGTCTTGTGCTCTCATGCAAACTAGCAAGGGTATTAAAAAAAAGTGTAAAGGGGTAAGAAAAAAAAAAGGGGGGGAGCCCATTAGTGCTGTTCATGTGATAGGTGCACACTTGTTGTATGCAGTCTGACTGCTAAAAATGAGGAAATCCGACAATCAGAGTGAAGTTTGTGTGGACATCCTATGGGCACTTACGTATCACTTGCACACCACATGCTTGCAGTCAGTAAGGACCCATCTTTGGAGGTGGTCTCGGTTTATTTCCAATCAGACTGAGCTCTGGTTTGCTCTGAGATACCTTTGTGCTCGGAGCGGAACAACTGGACCAAAACAGCCACCATAGCTAGGCATTATGGGATGTAAATAGAATAGGTACCATGAGCCTGGACAAACGTGGAGCTACAATACACGACACAAGACACAGCAGCTCATTAAAACAATTTTTAAAATTTTAAATTTAAAATTGTTTCTCACTGTTTCCCGGCAAGCTATATGTCATAAATATCTATCAGCGTATCTGCCGTTGTCTCCTAACGGCTTTACAGCATGCCTCCACCATACCAAAGTAAAAAGCGTTCTACTTGACGTTGATACAGACATTCAAAATTGGTCCGTGAAATATAAAGTTTGAATAAGTGGACTGCAAAGCGCAGGACTTCCATTATTCCTTCTTTCGTTGCTTTGCCCCGCCCTCATAATTATTGGCCAATGACGGAAGAGATCTTTAGTCACGTGGTTTTGTTTACAAGGTTTGGTTCGAAATGGAAAAGTCAGCTTGACAGCATTTGAATAAAGACTTAATGTAAGGTTCAGGACTTGATCCGGACCAAATCAAGTGGACCTTCCAGTCTGAAAACACCCTGAGGCTTTACGCACATTTTTAGGGACAGCCCAGAGGGAACTCTGACCAGGTGGGTAGAAAAACTGAAAAAAAGTTTTAAGGTTTATGGACTATCATATGATACTAAGTATATTTTTCCCTACACTGTACCAGATTAACCCTCATGCTATTTCCCAACTTATCCATGATTTGTTTCTTCAAACCTGGTCTTTGGTTAAAACACATAGGCTTATGTCACACCCTCTGGTTTAGGTTTGCACTTTGTTTTTATAAATGATGATGATGCGTGTTATTCAGTAGTGACTTTATCAAAAAGGGACCATAGACCTTTATTTTGGGGAGACTGGCGTTCATCTATTTGCTCTCAGCTGAGTTCAGGTGATATGTCTATACTGCAACACGAAGGGAACCATCAGAGGAAACAAAGCAATTTGAATCAAACTGCCCTATGTGAAAGAACTGAAATGAGCTTGACTGATGGTTTATTTTTATCTTCTTTGCCCAACCTGACTTCACCCTGCCTGACATCTGTCTGCAGTACAGAGACCTGCTCAGCCTGGTTCAAGCTTTTGTCTTCTATGCATGACTGAATAAAGGAGCTTCATTTATATCCAATCTCACAGCTTGTTGCTGACAGCTCAGAGCATGACAGCGATAGTTCAGGCATCTAAAGTGGGTGTGGTTTTTGCTGAAAGATGGGTGCTATGTGGGGGGTGCATGCTAAACACAGACATGAGTAAACTGGGTCGACCAGCAGGATTCTGAACAATGAAAGTGTGACCAGAATGGGTAAATTTTTTCTGACTGGGGTTTGCTCCACCAAACTTTATCATTCTGAGAAAAATCATTAAGGCAGAATCACAGAAAGACATCAGCATTTGGAAACCCTGTGGTTTTTGAATTTATTTTGGGTGTAATGTCAGATTTTTAACAAAGAACTGAATAGAAAGAAGGTCCTTTTAGAAGACCAAGCTCCAGTGATCTTAAGTGGAACTACAACACTTCCTGATTTGTTTCAAATTTTGTAACAGAATGTTGACGGATTGGTTGAAGACCAGAGAGGGACTAAACGACAGGATCTGACTGGATTTTGACCTAAATATTTCTGCTGCCGCGTTGTCACACAGCACTCTGGAGGACTCCATAAAGGCGTTGTAGGAGTTAGACACCTTAGCAGACTCTGACCACAGAGACCACTTTTCTTGCTTTTGATACTTTTTGTGAAAAACAGACTGTTATGTTTCTCATTTTTTAGAACACGCTTTTGAAAAAGATAACTGAAAAGCACCAGCCATGGTCTATCATCACAATAGCTTTATTTCTGTCGCCTTGTTCTAGCAATTCTCTCTGAGTGCTTGAACTGTAAAGATAAAACAAGCTAAGAAAAGATTATTCATACGTTCGGTGGGAAATTTCCATGTTGTAATATAAACAAAAGAATACAGTATGTAGAATTCAAAAGAAAATAGAATCCATCACATAAGGTAAATGGTGTATCCCTTGTGCTATCTTAGATAACCCCACCCTTACATTGACGTGTTCACCCTGCCATAACAAAGGTGGATAAAGGTGGAAAGATTTCATGTAATCCATGGACACCAGAGAAGATCACAAATCATTGAAGAAAAAAGGTTCAGAGCACTGTCTAGTGGGTCTAGATGACCCAACTCCCAACGTTAAAGTGCCTAGGACAGCACAAGGGTTACACTGATGTTGCACTTTTCTACCTTCCTCGAAGTCCCAAAACACTTTACTGTCACAGTCCTGTTCACCCATAAACACACACATTCACACAGTAATGACAGCTCTGCTGTCGAACACTGGCACCGGCCTATGACCACCAGGAGCAAAGTGGGGTCCAGTGTCTTGCCCAAAGGACACCTCAACACATGGCAGGAACCAAACTTGCAATCTTCTGATCAAAGGTTGACTGCTTTTCCTCTGCACCGTGGCTGCACAATCGTACAGCAAGCGGGTACTAGGTAATTGCACCATGGGTCAGAAATATTGCACAGATCGAAGAAAGTTAAGACTAACCATTGATTTATTAGGAGCAGCTCAGGTCAACCCTCAAAGGTTAGCAAGCCAAAACACAACCAAAGTAAAAGTGCTGCCCATTCAGATCAAAAATGAATATTCTTGATGTCTACAGACATTCATGGAACAACAGATGGTGTTTCGTGAGGGAGGATTTCATTCATTTTCCAGGCTCTTGAACAGACAAACCTAAAGTACAAACTATTTTCCCTTTTTCATCTTCTGCTTTTGTTTTTTAGCTTCTGTCTTGTTTCAGCACAGATGGAAAGAGAAGCTGATAGGGAAGACGAGTTCAGATAGAAACTGTGTTGCTGCTTGCATGTGATCGTGACCTGTCTGTCTAAAGTCATTTAGGCAACGCTGGAGAATGTTTGATGATGTGAAAGTAGGAGTCAGAAGATCCACTTCTCAGAAACGGTAGCAAAAACAGGAACAAGAGTGTATGCTTTACATCCAACTTCAGCAAGCAACACACAGCAGAGCTTGAGATGTTTTATGATAATAGAGCTACCAGCAGGTCTGGTGAATGCCACCAGGTGGGATGGTCAACCGAAGGAACTGCCTCGCTGTATGTAAGCAGTAATTGGACTATTACCCACTCATATGTGTACATTAGTTACTTGTACATTAGGTAATTGTGCAGCCCTAAACACGGCAGAAAATAAGGACATTTATTACATTAAATGCCCTTAAATCTAAACTGAGAACATTTTATGATGACTCCTAAGAGCCTTCGTCACAAATGGGATGGAGATGGGCAAACCTGTATCAGAAACACATGTGGCCAGCATGAATTACCAAGATCATAGATCTGCTGAACCAGCTGAGTGAAAATGTTCATGCATATTTTTTCTACAGGCTTGCTGCGAGCGAAGAGTTGAACACTTCAGCAACACGTAAGGGTAATTAAGGGTGAAATAGGTAAGATGTAGGCGTATCATATAGATTTTTTTGTTTTTCGAATCCCCCCCAAACTCTGCAGACTGCACTAGAAGTCCATTATTGCTGTTCAAGTGATGAGTGCGTGCACTGTATGTGGAGCCTGGCTGTTAGAAATGAGGAAATTTGACAATTGTAGTATGTATGGTATCCAACGGGTATCCTACAGACAGATGCATTTCACCTGCACACCTTGTGAATGAGGCATTTGCGCATGGTCATTAAGGAGCCAGTACGTTCATCTTACTAACCACTAGAGTGTGGTGTAAGGGCACCATACATCAGCATCACTAAGTGTGTACGCCTTACAAATACTGCACGATACACTTATGTCATTCATGAAAATGGTGTTTTCCATTTATACGACGTGCAAGACACACCCACGCTCCTCTTAGGATGCAGCCCCTCCTCTCTACGATCCTTCACGGGCCCGGGCAATCCAAAACCCGTCTGGGTCAACCCCCTGTACAGGTGCTTCTGTAATGTCTATAGTTAGCCTGGATTTTGTGTTTTACCTGTTTTGTAGCGTTTGTATTTGTACTTAGTTGCTTTTTGTTTGGGCTAGGGTTTAGGTATTTTAGTTAAATGTTTAAAAAGCATCTCCAGTAACTGCAGCAATGTGAGCTCATGTCAGTTTTTGCAAAAATTCATCCAATAATATTGATGGAGTCAAACTTCATCTTGACTTGAACTCTAAAGTTTTATTTTGTCAAATGAAATCGATTTTTGGACTTTAAGTGTCCCTTCTTCAACCCATCTGCCATTTCAACAATAGCAACAGCTGGAAGAGTTCATCCACTGGAGTCAACTGTCTGTCCCAAAGCCCCCCCATGACCCTTTGACAAAAAAACTGGGCCACTGACTCTTTACAGCCCCTCCTGGTTGTCTTTGTCAGGTAATAAACTATGATGAAGTATCACACGGCGACATTTGCTCTTGAGATCTTCTGCTGTGTTTCACATGCGTTGGTCAGGGTCCTCCATTACAAGACAATAGACATTCAGTTCCCCCCGCAGAATCACAAAGAGAGCCACCATTTAGCCACGGCCCATTGAAGCTGCCCTTCTGCGACCCGCAAGGCCGTGCAGGAGCCCGCTGGGATGCCCCAAAAGCGCCCCACATGCAAAGTTTCTTAAAGCTGCTGGTGTGCGATCTGATCGTCAGCTGGAGCTTTATGCACATACCCTCACACCACCAATTACCACAAAAAACGGCCAGCTTCCTTCCCCTGTTCAGCACCGAGGCAGATGATGCTGTAAGCTCACCCACAGTTTGCAAAAATACCCTTATGCACAGCCCCACTCACCATGATTCACTTTCACAGTGTGAGCGCAGAAAGAGTCACTCTGCTGTTAAACAAAGTCAAACTCTACGTAAGTCAAACACAGAGCCCCCCCCCTCCCTGTTTACTGCCAGCAGGGTGGTAGATGTTATTCAAAGGGGGAGGGGGGGGGTTGTGTGCATGTGTGATGGGGGTCTTTGTGAGCAAAGAGAGGTAGGAGGAGAAGGGTGGAGGGAGGGGGGGACATGGCGTTCTATTTCTCATGGACCAACAGCTGCTGTCTTCAGTGCAGAGGAGGAAGAGGGAGGGCCGTGTGGCGTGAGGCAGTGCGTGCGCTCGCATTTAGGTGAATCCACAGACCCTCTGGCTCGCACGGATAAAGGATCCTGCCTCTCCTCGCCTCCTTTTGACCGTTTCTTTACTGTCCTCCGTTGCTCGTCGCATCCCTGCTTCACCCGGTCCACAGAGAAGGAGGGAAGGGGATTAAGGGGAGGCGAGCGGAGCTGGAAGACTTATCCTCCCATTCTGCATGCTCAGCCGGTAAGCTGACATTTCTGCTCTCTGCTTTCATTCATATCTGAAGCAACCTCACTGCAGAGAGGACAGACATCGTTTTCCTACGACAGCGAGCTAGATGCAGGAGGAGGCTGAGGAGGAGGAGAGGATGAGGGCCAGGCTCCGGATGGAGGATGGCAGATGACTGGTGGTTTCACAGGATGAGGAAGGGCTCTAGATGTTCTAATTATGAGGAAAGGTCAGAAATCAGAGGGGTGGTCAGAGAGGGCAGGATTCGAATGAAAGCCGGTGGGGGGTGGTGTCGGTTTGCCGGGTCCTGTTCTGTTTCACCGCAGTGCTTAGCCGGAGGGACCAGTCACAAACGCTCCCACCTCAGCAAAGAATTGAACATGGAGGTCCACCACTGACAAAGTCTGCGTATTTTAATTAATGATGGATGGCCGTTTGGTTGCCGGACATCTGTAACCTAAAAGCCCGGCGGCACATGAGTCATATTTCTGCACCTTGATGACCCACATGCCAGACGTGCCTCTTCCTCTTTCCAGCTCTGCTGCACTGACACTCGAGCAAAAGCTTTCAGTTTTTCTATGAAGACGATCGATGTAGCAGTTTGCACAAGTTGCTTCTGCAAACAGAGAGCTCAAAACAAAAGCCCCAGATTGCAATGTGGATCTGAAAGAGAGGGGGGGGGGTGCTTGAGTGAAAAACAGGGAGGAGGGAAACGGAAAAAGCTGAATGAAGGGGCAAGTAAATGGGGGCTAAGGCCTTGCTGATATGTTGTTTTTTCTAAGATCAATTAGAAACATTGGGGTGGGGGGGTGGAGCATGCCATGTGGCTCGGCAGGTCTTCTTTGTGTTTGAGGTCAGAGACAATGGAGAGAAAAACTACAAACACTGACAGCCAACTAGACGTTTTGTGTGTGCATGCATGTAGACAAAGGGCACAACCGCATGCGTCTGTGCTCATCCATGTGAACCAATTCACCAACAAATAGACACGTATGACGGATCCAGTTGAGTTCATGATGAACTCAGTGATCGGATGTCTCTGCATGCCAGAAGCAGGACCCTTTCATCACGAGACCACCACCGTGCTCATGAATTATTAACGGAGTTCTGTTTTCTACCAAATGTTGGACTTTAAATTGTACATAAATATTTTTTTTTATTCTCCAAAAAGAAAAAAAGAAACATATGGACTCCTAATGATGACATTTTTTGGAACAAAAATGGTCCTTTTTAACTCTAAAACCACAATCACACGGCCAAGTGACGTGTGTTCAAGAACAAGCAAAAAACGTGTGTTTTGCATGTTCGCGTGGGAGTTTGAAACATGGAAGCCCAAAACGCATGTTTAGATAGACTTTTCATTGAAAGTGGCAGCCCAATCACGCGTAGCTGAGGGCGATGTCAACATAGCTTGAATGGGGAGGTTTTCTTTTTAAAAAAAGTATTTTAGTATTTCTCCTTTGGCAATATTTTCTCACTAAACAATAATGGACTCCAGGCGGTTCAGAAAAGACCCCAAAACCACGATAGTAGCGATTGTTTCTCCAACGTCAGAGCAGATAGGGAGCAGTACCTGGAGGATCCAGATACACAGATTCCTAAAACCTCATCAGATGCTTCCATTCTTTTGTTGTCCTCATATTTCCACAAAGACCTTCTACTGAACATTTCTTTGCATAAATGTTCATATGTGACTTGCTGGTCATTTTAGGAATCTTTGAACCTAATGATTGATACTTAGAAAACTCAAAGCTGATGCTTCTTTTATACTGAACTATACAAACAAGTATAATGAAATATGAGGCAAAGGCTGTATGTGTGTTTTGTCTTGCGTTCATTTAAAAATGCAGCTAATCAGTTTAGTAGTGAGCTTGTTGGCCTAAAGATTTTTCTGGTCTGAGATGAAACAGTGGCTGCCATGGTATTTACTCCGCTGTTGCTAGGACACTCTCTTCGAACATCTACACCGAGCCTTCTGATTGGCCCGCTGCGATGATGCAAGATTCCCTCACCCCAAATCTTTCCTGAGCGCCCATAGAAACATGCACTTCCTCCACTCTCCTCACTCCTGAGCTGTCACTCTTTGTCTGGCATTCCTCCTCGGTCTGTCTTTCTTTCTTTCTCTCCATCCTCTGTCTTTTCATCTGCTCATTATTTAATTGTTTAACCGATTCCTGCTTTCGTGAATTGCCTCTTCACTTCTGTCTTGGTCCGTTCTGAGCTCTCTGTCACTTCTCTCCTCCTGATAGAGTCAAACCGTGGCTGCAAAATGGTGTTAACAGCTTGTGGTTCTACAGTTACTCCATCCTGCCGTCTCATAAAGGATTACTGTAAATGAGGTGATGGGTCATTGCAGGCTAACTGCCTCTGTAGAAATTTCTCTCATTCATTTTACAAAAGTGCATAAAGTTTCTTTGCTCAATCATCAAATGAAAAATCTGCATTTAAGAGATGCACATGTCATAAAACATGAATGCCCTGCAGGTGTGTGGACCTGCACTGACCCAACATACTGGTTAGTGGTAAACCTCTTGTCCTTTTCTTTACACCATTGTCCAAACAGCTTTTTTGATGTCATTCTGTTAATAGACTTTTTAAAAATCAAATCCAAAAGATTTGACAAAGAGGGAATGTCTGTGTGTTTTTAACCAAAATGAAAGGCTCTATATAAATCAATAAAGTTGGAACTTTGAAAAATCTAGTGTTTCTAAACTTAATATGCGTCTTTGTTATATTGTTACAGGAAACAGGAGCAGAAACTCAATCATTTCTAGCCATAAGTATTGTGTCTATCGTATGGTTTAAAAAGAATAATACTGTTTTTTAAAATTCTTATTTAGGTTGGAAGTAATTTATGGAGGAGTGATTTATTGATCCTAAAGGATATTAATTCTGAGCTGCAGTGGATGCAGTTTATTTTATTTGAACAGAAATGCTGCTGGAGGTTTGGGCCTTTTGCAATATCACACAGAGGCCTGTTTTGAAAACCAAACCAAATTTACCATAAAACTCAATGTACCACGTGCTGATGTATATATAAATTAGTTTAAAGATAAATTTGAAGATGATCAGCTGTTTATTTATTCTAAAAAAGTTAATTAGACTATTTCTCTTACTATTGCTCTTGATTGCGTAAAACCTTTCTGATCATGAAACCGATCCATATGCTTTCCATGTTGCTCCCAAAGAACTGACACGTCATGAATCCTTTAATATTTCTGGCTTGTCTGCTAGAAACAGCTGCCACTCAAACATCTGTGCTCTGGAGCTCAGACTCAGAACCTGGATCTGCCCTGTTCTCCCACCACATCTGTATTTGAACTGTGATCCTGCTCTGTAAGTAATCTTTGTAATCCAGTGTTTTCAGGAATCGTGGATTACTTCCTCAGAGCTGAGATGATCCTGTTAAAGGGGCACAGGGTGGATCAGCAGGGGAGGAGAAAGAGGATGGCTCCAGAAGTGAGAGGCTGCAGGCTTTTTCTGCCTCTGTAAAAAAAAAACAATGGATGGATGTTAATGTTGACTCACTAACAGCCAGTTTAGATCTGTCAGATACTTTGGATCTATTGGTTAAAGTTTAACCAATAAATTAGCTTCCCTGAATTGGTGGATTGGTTTTTGGAACATCCTCATGCTTCAATTTGTATTCTAAGCTCTAATAGTTTCAGGTTTTATTCTTAGTCTGGTCCAGGAAGTTTCAAACAACCTGATGGTGTCATCAGAGGCTCATTGTGCAGATGTTTACTTAACGCTCCACATTTTTGTTTGTTAATCGACTCAGACGTATCCAGAATACTTCTTTCAGAAAGCTTTGCATGCTTAAAGCCCACAGAGCAGATGGCCGACAGGCACTGTAAGATGATCGTGTGCGTCTGCAGTCGAGTGTATTGGGGGTCAAACCGACCGTGACCTGAACCTTTGACCTCAATAAGCTTTTGCTGCCATAAATCCTGCAAACAGTGGAGACAGTACAGAACTGTTTACGTCAAAGAATTGGAGTCTAAATGCATCAACCTCAGAATATATGTTGACATAATTCATTACATGCTGATTTCAAAAACCGTGTTTCATCCTCATTGCAGACAAAAAAGCGGTTACAGCATAAATTCCTGACCCATTTTAACCAAATAGCAGTTGATTTTTTAATTTTATTAAAATAAGTTAAATTAATAGGTTAAGTTAAATGTGCAAACTCTATTTATAGCTGTAATCAGAAAACCTCAGTTCCACTCTAACAGGACTCTCCATGATGCGGCGGCCTTGAGATCAATTTTTGGCCTTTGACATCGACAAATAGCCTAAATGCTCAGCCATTGGTCATATTTTAGATCAATACCTCTAATTTAGGAAAGATGAAACCGATACAAACTGATGGGAGGATGAGGAGATCTGAGAGTGAAGAGGAAGACAAGCAATGGGTTTACTGAGGGAGGAGGTGAAGTGCTTAGCTGTGACTTCTTCAAAACAGCTGGAGGGTTTCACACATTTCCTGGGGCTGCATGGGGGTGTAGTGGTTAGCACTTTCTCCTCACAGAGGGAAGGCCCTGGTTCAAATCCTAGCTGGGTTATTTCTGCATGGAGTTAGCATGTTCTCCCTGTACATGCATGGGTTTTCTCCAGTCTTTCTCCTTCGGTTTCCTCCCACCATCCAAAAGCATGCTTCATTGGGAAATTGCTGATTCTAAATTGCCCCTAGGTGTTGTAGTGTGACTGGCCGTGCAACAGACTGATGACCTGTTCATGTTGCGCCCTGCCTTCATCCAACAGTGGCTGGGATAGGCTCCAGCAACCCCATAACCCCAAAAAATAATCAGTGGGATTAAGAAGGCGGATAAATGGATGAATTGGCATTTTATTAAAGTATATTTAATATAGGGCTGCACGATATGAGGACAACTCGCGATATGCGATATTAGTTATCAATATTGCGATGAAGATATAACTGGCGGTAAATGAACAAATAGCAAAAACAACAAAAACATTTTTCGTTTCACTGCGAAAGTGGAATTTAAATAAGAGTCAAAATACCTTAAATTATTCTCCAAATGACCCGCGTCTACTTAGGAGGGCCACATATAACATAAAAGCTCCATCTGATTGGTCAACAACATGAAGGACTACATCTGATTGGTCAAATGCATAAAGGGATTTATTCAATTCATTGAATAGTTCAAGTTGCCATAATTTTGTTTTAGCACATTTAAGGTTTACCATTTATTGCGATTTTCACTGACTTTTGTGATATGGATATTGCACAGCTTGAAATCACGATAATGATAAATTTGCGATCAACAAACCGATATTAGAAGCTTTCAGTGCAAAAGGGCTTGAAAACCTTTAAAAGTTTAGAAAAATTGCAGTAGAATTAAAAACAATTAAACTGATGAGGCACTGACAAGGAGGGGTGAGTTTAGACAACAAATGGAAAAACTGATCAACTTTTTCTGAGAATACTCAGGGTATCTTCACAGCCTGGGCTGCACAGAGGCGGTTCAGGTTTCTGTTCCCGGGCTGGGGGACCTGAAACAGAACATCAACGGGGGACCTTTCTGTGTGGAGTTTGCATGTTCTCCCCATGCATGCATGTTTTTTTTTTTTTTGGGGGGGGGGGGGGACACCGGCTTCCTCCCACCATCTCAAAAACATGCTTCTTAGGAAAATTGGTTACGCTAAAATGTCCTGAGGTGTGAATGTGAGAGTGCATGGGTGTGTGATTTTGGCCCTGCGACAGACTGCAACCTGTCCCCAGCCTTCACCCGCAAGTGGTCGGGATAGGCTCCGGCATCCCCGTGACCACGAAAGGGAACAGATTAGAAAATGAATGAACAAATGAATAAGAAATATAAAATGACTTAAGTGTTAATAGATTCTGTCACAACTTCCTGTATGTCCATGGAATACAACGAAATGTATGTTTTCTAAGCCAACCTCAAACCTATTGTTATTTTTTTATTAAGAAATTATTTTATTTATGGTAAACAAACCCAGATTTTCTATAAACCAGTAATGCAGCTTTTGATGAGCAGTTGTGCAAAATACAAGTAAACATGTTCAGATATTATAAAAACATGTAGGACAGCTTGTTGGTTTCTTAGAAACATTTTTTGGAATAATTTATTCTTCCGTGACGTTCCACTAAAATTCTCAATTCTATCAAAATAATATTGATGTTGCCAGTTTTTCAGAGTAAAATGAGCTTCCTGTGTACAGACGCTTTCATTTTAAAATGCTGTTGGCTGTTTTTTTCTGCTTTCCTCCATTTTTGCTGAACAGAACTCTGAACATGTTCCCATTGATCACAGCTGAAGTCACAACAGAGAGCATGCTCGCTGTGGTTTAATGACATAACACCCTGGAGGGGGTTAGTGGACCTTTTAGCTGTACCTTTTTTCTTCCATTAATTTAACCCTTGGAGTTTGACGGGGAATTTAGAAACTTGTTTCCACATAATGGCTGTGTCTAAATCCCTTTACTACTTACTAATTTCTCCTCATGATGGACCTCGGAAATCTTTGACGATACACTATCTCACCAAAAGTATTCACTCACCCGCTTTGACTCATATGAACTGAAATGCCATCCTATTTCAAACCCATATGATGTGGGTCAACCTTTTGCAGTGATTACAGCTTCAACTCTTCTGGGAAGGCTGTTCACAAGGTTGAGGAGTGTGTTTCCAGAAATGTTTGACCATTCTTCCAAAAGCACATTGGTGAGGTCACACACTGATGTTGGTGGAGAAGGCCTGGCTCTCAGTCTCCGCTCTAATTCATCCCAAAGGTGTTCTATGGGGTTCAGGTCAGGACTCTGTCCAGGCCCGTCAAGTTCATCCACACCAGACTCTGTCATCCATGTCTTTATGGACCTTGTTTTGTTCACTAGTGCACATTCATGTTGGAAGAGAAAGTGGCAGCTCCAAACTGTTCCCACAAGGTTTGGAGCATGGAATAGTCCAAAATGTTTTGGTATCCTGAAGAATTCAGTGTTCCTTTCACTGGAACTAAGGGGCCAAGCCCAAGTCCTGAATACAAGCCCACACCATAATTCCTCCTCCACCAAATGTCACAGTTAGCATGTAGCCTAAACATGCGTAGAGAGAAGGAAAAAAGTCATAAACTGGGTTGGAATAACAGCGGAGCCAAATTTAGCTGTGGTTGGAGTTTAAAGATGCAATATTTTCATTTTATTACCCCAAAGTTAGTGTCTGTGTTTGCCAGACACGCCAGGGCTCACAGGGATGCCGGCTGTTTTTATCCCATGTTTGATCACACAAAAGAGACTCTCACACTGTGTTGCTTTTTCACACATCGACACACAGCCATGCTTGTTATTTAGCTCTTACTAGTTTGGCTTCTATCTTTTTCCTTCATCAAACAACAAAATACCTTGTGCCCTTCAAATGTAGAAAATCTCAAATTAATAATATTAGTTTTGCAAAAGCAGCTAAGATCTCCAGTGCAACACCTCTTTTAGTCCATTCTTTTTCTGTTCAATGAATGTTCCTGTTTTGTCAGCTTAAATCTGGTTCTTGCATAGGAAACTGGTGTTTCAGAACGCAAAGTTGCAGGAGCAATTACCCTGTCCCTCCCAGCAGAACAGGTAATGCCGGAGCCCTGTATGCTCTAGCATGTGAGACACACTACAGCATTGCCTCTGTGAAGGGCATGCTATCTCACTCTGGTAGAGCATTGGTAACATCAGGGTCACAGGTCACCTCATTGATGTTAGCCCAGAGAAAAAACTAGGCTTTGTGAGTCAAGTTTGATTTAAGAACAAGGCTTTACACTCACAACACTGACCTACAGTCTTAATCCTTTTCAAGGACTTTTGAAATTGCATATTTAAAAATACTCCTTCCTTTGTTTGGTTTTGTTACGTTTCAGATAAATATTAGGTAATAAATTATGTTATGTTACAGAAAAATAGGTCCAAGTCATTTGGAATAAAATAGTGACGATGCCTCCAAAAAAAAATCGGCTTTTACTCTCACTTCAATTCAGATAGTATTAAAGGACATTTTATAAGTACTTCGAGACATTTTTTTAATTTTCGTCATGAAAGTAACATAAAAGCAGTTGATAGTTATGTTTCTCTGGTAACAAGAGATACAGCATTACAGTATGATTTGGAACCCCAACTCAATTTCATTGTCATACGTCCATTTTCCAAACCTGCTTCATTGCTTGAGAGGTCACAGCAAATAGATTTCCTCCCCCAATTTTTCAACGCATTACCACTCTGGATTGTGCTATTTAAACATTTCTGGTATCATAACTAAGCTTGCAGAGACCTTCACAATTTCACCTGCCTATTCAGTTGCTGAGTTTTTGTCTGGACTCATCTGTCATTGGTACTGTTAGAGCTGTAGTCTCACATAGAAAGACTCAGGTTTGGTTTGTTTTTCTGGTCGGGAATCAGCAGAGATCAGTGAGAATAGAGCTATTAACAGGAATTCAGAGCTCAGAACTCTGATCCGGAACCACATTCAGTATTTCAGAGTGCTTATACACTCAGCTATCACACACTTTGAATGAAACTCACACCATTCACACTTTGTCCCGCAGTGAAAAACACGCTATTAATAGAGTGAATGTTAATGGATTGGAACAATCTGACTTTGGCTGTTGTTGTTTTTTTTCTTCATAAATACAGAATCTTTAAAAAAAGGAAAAAGTGGTTAAATAATTAGGTTTTATTTGTAAGAGTAGATTAGGCCCTGACAATGTAGCAGAAAACATCTAAATTTTTGAAATAGTATTTGAAAAAATTCCTTTTCATGGATTTTTCTGGTTTCTGCTTTAGGCTTTTAAACAGAAAAAATTATACAACAGTTTCTATTTTTAGTATTTTTATGCAAGTAAAGCCTTTTACCTCCTTGACCTGTGACACAAAAGGTGCCACAAATCCACTTGGGAAATGTCACAACAAGTAGCAGCAGTACTGCGACACATCCTGCTACAGCATCTTTATATTCAACCATAGCAGCATTTCTCCTCATTCCCATCATCAGCTAAAGCTTAATGAACATGAAGCTGCTGTGTTTCAGAGGAAAAACGAAAGCTGACGGAGAAAATAGCAACACCGCAGGGAGCTCTGAGGCTACAACAGTCCTTATTGCTCTCAAATTTACCCTCCGGTTTTCACACATAAACACCACGACCTGAGGGGACCTGATGTTTAAGTAAAAACGTTCACATATCAAGCATCAGCGCACATCTTACAATCAAGACTCACACTATTAAAATCCAATCAGCACAAATGTTGATGGCATCTTTATTGAACGTGTGCACAAAAGCAGCCAGTAATTAGACCAGTTTCCTTGACTCACATTAACCAGCAAACCATCAGAACACAGAGCAGCTGCTCATAGAGACCCTGTCCTCATTTGCAGATAGTGGGGGTTTGAGAATAGGACTACACAAAACTCACAAATCCAGAATTACACCCTGAGACCTCAAAACTTCAGATCTTTTCTTAGTAGCACAAATTGGCAGCATCCAGCTTTGCACATAAAGAGAAATTCAAAGCTAAGCTGACTTATTCAAATATTAATGGCAGCATAGAGAAAAAGAGAATGTTTGACATTTTTTAAATTACTCAGAAATTTTTATGTTTTACATCATCCTCAGTTAAAATGACCACTTTCAATAAAAAGTCTATGTATTTGTGTGTTTCAGGCTTCTGCGTTTGAAATTCTCACGTTAACGTGTCGTTATGCACATTTTATAACCGTTTCCGTTCTTTACATAAAAAAGCGTCAATTAAACAAACATCGAAAGTTAAACCAGGTCAAACTTTAGCCAATCAAGGACTTGGATTTGGTAGTGACGTTTTCATTCGTTAGGTTTTAATTGAAGTTTTGATCATTCTGATAAGATAGGCGTCTCAGAAATGCATGTATCAAATATTATACGAATGGTTTTATAGGGTTACAGTCCAGGATGCTGGATAGTTATACTCTTTGAAGTCTTTGGGGTTAAAGAGTAGTGAGTGTATTCGGACAGAGCCTTCATTTTCTTTGTCAGTCGACTCACAAGGCTAATTGGCCCTCCCCTTTTCAGGAGGCGCCACGAACTGCTGTATTGTGGGGAAAAAGAAGCATGATGATGAAGGGCAGCCTTCTGCTTCCATCTGTATCTCTGCTTTTCTTCCCTGCCACTCTGTCCTTCTCTTTTTGACCTTTTTCCGCCTTCACCTCATCCACGAACAGCAGAGCAGAGTCCATCTTGGCTCGTTAGTGTGTTGGGTGGGTGAGTGGGGGTCAGAGGCAAATTGAAAGGAGGATTCCATCAGCGCTCAGTCTGACCAGCCACCTCCCTCTTTGCTCTCTGACCAGCCTCTTGGTTAGAGTTCCTCTTGTTTCCTTCTTTTCAGTTTTCTGGCTTCCTCTGCTCTGAGTTTCTCTTTTTCCACTTTGTCGAAACAGAACATTTTTCAGCCAGACTCCTGCGTCGGTGCTGTGACTCCAGGTCCTGCTCTTTTCCTTCTGTGCCGCTGGTGTCGGCCTCCAGCCTCTCCTGCCGTCTCTAAACATAGGTCGTCTCTGAAAGAGCCGATGCTGCACAGGCAAAGCTTGATCAGAGTCTTCGGACTGTGTCTGCTCTCTGGAGACGGCAGAGTGGTCTAATATTTGATTAGCATGACACTGATTCATGGCAGGACTCATAAATGCACTGTTGCTATCATAGTCTTCCTGGAATCTGAGAGACTTCTTCTGACAGCTTCAAAAGGAAGTAGAAATGTACGCTTATGCACCTGATCTCAGCAGATCTGAGCAAACATCAAATGTTTCATACAAGGCATGGCTGAGGCACTTCTGCTATCTTCTAAATCATTCCCCTGAGCAGAGCATCACACCATCGCAATGTCCTAAAAGCATTTCTCTGCCTCCGCATTCTGCATTACTATCATTACAACAAGCTTTTACCGTGACGGATTTTACTGCTAAACATCTCCACAAATGCAGTTAATCCCCAACTTTTGTTAAGAGAACTATCCGATAAACAAATTACTGGGAAAATGTTAACTTGTTGGTTGGATGCTTGGGAGTAAATTTAACTAATGGGCGACTGTCCGACCACCACAGCACTTGTGTAGAAATGTCAGAAAGAGTGGTGTCAGGTCAAGAGGTCATTCATTTGGACTCTCATGTATGGTAATTCTTTTAAAAAATATCAAATCACGTCATTTTAAAGCTGACTCTTTTTGCCTTTATGTCAGCATTTTTTTGTAAATGATCATTTTCTGTCTGTTTTTCTGTCAAAGAAACAATCACAAGCAGAAATAGTGCTGCAACCATCGATATTCTAGTTTAAAGAACCAAGCTGAAACAAACAGCGTTTTGGTGTTTTTAACAAGTTCTTGTGGAATATTTCTGATTCACCATGATTAGTAATTCTAATCATTGTGAATCAGGAGCCGAGGAGAAAATGCCGTTGGAAAAAATATCTTATTTATTACGTATAGAATATGCTGGGCGGGTCAAAAGCTCCCTGCTCTGCTCCATTCTAATCATCCACTCAAACAAATCCATTAACGTCTTTTTTTTTTCCGTCTGACCTGGAATCTGGATCTAAACTGTCTAGCTGGATAGCTTTGATATCGTTTTTGTTCACCTTTAATGTTAGCTTGGGCTTGTGAGAGCTTGTAAGCTATCAGAACAAAGGGATGACTGGAAATGAGTGCAGGCTTACTGTCAGGTTTGGGGGGGGCTGGAGAGCAGGTAGGACCCAGACGCAGAGGCAGGATGCACATGGTTCCAAGGCAAGGTGTTTAATCACGAACAAAAAGCGCTGCAGACCTGGGGGGTATTCCAGAAAGCAGGTTATGCTAGCTCCCACGATAAGTTTGAGGCTAAGGAAGTTGATAACCTCAGCTTTCGGTTCCAGAAATGGAGGTATGTTTCAGGATAGGTCAAGTTACCATGGCAACTCATGCTCTGAACATAACCTGGTCCGGAGCAGGTTTAGTTGAAGCTTAGTTTGTTTACAGAGAGGTAAAGCAACATGGCGTGTCCATTTGAAGATATTTTAGTGGATAAAAAAGCTAAGAAAATACTTTTTCCACCATGAGAGGGTGATAAGACCACATATGGATGTTGGAAAGATAAACCTTTTTACTTTGATCTAACTTAATTATTTGCTTCAGTTAAGATAAATCATTTTTTGTTATGTCACCTTAAAAATAACACGTGGTTTTCAGACAATTATTTTCCTTTTGTTCAAATTAATTCAATTAAGTAGGTGTAACTTTGATGCTGCTGTTAGATCGGCACAGCAAAGGATTCTGGGATATCATTCCCTTTGCCTGTCTGGACGGATTTGGGTTTAAGTGTGGGTTTTTTACAAAATGTGTTTAGTTGTATAGCTGTTTTACTGTGTTTCACCGTGTTTTGCCGAGCTATTTTGTCCTACTATGCTTACGTCTCTGCACCATGAGTGAGAGTAAAGAAGAGAATGATGAGCATATATACCACCCCTACCACCATAATCTCTCATGACAGTGAAGAAAATTTCTTTGATGAGTTTTTGCACTCCGTGCATTTTTCCCCGTTCTTTTTATTGTTATAAAAATGAGCATATCTGCCGGTTCAAACTTAGACATATGAAAGTTCAAGAAATATAAGTAATTAAGATGGAAAAAAGATTAATGGAGTAATGTGACATTTAGTTTGATAAATACGTAAATTTGAGCTGTATAAACAATTATTGAGTTTGAATATATTTAACTAAATTATTTAAATTATTTTTCAGCCTAGTTACTTTTTTGATGGACTTATAATCTTTATCCGCCGTTATTAAAATCTCAGACTCCGTCTCACTTCCGTCTCAAGTGTCGCGCTTTTTTTTTTCTCTCCACGCGTTTCCATGGTGACTCCAGAAATCGGCGATCTATTGAGAATGTCTTTATGTATCCGGCGTTAACCCAGGGTTACCAAGTCGAGAGTAATTACGCCAACTCTTATCCGGTCTTTTGGAACCGACATACCCAGAGTAAGCAAGTTCAGGCGGATTTCAGCCAGAGTTCAGGCTTAAAGTCAGGCTAGTTTAAACATGCTTCCTGGAATACCCCCCAGGATAACAAAACTAAAACTAAACTTACTGTGGCATAGCATGAAACATGGCATGAAGGGAGTCAGGGACGAAGAGACTTTAAAGACATTAGTGACGTTAATGGACCAGCGCAAGAGGAAGGGAGAGACGAGACTTAAATACAGACAGGGCAGACAAGACACAGGTGAACAAGATCAGGACAGATAGGGAAAAGGAAGTAAAACTCAGGAACATGACAAAACAGAACACCTTTCAAAATAAAACAGGAAACAGAACCAAACATGACAGAACAAGAAATAAAGCAAAAACCAAGACAAAAGAAACCCAAACCATGACACTTACTCTACACCAACAGTGTTGCCCACAACTTATAGGTGAGTTTCTGATGAACTCCTGCCGCTCCGCAGAAACTATGTCCTAGAAAACAACACAGGCTTTTAGATTTTGGCTAAAAGCAACATAATCATTATTAAAGGACCACTGGAAACACTATGAAAATAGATCAAAAGATGATTGGAGTGGGACTTAATGACCTAAATAACACACTCTTTTTGACACACTTGATGCAGTACATTACTAACTTAAAATCTTGCATAAAGGCACAAGGCTTAACTTCTCCTCTGGAATCTGCTGGAATTGCATTTATTGTGTGAACACTCCAAGAGCTGCAGTAGTGCAAAGAACACGTTATATAGGGTTAATCCCTTTAGGGGTCATAGGGTCATGCTGGAGCCTATCCCAACCACTACTAGACAGGTTTACCCCAGATGGATGGAGAGTCCACCATAGGGCGACACACACCACTATAGTGCTGCAGTTACTCATAATTATAAGCACATTAGTGTTTATTGAACTAAATGTAAAACAATATTTTATTGAAACAGTATCATTCAACAATGAAATGTCCTGACATGCAGAAGTCTGCTTACAATGTTACAGAGACACACACAGATGTCACATTTTTTCAGCAGACTCCTGGCCAGTTGAACTCCACTCTCAGGTAAAGAGGGTTTGCTGGTCATTAAGCTTTCCTCGTGAATCATAGTCCATCCAAGTAAAACCTCCACTGACTCCTTCCTGCCAGAAAAAACTGCAGTTCTTAGACTTAAAAGTACAGCAGACACAGTTGTGGATTTCTACGGAGCCCGTGTCCTGACATTAAGATATAAAAATATATCTTGTTCCCACAGATTAATATCTTGTTCCCACAGGTTATTATGTCGTTCGCACGAAATACTATTCCGTTCCCACAAGATACTATTGCGTTCCCTCAAAATACTATTCCGTTCCCTCGAAATGATTAACTCGTGCGAACGCAATAATTATGTCGTTCGAACGCAATAATTAATCCGTTCGAACGCAATAATTATTCATGTCATAAGTCATTCACGCGGATATGCTCTCTGTACGCCGGCAAAAGCCCCTTTTCAGCGGTAACTTCCGTGTCTCTGTGACCCATATTCGTTCAAAAAAGGAACATGAAAAACACAAATGATCACTTTATTACCGTCTCAATGAATATAAGAAAAATATCAAAAGATTTATGATAACTAGGCTGCTTTGTCATACGATAGCTCCTGCTAGGCTACTACTAGCTCCGCCGCAGAGCTCTCTGATCATGTATGCCGGCATTTTTGGGCAACTGGCTGGTCTGTTGTCAGACAGCTGATATTGTAGTTTAGGGTCGAATAGGAATAATAATATTCAGGACTTGTCTTTTATTAACTTTAGCAGTCAGTATCTTTACATTCGAAGGCTATTAGGCTACATGCTAACTGACTAGCCGATCATTTCCTGTTATTAATTGTCGTCATAGATTTACAGCAGATACCTTCACATTTCTCTGTGTGTGTCTCATTACATTGCATTGAAGACACGGAGGATGTTTAGAGAACAGATTTATTTATTTTAAAAAGCACAGAAGCATCCATCGTATATTCACGTTCACATCATCTGGTACGCCCTCAGTCATCTTCTTGCAGCAAAAGCCGCTCCCTGCCGCTACTTCCGTGTCTCTGTGAGCATTCAATAGGGGTAAAAATAAAAGCAAGAATGGTCGATCTGTTATTTTCTCGATGAAAATCTGAAAAATATCATATTAAGCTGGCTGCTTCGCCTAATGCACTTACCTTTAGCTCGTAGCATAACAACAATAGCAGTACGTCACGTTTCCCAGAGTGCTTTGCTGCCAATCACTGGCCAATCACCGTGTCCCTGTGAGCAAGGGCTAACAACAAGACCAATGATTGGCCAGTGATTGGCAGCAAAGCACCCTGGGAAACGGGACGTACTGCTATTGTTGTTATGCTACAAGCCAAAGGTAAGTGCTTTAGGCGAAGCATCCAGCTTAATATGATATTATTCAGATTTTCATCGAGAAAATAACAGATTGACCATTCTTGCTTTTATTTTTACCCCTATTGAATGCTCACAGAGACACGGAAGTAGCGGCAGGAAGCGGCTTTTGCAGCAAGATGACTGAGGGCGTACCACTACACAGATCATCATCATGTGAATGAACGTGAATACGATGGATGCTTTTGTGCTTTTTGAAATAAATAAATTTGTTCTCTAAACATCCTCCGTGTCTTCAATGCAATGTAATGAGACACACACAGAGAAATGTGAAGGTATCTGCTGTAAATCTATGACGTAAATTAATAACAGGAAATGATCGGCTAGTCAGTTAGCATGTAGCCTAATAGCCTTCGAATGTAAAGATACTGACTGCTAAAGTTAATAAAAGACAAGTCCTGAATATTATTATTCCTATTCGACCCTAAACTACAATATCAGCTGTCTGACAACAGACCAGCCAGTTGCCCAAAAATGCCGGCATACATGATCAGAGAGCTCTGCGGCGGAGCTAGTAGTAGCCTAGCAGGAGCTATCGTATGACAAAGCAGCCTAGTTATCATAAATCTTTTGATATTTTTCTTATATTCATTGAGACGGTAATAAAGTGATCATTTGTGTTTTTCATGTTCCTTTTTTGAACGAATATGGGTCACAGAGACACGGAAGTTACCGCTGAAAGCGGCTTTGCCGGCGTACAGAGAGCGTATCCGCGTGAATGACTTATGACGTGAATAATTATTGCGTTCGAACGGATTAATTATTGCGTTCGAACGACATAATTATTGCGTTCGCACGAGTTAATCATTTCGAGGGAACGGAATAGTATTTTGAGGGAACGCAATAGTATCTTGTGGGAACGGAATAGTATTTCGTGCGAACGACATAATAACCTGTGGGAACAAGATATTAATCTGTGGGAACAAGATATATTTTTATATCTTAATTTCAGGACACGGGCTCCGTAGATTTCACCGAGCTAAGGACAAAAAAATAAAAGAAAATTGGTGTTTGTACTGCCCCCTTCTGGCCTACTTGGCTCACTGCAGTTTCACGATTCCTGATGTGAAGAGGGGACCCTGGAAACTGTCAAGATGGCGCCCAGACATTGGCCGGAAGCGGCAAATCCACAAGTTTTCAGAATTGTTGCACCTTTTATTAAAACTTTTTAATGTGACTAAACGGTAGCTGTTATGATATCTGGGAAAAAATGAAGTTTTAGTGTGGAAGATGAGTTTAAAATGGGGCAAAAGATAAAATTGATATGAAAAAAAGTGTTCATATTTGTAAAACTGTCAATCCTTTTACATCGAAGCTTTAGCTCCCATGTTTACATTCCTTTTACTACCGTAACTTTTCATCCCTTTATGCAATCAGCATGAATCAGCTTATTCTGTCGCGGAGAAAAGCTACTTTTTTGTCGGCATGCAACATTTTATATTAGTAACATGTTGCATATCAATGAAAAGCTGCTTTAAAGTGCTGCTTCCGGGCGCAAAGTCGCTTTTGTGTGCGAATTAGCTGATTTACATTCATAGAGTCACGGTTTGTCATAGGGCTTAGTAGGAATTGACAGAGACGTATCCGGTGTTAAAGGTTTAAAGCGTAAAATCGGAAAGAAAATTGACTGTTATAGGATTTCCAGTTAAATAAGTCTTTTTCGACAAGAGAATTATTTAAAAAAAGAGTGTTTTTCAACAGTAATGGGGGAGAGAACATGAACTTCCGGTTCCGGTGAAAGATTCTGGTTCTGGATAATTATGTCCGGGCGCCATCTTGTTGTCTGCAGCCAGGTCCAGGACTGATGTGACATTGTGGAGCCAAACTCCAAAACTCAGAAAACTTCTATTTTCTGTGGTCTAACATTATATGAAAACAGTTTTGCTCAGAAAAAGACAAAAAGGATAACAGGTCTTCTTTAGGTGATGATCCCAAAGACACCTGTTCCGCTCTTGTTTTGCACTGACTACATAAATATGTCACAACCTAAATTTTCAAGTGAGCCAAAGGCTTTGAAATCAGTTCATATACAGAAACTGGGACAGAAAAGGACCTGCAGGAAAATGCGAAGAATGAAAAGACGGGAAGAGAAACTCATGGAGACTCAGAACTTTAGGTGGCATTTTTCGTTTCATTTTAGTCAATTGGAATATTTGCCTCTATAGCCATCATGGCTGCACACTGAAAGGACTTTTCATCTGAACCTAGAAGGGAGCAAACGTTGGAAACTGTCACATACGTCAGTGCACCACAGGCCTTTCCTGAGCTCCGTGGACATTTTTTCATTTTCTTTGTGTTTTCCATCTGAGTTTTAACATTCTGGTCGTATTTTTGATCACATCTGAATTATATGTGTAGAACAGCAGTCCGTAATTTTGGACTATATGAAGAGTTACAGCTGTAAAAATAGCACAAAAATATTGTTCTTAATTGTTTGTTCATGCAGCTCAGTCTCACACCCTTTCGCTTTATAGAGATGTACCAAGCACAAGAAAAAGCACAAGTATGTGATCACATTTAAAAAGTGCTGAGTAAGCAAACAGGTGGTGTAAAGCTCAAACAGAGGCTTTCAGCTAATGAGCAGGCCTTAAAATAGCCATCCGTCAGTGCAGCAGGAGCAATGAGGCTGGGGTAAAGTTAGACACCTGCACCCTGATCTGTTAAATGTTTTAACAGCTGCAAGGCGAGATGGAAAACTCTTTTGTGAGAGAAACGGTTTCTGCTGGTGGGGAAATCAAACATCCCCTAAAGACCACAACAGGACAGGAGACCTTCAAAACAAACGGCCTGCTTCTCCTCAGCTCTGTTTTCGGTGTCTTGGATTGAGAGGTCCAGTGTTCATGGATGGCTGGACTCCTCGGCCACAACCTACATGCTTAGGTTGTGGGTAAAAGTCCAATATGCAGAAAAAGACTGTTCTTTTTCTGCCCACGCACTCAGACTATGGAAGAAAGTCTCATCCAATCTTTGTGTGATAACTGAGAACTTTTGTTTCCATGGCAACTGTTCTGCAGATATCCTGCGTCGCCCCCCCCCCCCTGCAATGAGATGCGATGATGCAAGGCCAGCAGCAGCCGTGTTAATAGTTACAGCAGTCAGAGCACGAGCCAGAGACGCACAGCAAATGAGAGAAGAAACCCAAACGCACTGATAGAAGCAGGAGCTTGAATGTTCTCAGACTGCACAAATGAGATTAATAAACCTCTTAGCCAAAAGATTACACTGCCTGACAGCAAGACAGCAGTGTAAACAAAAGGGAAACTCTACATTTCTAAGGTTTTCTGTGGAATCCTTTCATGTCTTCTTTAACTGTTGAGCATTAGAAATGAAAAACGTTCTCCAGAAAAGCAGGAATGGAAACTGTCTTTTGGTTTTAGCCTGATCGGATCTCTGTAACTCACCACCACGTTGTTTAAATGAGATAACCATGGAGCTTTGCTGCTCTATTAGCAACACAGATTGAGAAAAAAAATCTTTGTTCCACTTTGTTCTGTGGATTTAAAATCTGCTTCTTTAAAAAATGACTTGTGCAAACTATTTTTGTAAAACGCTTTGCTAACTTTGAGTCTGGATGTGCAAAGAAAACCTTCAGATTCATTTTTTTTTGTGAATTTAAAAATGGTTAAAACTGATGTCTGTTTGAAAATCAGAGACATTATTTAAAGAAAGTTTTCAAAAACTGGAAAACTGATACTCAGGCTCTAAATGATACATTCAAAAATGTCACTTCTGTTTGTAAAACTTATTTTAAATAAAAATAGTGAGAAAAACAAAAACCACACAAGAAGGAAAACTTATAAAGAAAAGTACATAATAATGAAATTGTCCAGTGAAAGAAAGAAGACATTTAGGACTTTTGATGCTCTTTTGTTGTTTTGAACTGCATCCAACTTGAATCCATCCATCCATCCATCCATCCATCCATCCATCCATCCATCCATCTCACCTCAGTCCTTTGTGGGGTCATGGGGGTTTTAGGAGCCAATCAGCTGCCTCCAGGTTAACTGTCCCTCACAGAGTCAGAAAACAGTCCTCTCAGATCGTGATGTTTAATTCCTGCTCTCATTCTATTTCTTTTCTTTGCCAGGTGTTGGTGCTGATGCTGTAACCACAGTGAGGAGCGGACACGCCCTGTTTGATGCTCTGAAGTGTTCGAGTGGGAAAAGCACAAGTGAAGAAGGTAGGAAGAAGGTGGATAGTTGAAGGTTAAGTAGAGGTGAAGATGTGAAGGAAGTCTAGATCCAGCTTCTGGAAGTGAAGTGAAAGACGTTAGAGAGAAGAGCTGCTGTCTGAATTGGAGAAATCCATTCCATGGAGACAGAAGTTGGTCACATGACAGACAGAAAGAGTGTGAATTTGGGGGGATGTTCAGTGTGGAGGCTGGAACAGGAGGCTCCTTTTCCTTTCAGCGCCATCAGGCACCGAGCGGTGTCTTTATGAGGCTTAAAGGAGCCTCTCGTTGTTGCTTCTCCTCGCTGGACTGCAGATGAGAGCTCTGTGAAGGAGGGCAGTTGCATAAGCGAGGCACTTTGCTCCACTTCCATGCTGGCCGGCTCCAAACTGTATGTGCGTTTGCATTTAAGAGAAGCCAGCACCGCCAAGCACACTCCCCCCACCCTTCTTCTAGCAGCTTCAGCACATCATGGATGACCCGCTCACGCAGGCCGCTCTGCACATGAAGGCAGCCATGTTAGCCTGAAAAATGGACATGAGCTTGAAAAGACACAGAAACTGCGTGAAAAAGAAGAAGTTAGGCAGGATGGAGCGCAGCAAAGGAGGGTTTTTTTGTGTTTTTTTGAGGAACCCACTCTGACGTCAGAAACTAGAAGAGAAAAGGATTTTTTTGCTGTGACAAAGAAAGACTTCAGAAAAAGTGCTGAAAACAGCCTCCACTTTATGCCGCAACACCACCACCAACAACACCAGCAGCAGCAGAGCAACATCTACAAACCCAGCGAGGGAAACCAAAAAAGAAGCGCAGCGGGCCATCCGCCGAGCTGATAGAGCAAACCACAAGTCTTTAAATAAAAACGAGAAGTGTGAAGGACACACACCGAGAGACAAAGAGAGAAAACACCAGAGCAGAAGTTTGCATCAGTCTCTGAGAGTCACAGTGGGGCTCTGAGTGGGGCTTACCGGGGATCCGATCACAGCGACGGTTTCAGGACGCTGAGGGGAGGAAGGTCAGAGGAAGACTGCAGGATCAGAAACTGAGGCCTGAGACAGAGACCGGAGCTCTGAGAGGGAGAAAGGGGTAAGAAGAGTGCGTCTAGCAGCTTTATTTCCTGCTTTTTGAGATCAAAACTGCGTCCTGCATGAGCTCACTGTTGTTAAACCGAGTGCACAGAGCCTGTTTTTCTCCATCTTCATCGGAGGAGAGCCCATTGCCAGGCCAACCGTATCCTGGCAACAGTCAGCCGAGCTCTGCTCTCAGAAAGGACCGCACGCTGTTCCTCGCTCCCTTTCCTGCGCGTCGGGTGGAGGTGGCGGGTGGGAGCCTGCTCCACCAACAATGAGCTCTTCGCGCATCAGAAAGTTGGTGGCCTGCAGCTCAGCTGGACTCCTCTGCAATCACCTTGTCAGGCTGAAGAATCTGGATTCATGAATGCATGAGACCTGCTCGGGGAGAAGCAGGTGGTGGAAACGTTCAAGTCGGGTTTGATGGCGGTGACTCAGCATTCAGCTGGGCCTGGCCTCGCATTCACAGGCAGACCTGTAATCAAACAGACGCAGTCCTCGTTGAAGCGACCTGATGCCGGCTTCTGCGGCGTCTCATAAACATATTAACTCTGATCATGAATCATTCAAACCCGGGGATGCTGGCGGCCCCCGCTGTGCGCTAATGCAGACAGTAGGGAAGCAGAACTCGGCAGCTGCCTGCCCCCATCCACCAAATGAAAGATAATGAAGGAAGGAGGCTTTTGAACTTGACAAGTGAGACTCATCTTGTTTGATGAGAGTTTGGGCTGCATTTTTCATGTAATGCACACATTTGGACCAATGCTCCAGTCTTTAATTCTTACACTGGAGACATGTTCCTGTGTAACAAAAGAAAAATGTTCTCTGAAATCCCCTGAAACTGACAAACGTAAGAACAACCAAACATTTACAGAAGATCAGACGGTGAACGTCACATTTTGGATTTCTGTTTCATAGAATCGTCAAAAACAAACTAATGAAACAGGTCTGGACTAAAACCATTATGTCTGCTGTTTTAAATCGATTATTTAAATGATGTGATCACAGGAACATGTTAAAGTCAGGCGTGACCTCTGATCAGCGACACATTTCTTTATATCTGTGATCGTCACTACGCCTGTTTAAAGTCACCATGTGTTTTGGAGACATGGTTGTTCCACACTGTGGGTTTTATCAGGCTGTTGATCAGCATGTTGAGGGTAAAGACTGCAAGAACTTCTCCAAGCAGTTTAACGTTGCTAGAGCTGCTCAGAGTATTATGAAGCTCCACAAGAATAGTGGACAACACCTCCAGTTTCAGGTCTGACTCCTCCCCCATGAGCGCATATATACCAGCTCTTAGACCAGAATTGACAAAGCTTCTTGGATAAGTGGCGAAACGTCTTCCAACTTTAAAACCAAGTCCAGATGACGTCCCCTAAACCTACTACAATGGAACCAACCTGGATGAATGAGAGTCTTCATAGACTCCACAAGAATAGTAAAATCGCCATGTTCTTATGTAGCGCTTTCCCATCTCGCTATAATGTCTAAGGGGCTTTTCAGTCTCTAATCCACACACACTGGCACTAGCCTATAACAAGCAGTTTCTTGCCCAAGGACACTTCAACAGGCAGGGTGAGAAATGCAATCTTCTGATCAGAAGTTGACCGCTATACCTCTGGGCCTTGGCTGAACCAACCTCCAACAATGAAGCTGAAAGAGCAAAGCTACAGAGCCAGGTTACTACCCGGAATGGAAACCTGAATGACCAAAAGAGACATTAAAGGTCAACTCCAGGGTCCACGAACATCTGGACCATCATCCGGAGCTGATGGAGCCAAAGAGGACGTCATAGATACGACTAAGGAGGAAGGAAATGACACAAAAAAGTCGGACTGCCGTCCTTTAGAGAGACGAGACACAAGTGAAGTTTTTTGGAAACATCTACCGGTATTTGTTCATAAAACAGAACTTTATTCATTTCACAGAGGAAAAATTCACCAGAAATCCAGGAGAAATTCCACCATTTCATGGAAATAAAGGAAGAAAATAAACCAAAATACCTTTTGAGACGTTCCCAATTACAAATCGGAGTCAATGATGTGGAGACAAGCTCAGCAGAAAGGAGTCTGTGTGCTTTGATGGAGTTTAAAGAAACAAACCTGAAGCATCAGGACTGTCCACCACTCTGGTCATTTTTTTGGGGAGGAGGAGTCAGCTGTGAGGATTCACAGTCTTTATGTCGCCCCTTAACATTCACACCGCGGACAGAATTAAACAAAGGAATTAAAATATGAATACAGCAAAATATGAGCATTGTTTGACATGCAAGGCTGTAACGCATATGCTTGCGTGTCCATAGACTTCTTATTGGAAGTGGCCACACCAACCCATCTGACGCGCGTTCAAGAACGCCCTAAACCCATTCTTGAATGCACATTTATCCTACAGTGTTATACTGGACATGAAAAGGACATACTTCTTCTTCTTTTTATCTACTGCTTACTTGCCCATGTCTGCCACCTACAGTTGGAAGAGACTTGATCTGAAATGTCAAAGCGGTGCAAATCTGGTCAATCCTGATCCAGGCTTTGTCTTTCACAGCTCTATTCTGATATGAAAGACTTGGTGTCCTGGAATTCCGGCCGAGCAAAAACCGCTACAATAGGCTGTGTCTGAATTCCCACCGTATTTCCTAACTACTAAAAAACTATTTAGTGCAGTATTATGTAGTGTCCTGGATTTTAGTAAAGCAATTCGGACACCATGCTCGCTACTTTTTTGAACGGCGAATTTGACGTCAGTGATTTCACAAAGTGAAAATCTAATCAAATCTAATCTAATCTGTTTTATGACGACTGTTTATGAATCCACTGTGCTCTGAAAATGAAAATGTTGATGGATCATTAAAAAATACATTTAAATAAATAAAAAAATCTCTAAAATTGTTCAAACGCAATGCATTTTGATCTATATTCGCCAATCTAGTGAGCGTTGATGCATGCTGGTTTTTTCCAAAGACTTCTGGGAAATTTGTCGATTTTGGAATTGTAGATTCGGACAGCTCTACATAATGGGGAACGTGCAATATAGTGCACTATAGAGTGAGTAGGGGAGGAATTCTGACACAGCCATTAATTTCTCCTTATTGATCAATTTTCAAACAGCTGGGACTTTCCTGAATTAAAACGAACGCCATCCATACGTCACTACCAAATTTGTTCAAATTTCGGTTGGGTCTAACTCTAAATGTGCGTTTTGTATGTAGAGACTAAAGATGGTCCTTGAATCGTACTTGAATGCGGATGCCTGAAACCCGCATTTATAAATGCGTCCAAGTAGACGTTTCAATGGAAGTGACCACTTGAACCCGTGCTGCTGAGGCCGGCGAGATTGCAGCAATTTTGAGGAAGGTTTGCTTCTAAATGTTAACCCAAAACTAAATTGTCACTTAGATTCATTGTATTTTTTTTAATTGAGTGCCATGGTCAGATAAATAATTTAGCAAGAAAAAGTGGACTTTTGAATAATCTGTAAAGTGATTTAAAAAGATTTGATTTTGACGTCAGGAGAGAAGGAAAACAGGAGGATTAAAGAAAAGTTGGGTGACACCAATGAACAGCTCGGCCGGCTTTTATTCATCTGACCGTGGGTTGCCAGGTTCTGTATGCATTTTGTTGTTTCCTCCCGTCCAGGTCGCCAGCCATGGGGAACCTCATTAAGGTCCTTGGCAAGGATTTAGAGAACTGTCCACATTTTTTCCTGGACTTTGAAAGTAAGTGAGCGTCGGGGCGTGTGCATGTGGCCGTGCACTGTGAGTGTGGAGCAGAGGTGTGCCGTGGGAGGTCAGAGCGTGGGACAGGGGGAGGGCTTGTGCGGATGCGAGCTGCTGAGTTGTTGACGGCGTGATGGAGTGTTGTTCAGGGAGGGGTTTGTCATTTTCAGATGCTCTTTAGTCCCACTCTCCGTCCTGTAATGGTGCAGATAGGTGTTTATGCCCCGCCCTTCCAATTATATGAAGGACGACAAACATGGGAACGAATCAAAACCACAATATTTACAAAATAGCATCACTTTAGCACTTCATCATATTAAATCTGTGACTGCAGCAGCTAATTTGTTTCTGTAATTTATTACTTTTTGAAGAAAATATCCATCGTTTTTGGTGCAAAATCCCACTGATATCATCAGCTCATACTAACTATAATGCAAATACTATTCTTTTTTCTATGATCCTATTTACTGGAGAAAAAAAGAGTGTACAGAACAGATAAACAGGTGCAACAACAAATCTTCTTCCCCACATGCTGTTAAGCTGTTAAGTTGCAGCTGAATGCTGTGAAAATATGAATTATTTACCAGCCGATTTGCAGACTACATGAAGCTTTTAGTTTAGCATCTTACAGTGATAAAAGAAAACAATAATGACAGTTGGTAATTATGGGATGTCATGGTTGCTTAGGTAAATTTGCTTTCCAGGTCTAATTTTTGGAACAAAAATAAGAATAGAAAGAAATCACATTTTAAGTCTTGATAATCTTTACGAATGTGTTAAATTTTAAAACACGTGCAATCAGAAAACATGAAAAGTGGGTTGAGTAAAAAAAAATCATCTATCTGGTAAAGCACAGAAGTAGTGGAACTACGATGTGGGATAGTTTTGCAGTTTTAAGGCTTCCATGTTGAAATTTAGTCAGTTATAAAAGCAGCACCAATGACTGTATATGAGAACTGGATGGAGTGACCCCTCCCCCCATGGCCTTCCAAACAGGAAGTAGTTGCTGGTTCCAAGAAGCCCATAGGCCTCTATAGAGACATAAACAGCTGTTAGTCAGTCATTCTGTTGGTCAGAATAAACATTCTGATCCCTTTTTTATCATGTTTTTGATAATCCTCTTTTTTCACATTTTTTCTGTAGTTCAAATTTATAAACTGATCAACCAGTAAAAGTAGGCGATCTTACATTGAACGTTCAAAACATTTGATTGACAGAATTTCTCCAATCTGCTTTCAAGTAGTAGGGGTGTGGCCTTCCAACAAGCTCACTCCTGATTGGTGAGAATGGTTGTTATTGAAAAGTGGACTTAGACCGACTTGGATCAGTCAGCTTACTGACGTTGTCTGCTTCCAACATGGCAATGTCCATATTGGGGCAACAGAATTTACGTAATTTGGTTCGAGCCGGAGGTAAACTACTTTCTATGGGGGACGTCATACACACTCCCTCAGTCCAGTTCTCATAAACAATCGATGAATCAAACAGAGAAATGAACAACAAGAGTTTTTGAAAGAACAGACCTGGTGCTTTTATCCTGTCTTTACACCAAAAAGTATGAAATTCAAAGGAGGGGTGCACCTTCAACTGAATTGGTTGGCCTCTACCATTCAGCCTTCAGGGCCTGTAGAACCCCATCCACCCCAAAGAATTCAGAAGAGTGGGACTAAAGGAATCCCCGTGTCCAGGTAGCCATGCCTCCCCCAAGGCGAACTCCCACCACGCCGTTCCAACAACCAACCACTTATCCGATCCCCCACCTCAACACACACAACTCACACGTTCACACACCAACGTGCGCACAACCCCCGACACCCTGCCCTCCATCACCCACAGACTTCTCCCCTCTCTCTGTTCCAGGGGGCTCATGGGAAACCTCCTGAAAGTGCTGGCTTGCGCCGAACTTGAGCATGGCCCAATAGTTTTCCTTGACTTTGAACGTGAGACCATCCGCTTCTTTTGTTTGTTTGTTTTAAGTTACTACTTGTTTGATACCTTTTGCCTTTCCTTTTTTTGTCATTCTGATCATCTTAGCTAACCATTGTTCCACCTTTGCTCCTCCTCAACACCTCCTCTTGTCCTCCGTGGTCTTAATCTTTTGGTTTCTGCTCAGGGGACTAACATTTGAGACTTACTGGGCTCCTCTCTAAAGAATCTTCTTCAGATCTTAGTTGCTACTGCAACAAAAAGCTTAAACAGTGAATGTCAGTCCTCTCAGCCATTCTTTTTCGTCATCATCCTCTTCTGTATGTCTGACCGAGGTGTCTCAGCGTGGCTCCCACTCTGAGTGACAGACTAAATGTCCTCTCCCCCTCGTCTCCAGTCCTGTGGAAACATCTATCCTAACAGCTCTTTCCATGCAGCAGTAGATTCTCCCAAAGTCATCGCTAAGAGGTTTCCTCATACAATCATGGCGGGAGATGTGAAGCAGATCAGTACATTTCCAAGCCTCTGTCTAGGTTTACAGATATGAAATTTTAACAGAGACGTGTCTGATCACTGAGCTAAATGCCACCAACCCTGCTAAAAGTCCTCAACTCTGAGTTTTGGAGTAAACTTCTCCCCCCCTTCTTGGCTTCACCGTCACAGCCTGAAAATGTACTGATGCTTTCAGAGTCACTCCTGGAGAAAATCGTTTAACAGAACACAAACGTACTAACGTTAAGATGCAGACATTTAGCACCCTGTCTTCACATATTCTGCTCCTCTTCTGCCCCTTTCCTTCTTTAACAGCTGTCTTCTTCCTCCTCCTCCTCCTTTGGTGTGCTTCACCAAAAGTGGGAGCGCTCACTGCTGGCGAGAAGTTTCTGCTGTTGAGTCTTCCCGCCTTCTTTTATGATGCATGTGATTCAGACCACTTCAAAGCAAGTGGAATGAGCATCCGACTTCTTCCTCTTTCTCCCCCCACGCCCATGTGAGCCCTCCCTCCACAGCTGGGGGGGGGGGCACACACCTCTGTCACATAGATACCAGGTTGCTTTAACCAGAGACCAACGACTTTCATGTCTGACGAGTCAGTGAAGCCACATCGATTGACAGCTACACGGAGAAAAGAGAACAGACGAGACAGTTTGGTAACAAGAGAAGAATCACGCGTGCGCCAACATTTCTACATTTGTCCTTTTACAGAACATGATTTGAAGGATCAGGAGCCAGAGCTGCAGTTAAGACTTTCTGTTCTGCATGAAAATAAAAAAAAAGTCTATTCTATTTACCAGAGGTGTCCCTAAATCACATCACCTATCAAAGGGCAAAATAACAATCTGTTTTTAGCTTTGACTAACACAAAAATGTCAATAATTCTGCTTCTGGGGGGGGTCCTAACCTCCACAACAACTTCCAGTTTATTAAGGACCCACTCTGATGAAAACTGTGTTTTTAACATGTTCTTATGGCCATTTTCTGATGATGGATATATATGGCTTTATGTCCACAGCCTCTTCAGTTACAATGCTTCACATGTATTTCATGAATTTTTGACTAAAACCACAAAGCCTCTTAGAAACAATTAAATTTGAGTTGGCAAATAATTATATAATAATTATAATATTGTTGTTCAAACAAACCTTTTTTTGGATGATAAAACTTTATTAGGCATCAAAGAAGGGTCTGCGTTTCCAGGTTCACTTTTCTCTCGTGTGGCCCCAGAATGTTGAACAAAAAAAGACACAAGCTGAAAAAATAAAAAAAATAAAAATAAAAGCGTGAATGATGCTGAATTTCCCCTGACTCCCGTCTTGCTGCAGAGAAACCCCTTCAGCAGTGGTGTTGCTGCATGCAGAACGCCATCTGGACACCACTCTGCTTTCACTTTGCACCTGAGTCACAGACATCAAAGCAGGAGACCCTCATCACTCAGGAGAACATGACCTACATCGGGTTTCCTCCAACTCTCATGGGTGCGAGCTGAAAGCAGAAGTGTGACTGGGTGGAGTCCTGCAGCAAAAACTTGAAGGTAATGCTCGATTTTCAGCTGGCAGGGGGACAATTCAGCCCTCCAACCTGCTGTGCCCCCCCTCCCCCGTACATTTTTTCAAAATTAAAGCTTAAAGAAAAACCTTCAGGGGAAGTAAACACCAGTGAGAGGGAGACAGATAAGTCTGTATTGCGTCCAATGGATCCAAACCCCCAAAGAGGCCTCCTGCTACATGGACTACAGTCCGAAGAGACTCCAGTGATGAAGTTCAGCTTTCATGAAAAACAATTTCTCAGAGAATCAGACCTCACTGTGTGACAGAGTGTGCCCCCCCACCCTGAAAATATGCAGCTGCAAAGCTTTTTGATTCTGAATCAGGGTGAAATTTGATGCCGCCGTGGAACCGCTCAGAGCATCTTCTCCTCAGTTCTTCCTCTCTTATTTACTCCTTTCTCACTCGCCTCCTCCCTAACACCTCCCCTGTGCTCTGGCCCCTCCCCTCAACGTCTATTTTCCTGCATCTGGCATCACACTTCCCGCTCCTTCTCCTCGCAGATGCCCAGCCCACAGAGGCGGAGACGGCCGTGTGGAACCAGGTCAGCGCCGTGCTGGAGGAGGCTCACGGGATCCTGGCGGAGCTGCAGTCCTACAACGGCGCAGGGCAGGAGATACGAGAAGTGAGGGCCGGGCAGGCATGGGCAGGGGGCGGGCAGAACGCAGCGTGACCCTCACGAGGCTAAACACTCTGGTGCCAGGGTTTGCAAGCTTCAACACTTAAAAAGCCATTTGGGTTGATTTCTCACAGACCAACAAAGTCTTTAGAAAAGTAATACACTTATTTGTATTTATGTTAATGATACTTTTATGATAAATGTTAAGAAAATGTTATTTTTGCTTAAATTTAACAGAGAAAATAGCATTTTTAAATACAAACTGAAATAGTATGTACATTTTGATAGAGGTTTGGGTGACTCCCTGCCATTCTGCACCGGGTAGCATCATTTTAATGCAACAAATTTAATAGTAGGTAGTATGTCAACAGTGATTTAGAAAATAAAAAGAATAGACACCCCTTATTAGTTTGTGGTGCTTCTCAGCCAAAAATTGGTTAATCTAACAAACTAAAAATAAATCAGTACTAATTAAGTGACCCTCACCGGATAATAAGTTGCACTCAAAATCTTTTTTTTCCAGACCGGCCTTAATTCTGGTTGTGCTCACTGAGCTTCATTTGATTTTCTGTGCTACATAGCCTCCAAACGTCAGTCAAAATATTTGACATTAGTAAATACAAAGCTGCACCACTTGACGGGTGACTAGAGCATTATGGGTACTGTAGTCAGGAACGTCATGGAGTGGTATGGATACAGTGCTTGAATGAATGACTTATCTGACTGTTTAGTTTAATTTCATCTTTTTTTTATACAGCGCTTTAACACAATAAAAATGTGAAAAAAGCGCTGTACATTAAGAGCTAAACACAGTTAAAACACATTTAAGAAATAGGTTAATAAAAAATAACAAATATGAAAGTAAAAAACACAGTAAAAACTTAAAAGTAAAGTATGAAAATATGTTTGTTTTAAAAAAAATTTTTAAATGTGTAGTTTTAGTTTAACCAAAGAGCCACAATGGAAGGGTCAAAGAGCGTCATGTTTACTCTAGAGCTGCATGTTGCAGAAGCCTGATCTAGTGTCACACAGAAACTCTCCCAGCTCGATAATGAATTCCAGAGTCTAAATATTATGCCAAACTAACCTGAGGGATTGGAAGTGGTCAAATATTCCTGTCAGTGCTGCTAATTTGAGGCCTTTTTGAGGAACTGAAGAAATTCTGCTTGATATATAAAAAAAAATTCTATAGTCATCACTTAAAAAAAGAAAATAATTTTCACTGGAGTTAATTTGTGCAGCAACAGAGTAACTTCTGCTTTAAAGTAGTTTCAATTTATTCTAAAAATGTCTGAAAGGCACTGAAATCTTTTGATTGTCAATAAAAATTAGCAGACCCGCAAAGGGAAGTGGAAAAACGTTTCAGCTGCAGTTATTGGCAGCAGAAGCAGAAATCTTCTCTGTGAGTAAAAATAAAAGTTTCCACTCCTCTGCATATTGAGTCCATTAGTAGCTATTTCCCTTAAAATGCAGTCTTTGCAGTAAAAGGGTGTCTCTGATGTGACATTTAAAACAACATCTGCCCCCCCCCCCCTCCAGGCCATCCAGAACCCAGGAGACCTAGCTCTTCAGGAAAAGGCCTGGAATGCAGTCTGCCCCCTGGTGGCCAAGCTGAAGAGGTTCTACGAGTTCTCCCTCAGGCTGGGTGAGCATCTCTTTCTAGCACAGCCCAAATGATGGGGTACACCTGTGTCGCGTTTCAGCATCAACACCAGGAAAGGAAACAGGGCCAAGTGGTGCAATGACTGTCGGACGGGTTGGATTCCTCAGCATCTCCTCCCCGCTCTCTCTGATCCAGCAGCTAGGCAGCCGTTGCTACGGCAACAGCTGTGCATGGCTGTCCGGCACTGATAATACCTCCATCTCGGGGACGTGCTGTTCTCTGCGATCTTTGGTCACAACGTGTCCGTCACAAACGCCCCCGGCACATCCACAGAGCGTCCAGCCATATTCAGGAAAGGTTCAAGAGCTTCCGCCCAGCCTCTCTGAATCATCAGAGCTCTGGGGCACCAGCAGGAGGGACACCGGGGCTCCGGTCCAGCCCTTTCAGATTAAACACTTGAGTGAAGTATTTATAGAAGCTGCTCATCCATTTTTGATGCAGAGGAAGAGATGAGGCCCCAGGAGGCTTCAGGTAATGGAGCCTCTTGAGGTCCGACTCCGATGTGCTGCAGGATGCAAAAGCAGCAAAAAAAAGTGTAGTTTGAGACCCTGTGTGGGGCCAGGGAGGATTCAGAGTGTTTGGGTGTTTTAGCTGTGTGGTAACTGTTCTGTTATGAAGGTTCTGCTGTTCTCTCCTCATATATGTGACCGCAGGCAGGTGAGTGACGGGGAGGTATGCTTGTGTTTGCAGAGAATGCCCTGCGCAGCCTGCTGGAGGCGCTGACGAGCCCGCCCTATGCTCCCATGCAGCACCTGGAGCGGGAGCAGGCCCTGGCCAAGCAGTTCGCAGAGATCCTGCACTTCACTCTCAGCTTTGACGAACTGAAGGTGAAAAAATCCCTCAGCTGGTCCTCCTGCATGTTTGAGGCTTCAGCAGGACGTCAGGAGGTCCCTGCTTCTATCAGAGATTCAACTTTAATATCTTATCTCCAAAAACCAACACTGGTTAATCTGCTACAAAAACACATCCGGTTCATTAAAATCCTATTTTAATCCTACCACTTGATCAGTTTGATCAGGTAGTCATATTTTCTTTTTTAAATCATTTTTTGAGTTGTTATTTTGCACATTTTTTTATCACTATTACCCAATTTCTTAAAGATTTACGATCTTATTTTAGCAATACTCAGGGCACGTTTCCCCCATTGCTCATGCGTTTTCTTAGCCTGTTCTGCATCTGTCATCAATTGGCAGCTTTTTGAAGATGCGTTTGCAGAACTTTTCTGTCTTTAGCTTGTTTTGGGTTCAGCTGTTTTAACTTACGGCAAAAATGTGAAGATTTTTAGCTTCTAATCTAAACTAAAGCTCAGTTAAATATTTTACTCAAGAAACACCAATTTAATCAAACAGATCAATGATTTCAGATATTGAATGGAATTGAAGCTGATTTTCTGTGCAGATGACAAATCCAGCCATCCAGAATGACTTCAGTTACTACAGGAGGACCATCAGCAGGAACCGGCTGAACAACCAGCAGGTGCAGCAGAGAAAACTCTGGATCTGTTTTCTTTATTTTTGTCATCAGCACCTAAATGTTTGATTTCTTTGGGTGCAGCTGGAAGCAGAGAATGAAGTCAACAATGAGATGGCCAATCGGATGTCCTTGTTCTACGCTGAAGCAACGCCGATGCTGAAAACTCTGAGTAACGCCACCACCAAGTTTGTTTCTGAGGTACCGTCTCCAGCATGCAAGGCTTCCCCTCCCACTAGCTTACAGCCCCTCACACCCCCAACCTAACATTAGGGGTGCAATATCAGAGCTTTCCAGCCGTATACAGTTTTGATCCAGATTCCAACTCAGACAAAGAAAACAAAGACATCCATGGATCTATTCGTCTATAAGTGGATGATCAGAATGGAGCGGAGCGGGGAGCTTGTAATCCACCCAACGTACTTTGTGTATAACAACTACGACCTTTTTCCAACGGCTGTTTGTCTGCTCCTGATTCACTACAGTTTCAGTTAGAAATGCAATTTGAAGGTTTTTTTTTTTTTAATAAATATCCTCCATCTTCAGAAAAATGCCACAAGAAGGTGTTAAAAACACCATTTTCATTGGAATGAGTCTTTCATAAATGTTAACCAAAAACATTGGAAATATAAAAAACGTGTTTTAATTTCAATGAGGAAATGACATTTAGAAGTGTAATTTTGTTTGATTTATTTCCTTTTCTGTGTGAATCTGTTGCAAACTACCTTGTGTTTATTTTTATTTTATTTTTTACAAATGTATAACATTCTCTCTATTAATTATGAATGAGTGTGTGTTAGTGCAGAGTTGATCTGGAAAATGTTTGCTCGCATCGATGGTGGGATGAAAGTAGCAAAACAAAAAGAAAATCCATGTTTTTTCTTTACTTTGCAAAAGTACCAAAAAAAAAAGGCTGGAATACCAACTCAAAACTTCGACAAAACTTTTCCATCACAAAATACAAATTCGGATGTGTGAAAAACTGAACAGCTTTGACTTTGAAAGTTTAGAGTTCTCAAAGACTTTACGTTTTTCTGATCAAACTGTTAAATGTGTATTGAAGCATTTTCTATTATTTCCTATTTTATTAATTCTTTTTGTTTACATGTGTTACACAATCAGCAACAGTAAAACCCTTTTGACCAAGATGCTGTAAATAATTCCCATCATTCTCTGCTGCTCGTCTTCTTCACCTCCACTTTGAGGAACATTTTATGTTGGGAATGGAATGAAAAAGAGTCAGATGTTGTTCTTTCTGGCTTTTCCTGCAGAATAAGACCCTCCCCATAGAGGACACTACAGACTGCCTCAGCACCATGGCCTGCGTCTGCCGCGTCATGCTGGAGACTCCGTGAGTTCTGGTTGTGCTGTAGTGTCCAGCGTCGTTCTGCTCAAACCCTCCGTGTCTCCTGCCTCCGTTTCAGGGAGTACCGCTGCCGCTTCACCAACACCGACACCATGCTGTTCTGCATGAGGGTGATGGTGGGGGTCATCATCCTGTACGACCACGTCCACCCGGTGGGGGCCTTCGCCAAGACCTCAAAGATTGATGTGAGTCTCCAAAAGGGTGGAAGAGGAAAGTTGATTTGCTCCTCAGATCCTTTCAACCCCCCTGTCCCCAAAGATCCCCGTCCCCGTCCCCAACAACCTTAGAAAGGGGGCATCCAGCATTTTTGTGGTTCACAATACAGGCGGAAAAACGTTTTCATTTCTGAGCTTAGCCTCAGAAAACCTCAAAATCCAGTCTTTTCAGTCTTCACTCATTTAACCATTTTCTTCTTAAGATAGTCTCATTATTAGGAGAAGCTGCCTTCATTTTGTCTAAGCAAAAGGTCACGGTTTTACTGTTTGATTTCAAATAAAAACCAGCAGATTTCTGTGACATAGTAAACTCAGCAGAAAGAGCCAAAGCAGATTCTGTGAAAGATCAGCGTCATCTGTCTGTGCCCCTCCAGATGAAGGGCTGCATCAAAGTGCTGAAGGAGCAGCCGTCCAACAGCGTGGAGGGACTTTTGAACGCCCTGAGGTGAGACGCGCAGCAGACGAGGCGGAGCCGGCGCACGGCGGCAAAAGCTCACGCCTTCTCCGTTCATTCCAGGTACACAACACGGCATTTAAACGACGACAGCACCTCCAAACAAATCAGAGCCCTCCTGCAATGAAGGAGGAGACAGCAGGAGGAGGAGGAGGCTGAAGATCCAGCCAGAGGCTGGCTGAAACGAAGAAAATCATCTCCAAATTAAAGCAACCTGCTGAAAACCAGAAGAGGAATTTAATAATATATATCGTCAGCTGTCCATCATTCTGTCTCTCATTTTGTAAAGTAAGAAAAGAAAAAATATAGATATTTATGAAAAGAGGACGCCGATTTAGAGAAGAAAGGATCAAAGAAGAAGATTTAGTGGGAAACTGGTCAAAACCAGAATGAAGGAATGCAGCAGACCCCCTTCAGCTGCTCCCACCTCCACCCACAGGTGAGACTCGAGGCAGTGTGATGGACGCCGTCCGGAGATCTGCCTCCACCGCAGGGGCTTCACTTTCTGCAGCTGAGGGACAAGGAGGAGGCCTCCATTTGTACTCCAAATCCATCCATCCATCCATCCATCCATCCATCCATCCATCCATTCATCCATCCATCCATCCATCCATCCATCCTTCAACCAACTTCGGGGTTTCTGCCTCCCACAAGAAAAAGAATCCTCTGCAACGCTTCAGCACAAATCCTGTCAGAGTGGGCTGCCTTTACTTGAAGAATGTCCTTCACTTTCTGCGTCCTTCTCTCCATGGTGCTAACGTGCTTCAGATATCTTTTGGTTTCTTTCTGTGTATGATCAGTTTGTCTTTTGCACAAAATCAGCCACAGACTTGATGAGAAACCGCAGCCGTGTGCCAAAGCTGTCCGGTTCTCCATCCAGGAGATCTTTTTCACTCATGTCATGAGAGGCTGCAAGACAGGAATCATTCGAGGAGGCAAAAGCAGAAGATCTGCCAGTTTCTGTGTAAATATGAGGATCCATCAGCTGCCGTCCAGGAGAAACACCACCGCCCTTTTCTCTCCACGGGACTCTCAGCCAAGAAGGAAACTAAATTCAAAAGAAGTGCTTTGGCTGTCTATAGTCCTTAGGCTAGAACTTCATTTGATCCGATGATATATTTTCTATACGGTGGTGTGCGCTCAGACACACTCTGTAGAAATACATAGCTGGCATGTTGTAAAAGTTGGCTCAGAAATGTGTAAATAAGGTGTTTTTATTCATTTTTAATTGTTCAGTGATGATGAAGTTGGATTTGTGTCGTCTCTCGGAATCACCACGCATTTGGCTTGGACCATTGGACTTGCCGTAGTCATAGGTTTCAGAAGTTCTGCTTCATTATGGCCAATGAGTAACAAATGGGGGGTGGGGTTCATTTGCTTGTTTTTTTTGTATATTTTGTGCAACAATAAACTTGTCGTTTATTACATTCACCCGCTGAAGTTTGTTATAATTTTCATTATTAAAGAAGACAACAAAAAAGGAAAAAACTGGAAACAGTTTCAGCTATGAGGCCGTTTCCTTTCTCACAGCGCCCTCTGCTGGTCACACTGAGTTTTTTTCGGGGTCAGGATATGTCATTAGTGTTGAGACAAATAAAGTCTATACTGAATGAATGGTGGAGGTGCAAATTATATTATTCCAGAAAAAAGATAAATAAAAAAGGTTAATATACATACAGATTGCATTCAAATAAAACTTTTCGTTAATTAAAAAAAAGGGGGGTGATTTTTCTTCTAATATTTTTAAGAACTACAAAAGCTAAGAACTCCAAACAGGCTGGGCTTTAAACTCATCTGCTCATGAAAACTATAAGAGCTGCAATTAAAAGTTGAAAAGCCACAGTGTGTCTATTTGATAGACATGATCCATTTGATTTATGTGTTCGTCACTATATCCAGTCTGTTTAGTTCTTTCTAGTGACTTTCTCCACAAATATTGCAGAGAAAAACGTTGAATGCAGTTCTATTGACCTGCTATGAACTGTTTATTTTTGTGATTACAGCCAGAGTTTGCCTTGATGTGAAGCTGCCGAGGCAGGCGGAGATCGTAAATAAAGTACAGGAAAAAAAACATACAAACAATAGCAGTTTCTCAGTAACTCACCATAAATAATCTCAAAACATCACAAAATGTCATTATTAAAACGAAATCCACAGAAAGGAAGGAAGGGAAAAGAAGGTGTAACATAAAAAAAGAAGTCCCAGACTGAAGGTCTGTGCTAAAGCGCAGCTTTTAATTAACTGTTAGTTGAACAGGCAAACAAAAAGGCAGACGTCAAAGCAAAGTTGAACAAGTTGTTCACATCAACCAAGAAAAGGGGATCCACCACGTAACAAAAGAGTTTAACAAGAATTTTGGATAAAACAACAAACTTGTAACAATGAAAGTGTCTGATACAGTACACTCATAAAGATAAGCTCCTCCAAAGAAGTCCAAACGAAAGGACTGAAGCTTAATGTTGGCGGCTTCCCCAAGACCAAGCTGACCACCTGAAAAGACTGCTCCATTAAACAGGAGTGGACAGTGGCGGTTCCACACTAACTTACTCCCTGGGCGAGTACCCCCCCCCCCTAGAAATCCTCCAAAAAACCTAAATCCGTAAAAAATCAGAATCAGAATCAGAATCAGAAATACTTTATTGATCCCACACGTGGGAAATTTGTTCGTTACCATAACAACTGACAGGAAAAAAAAGAGTAAGAATAATATAAATAAAAATAAAAATGGTCTATAGTTTATTTATGATCTCAAAAAGTGCAGCTGTTTTCCTGCATTACCTGCTGTCTTTATGTCAAATACTGACACCAACTAAATAATAAAAAATATCTTAGTTAGAAAATAAAGACAATATTAACATGAGCTGCTGAGTGATCCAACAGCACGTGATGGTCCAGGTGTTGTGTAATGTAGGCTGTCCTCCTCCCAGATGTGTCCACCACCCCTCCCCTCCCCTCCCCTTCCTTCCCTTTGACCCGGCTCTGTCTCTATATGACGGGAGCACGCAGCTGCGGCCTGGAGTTGATTGTTAGAGTGAAAAAGACTCCCAATTACCTGTTTGTGTAATTCACCCAGCCACCGGTGAGTTGCGCCCCCCAGTCGAATTTTTTGACTTATGTTTCAAAGACTACCGCAAAGAGGCGCAAGTGTCTTGCAGCAAAGGGCGGTGGTCACGTGCACGTTGGGTCTGCTGTGTCGGAGCGGAGAATTGTGGGAAATAATCCCCATTGCCTGCTTTGGTCGAAATTGGGTTGAGCACAGTTTCTTCTGCCCAATTCCTTTCAGCTGTTTTACGTTGTTTCACTCTCCTTTATTTATTTTTTTTGCACCATAAGTGTGGAGAGGGAAGAGGATGAAGACATGGGTGCGATGTTAAGAGTCAGATGTGTTAAAGATAAAAGTTTAAAGTGCCGGCTGTAGCAGGCATGTCAAAATAGCTGAAAGTCGCTTCTTTGACTTAGCTATTTCCTTACGTGTAACACTGCGGGCATGGAAAATGCCGCCCCCTTTGATGTGCCGCCCTGGGCCACTGCCCACCTCGCCCATTTCAAAAACAGCCATTGGGAGCTCACACACTCACTCTTTGGCCGATCCCTAACCACTAGAAAACTTTATATAGTGAAGGACTATCTAGCTCCCTGAGTGTATGCTCACTACTTTTTTTTTTAAACGCAAATACAAAGTCTCCAATTTCACAAAGAGAAAATCTAATTGATATGAGTGTTTTACAACGACCATTTGTGAATCCACTGTCTTCTGAAGATAAAAACGTTGATATTTTATTATGAAATACATTTACATTTTATGATGTCTGTGGAATTTCATAAACTTTGATGAAAACTAGACCTCAAGGGCGAGAAAGGCCTCAAAGCTCCACTTGGAATTTTTTTTTTTTAAAGTAAGTTTTTAAATAATAATTTAAAAACTATGCCCCGAAAGTGACATGGAAGTTTTAAAAAAAAGAAAAAACAAATTTCAGTTATTCAAATGACAAAAACATCTTCCCATATATTTCTTACACATACATTTGTTTAAAGTTTTTTTCTTTGTAGTTTTAATAATTCATAATCAGGCATACAATATCGATGAACTTTTGCTAAGCAATCAGAGAAAAAAAGAAAAAAGAATCTATCTGATCAGAACCGGATTATGTTGTATATGTGTGCGTCAGTAGGAGAGTAAATCTGTGTGATTTTTTTATTGTAATGACTACAATGCTAGAAATAAAAATCAACCAATCAATAAAAAACTATGATCCATAAAGCATAAACTTTGGGCATCATTAGGAGAGGACCAGGTCCTGCTGTAAATGAAGTCAGATGGAGAAAATATAAAGAGATGAAGCTTTCTGGTCCACAGTGTTGAGAATTTAGATCTGAGAAATGGCAGCAGAACAACCAGCAGGTGACAAACTACCTCTGACTTATGGAAACCTCCTGCTGGATCTCAGGCACCATCCTCTCCAGAATTATTCCCAGTTTGTACTTTCATGTGAAGACAAGACGTTGGACCACAGATGAGGCGCCTCTGAAGTCTGCTGAGGTCTACTTCCTGTAGGTGTAGGTGGAGGATCTTGGGGTTCTGACTCCAGCGGCAGCTGATTCCTTAATGAACCAGGTTTAAAAATCCTCCTATAGGGTTGCAGTTGTCTCTGGCAGTGTTTTAGTCCTTCCCTTCACTCTCTGTTTATGTATTTGGACACAGCACTGTTTGAACAACCAGTTTCTGAAGAGATCCTCTTCTTACTAGGACCTGTTTTATGCCTCATCTCTCTGTGTTTTCTCCAGGAAGATTTGATATATTTAAAGACGCAGAAAACCTTTACATGTGACTTGATTTAAATCTGTTTTTTTTAAATACTGAATATAGGTTTTCATTAACTGTAAGTTAAAATAATAAAATGAAACGGAAACATTTTATCCAGAAATCTTTGAATCTGCTTGTGCTTCTCCTTTCTCGTCACACAGGGGCGCCATTGCACCATACCTGGAACAAACTGGAGCTTGGTAAATTCTGAAAGTTTCTGTGCTAGTTGGTTTGAAAAGAGGTTGTTAAATGTGACACTGCAGGTGAACAGTCCAATCAGCAGCAGAGATTCTGCAAATGTGCCGTCTGTGGGGCGGGGTAAACCAGGGCAGGTGCACACAGGTGAGACGGTTTAGAGAAAAAGGATCTCCAGGCTGATTCTGGATGTTGTGCTCTGGCTGTTTTCCTCTGGCACTGTGCCCCAACTGCCATGTAATAAAGAAGGAACCGGTGTCGCCGTTTACTTCCCCTGATTAACCCCCACACTCACTGAGGCAATGCTCCATTGCAGCTGTATTTTCTGAACTGCCCATCCACAACTGACACTGGAAGTCTACAAAAGTCGTGCAAAATGTGAAAAATAAAAAAAAAAACGGTCATGGTTTGCTGTTAACAGTATCTACAGCTCCGGTTAATTTGATATTGGATTCCTCTGAGCTCAGTTTGCGGTGAAACAGTAACAATATGCAAAAATTCCACCTGCAGTGTTTTTGCAAATTTGTCTTCCCGCCTCAGTGGATCCAAGATTAACCGTTAACCCCCCTCTCCAGAGAGAGAACACCTTATCAGGCGAGAGGCTGAATTTTCTTTTTGTTTTCTCTTGGTAAACCGGCTCATCCTGGATGGAAACCTGCCAAACACTGGAGGTCCGATTCCACCTGGACGGATGTGGTCAACGACACTTCTGTGCATCTGGAGGATGGATGTCCTTATGGTAGATTGAAGACCTATAAAGGAATGTTTGTAGGTTCTAACACCAGAACATAAACTCTATTTAAATGGGCAGAAATGAACCTCTGCTGTGGGTTTGAACAACTTTAGTGTGAAGAAAAAAGGTTTTGCGCATCGTGTTATTTAGGATTTTGACTAACTCTAAATAACCCATCTTTACATCATGGATCTGAGATGCCTGGAGTCCAGCTGGGTCATGGAAAATGAAATAAAACTTCATTGTCCTTATGATAATCCAGATGTGGCCTGCAGGCGTTCTCTGAAAGACTCTGAAAATTGTGTTTTAAAAAGTAACGGGCATTTGTCTGATTATGGAGGACATATGCGACAATTAAGCACAAAATTGCATATCTGAATATTTCTTTAGTAAAATCGTTGTGAATCAGGAGCAGATGAAAAAATGCGGTTTGAAAAAGATCCTATTTGAGATGTAAAATATATGCAGGTCGGGCCACAGTCTCCCTGCTCCACTCCATTCTTATCATCTACTGTCAGACAGAATAGATCCATTGACCTCTTTGTTTTCCTCGTCTGAACTGGAATCTGAATCTGAACTGAGCGGCTGTACGGCTCTGATAATGCTCACCATTTCTGTTGCTAGCTAGGGACTGTGATTGTAAACTAGCAGAAGAGAGTTTAAACAGATGGATGATGGGAGGTGGAGCTTACCCCATGCCATCAGTCCCACCCACTGCTCAGGGGTAAATTTTCTGATGAACTCCTGCCACTCTGCACAAACTATGTCCTGGAAAACAAACAAAAACATTTATTTTGTCTAAAAACTGCATAATCAAAATAGAAAGACCACTGGGAACACTTTCACAATAGATCAAAAGATGAGTGGAGTTGGACTTTAAATCTTCCTTTTCTACTGTCTACTAGCACACGTCCACCACCTACAGTTGGTAGAGGTTCGGTGCCAAATGTCAATGTCTGGCGAATCTTATTAGTTGGTGTCATAGAATTCCGGCCTGACACAAACCACAATTAATTTGTCCTCCATGGTTAATTTTTATAAACGTTTGGCACTTCCATGAATGAAAAGGTACGCCATCCATACGTCACTACCAAATCCAAGACCCTGATTGGTCCAAGTCTGACCTGATTTAACTTTAAAGTCCGTTCAGTTGCTGCGTGTTTTGCGGTCGTTGAAACTTGCGTAGCTACGCGTGAACGCAAGAGTTTTGAAAGCAGAAGAAGAAAATGTGAGTTGATATACTTTTCAATTGAAGTGGCCATTTTAATGTGCGTTGCTGAAGGCGGTGTAAACGTAGCTTTTCTGTTTAGCATTTCAACCAGATGGGTTTAGTCGCATTATAAGTCATTCAGTCTGGATGAGCAGCAGTGAAATGGTCAGTCGTGACCAGAAAACAAGCAGGGAAGCAGCCTGGAAGGGGGGAGGAGGAGAAGAGGAGCATTTGAAGAAGGCTGGAGTTGTTTAATAGTTCACCTTCAGCACAGTTTTCCCCTAAACATCTCACGTTTATGTGACTCCTTTCATTTCAAGGCCTACACCAACACAAAGACATCACAAACAAGCTGCTCTTCAAGGTTTCCTCACATAGATGCAGACTTGCAGATGCAGACACAGGGATGATGTCCCTCACTCAATGTTGAGACAAAGTTGATGGCCTTTGCTTTGGAAACGTACTCAGAATTAGGACAAGGAGGGTGCAGATTTGACAGAAATTACACTACAAGAGCTTCAAGACTGTAGGAAAAGTCTCAGAACTCCAGGGTGTCTCAGTCACAGGAACATGGAAAGACTTTATATAACTCTAAAGGGGGTGAAGGAGGGAATGTGTGTTGCTACCGGTCAACATACCAGCTAACCTTACACATGGTTGCGTAACACACGTAAAACATGAGAGCGCCACGTGCCGCTGTGCACACATGCAGCCAGACCTACATCTGTTTTGAATATCCAGGAGCTCCAAACAAGAGACTAAACCTAACCAGTTCAGAGACTACAAAGGAGGACAGAGGTGGATGAGAGTTGACTTGTGTTTGTATCTAAAATTGACAACAACAAAACAAGACCAAAAGATGCTGCTTTGTCCTCTGAGATCATCCATATGTGCCCATCTTATCAGTTTACAGGAGGGCTGGCAGCCTGATGGAGGTCAGGCTGTGCAGAGAAAATTCTGGAACATCTTCAAGCTAAACACTAAATATCAGTGTTGAACAGACTGAAAGTAGAATCAGAATAGTTTGTTTCAATCATCCCAAACACCCTACACGAGGAATTTGGGTTGTGTTTGGATCCAGGACTGATAATTTCGTCATTCCTTGTACTTTATTTCTTTTTCATTTCATTAATCTATGTTCACTCGGCCTTCTGCAACGCCTGTTCACTTCCTATGAAATGTTTATTTTAACACGTGTAAATGCAGGTTACGGGCTTCTGTATTCAAAACACTCATGTTCACGTTGCTACACATGTTTTTACAACCGTTTTCAGGCTCTGTGGTCGTTGAACATTGACAGTTAAACCAGGTCGAATTTTGGCCTATTAGGGATTTTGAGTCGGTGGTGACATATGGATGGCGTCCTCTTTAGTACCTTTTCAAAGTTAATTATGGAGGAGAAGTAAATAACTGCAGTTTGTGCAAAAATTCTAGGACACCAAGTCTTTTTTTTATATCAGAATAGAGCTGTGAAGGTAAAAGCCTTGATTCATGTCAAAGCCCGCTTTGACATCTCACACCAAGACTATTCTAACAGTAGGTGGTGGACATATGTGCTGGGAAACAGTAGAAAAGGAAGGAGAAGCCCCTCCTTGCTTGTCCAGAGTAAATACCGTGGACTAAACGCACATTAAAGAACTATTGTTTAGCGCGTTCTTCCCTGAGAGGTGTGAAGCATGTGGAGCGGAACACGTCAATCTGTAATCTGACCTCCAGAAAAAGTAGGTCAAGCAACTCAGTACACAATCAACAGGAAAGTGCTAGTAGATGGTAGAAAAACAAAAAGAAGCCCCTCCCTCCTAATTGAAGTCTTTTAGAAAAAATTATGCTGGATTTTTGAAGTTCTGATCTTTGCCTTTTTATATCATTATTATCATAAAAGTTGTTTTGCTTGATGGGTATTTTCTTTATTTAAAAGTGAAAAAAGGCTCATTGACTGATGGATCATCAACTTGATTGATTTTATTTAGGTTTCTTTTTTTTTTACAAGTAAAATGAAATTCTCCAACTGTTTCAAAAGCTGCATTAATCTTATAAAAATCATGAGAAAAATCTTTTATTTTGTTAATTTATGAGTCATGAAACCTTTACTTGAGCCAAGCAGCATCTAAAGGTTTAAACTTTAGTGGTTTAAAATTAATACATAAAATAAATGTAACATCCTGTTAAACCATGAAGGTTTTCATAATTAAACACAAAAGCTGTACAGATCCAAGTGGGCGGATCTAATGACGACGATGCACATTAATGTTTCTTAATCCACGCCCCCGTGGTCTGTTTCCATGCTGGCAGTGAAGGAGTTAAGGCTGCAGTGGGAGTGGCTCTAAACCCCGCCCCTCCAGCTATATTTACATATCGGGCGCGAAGCTATGGCGCTTTGTTACGCGAAACCACACCCAATCCAGTTCTCACTGGCGGGAAACGCCGGCAGAGCGCAGCTCTGCGAGGCTGCGGCGCGCTTTTACGCGCTCCAGCGCATCCCGTCTGAGAGCAGAGGTGTCGACAGGAAGCTGTGGATGAAAACACGCATCCAGACACAGGTCACTGCAGGGGAGCAGGAGGGCTGCTCTCGATCTGAAGAAAAGGGGGCAGACAAGCCCCCCCATCCGCCTCACACACGCATTACATAACAGGGCAGGAAATGTTCACCAGAGGCTGGAGACACCTATGACACCCCCAGAACAGCTCCTGACTCCAGCCAGCGCCTTCTCTGCAGGACCCAGACACCAGGAGAGGAGGAGAGCTGCATGAACTCACTGAACCTCGCACATCCCTGCTGACGAGCGCGCGCACACATGAATAAATGATGGGCCGCTCTGCTCTGGAGGCATGCGCCACACTCAAATGTTACAAAACCTCTCGGAATCCTGCGGAATCAGGCTGCAACCTCGTCGCCTCGTCATGTGTGATCCATATTGCATGTGTGCACAAACAGCAGGGATGTGGAACAGCCGCTGTGGAGAAACTGTGGGGTCACTGTACACCTCTGCTCCACCAGCTGCTCTGCTCTTCATCCACAGACTGACACAGAAAGCCTCAACTCTGGAGCATCCAGGAAGAAGCTCTATTAGAACTTCTGCTGCTCCGACTCGGTTCTTCACATCGCTCAGATTATAGGCTGGTGTGGCGTTTGCCTCCTACTTGTTGCCGTCTGTGACCTCAAAGCCAGGCCTATCATCACCCAGTCACCTAGATGGGTTGTAAATGCAGCTGCATCCTTGGATCATTAGCTGCATTCATGCCTCTGCGCGGGTGCACAAGATCCTTTTTATCTGTCTAGCCGGGACCAGATGGCAGAGAATGTTTAGTCAAATGGGATTAGAGATTAGGATTATGTGGACTTCGCCTAAAATCTCTGTTACAGTAAAGAGGCCTGAGAAGTTTAAAGACAGGTGAGTCCGTTTGTCCAGTTTAAGCTCTGTTTCAGGAGCAAAATTTAAATTCAAAGATCTTTTTTTATTGTTCTCCTAACAGAAAACGTCTTTGACTTATGAAAGAAACTGTTGGAACAAGGCCAGGTCTGAAATTTAAAGATTACATCAAACATTTTTCAGAAACACTGGGGATTTACAAAGATTTTAAAGCTTATGCTCAATAAAAAAAACAACAATATATTATACCCAAATTAAAAAAAAAACAGACTGATTTAATTTTTTTTGTCTGGCAATACAAAACCGCTGTTTTAAAAAGAGCGTGTTTTAAACCTTTGAAACCTATACAATATGCTGGGTGGGCCACATTCTCCCTGCTCCGCTCCGTTCTGATCAGAGAAATAGATCCATGAAAATCCAGATTCAAGTTCGTCTGAAGTGGACTCTGAATCAAAACTGTATGGCTGGATAACTCCAAAATTGCTCACCATTTTTGCTGCTCTAATCCTGTTAGGTTGAGGTTGTGAGGAGCTGTAAGCTAGTGGGAGAGAATGTAAACAAAAGCATGATGGGAAATGAACAACTCAGAATTTTTACTAGAACAATGTCCAAGAAAATGACAGTTTTTATCATTTTGGCTACTAACGGCATAATTATAATTAAAAGACCACTGGGAACACTTTGAAAATAGATCAAAAGATGATCAGAGTGGGACATCAAGGGAAACAAGTCTACCAATATGGTTCAGGCTCCTTGAGAAGTAAGATTTTTGTTGTTTTATATGGAGTTCCTCTCGTCTGACCTAAACAACCATGGCGTGTCTGGTCAAACGTCTGAAGCGAGTGGGGTCAGGGTGGAAAGTGGAGCTGAACGCCACAGACTGAAGGTCAAACCTGGATCCAACCAGCTGCAGTTTGGTGCTGCAGCGATGTAATCGTGCTGTAGGATGGTCCTGACTAAAGCTTCTCTAAAGTATAACTTTTGTTCCTGTTCTCAAGGTTCTGCCTGCAAGAACACAGGTAACGTCTCAGAGTGTGAACGATCCTTCAGGGAACCTCAAGCTCTACATTTTTCCAGCCAACATCCACTGTCTGCTACATTTGGGATTACTCCATCCGCCTTCATTAGTAAAAGAAAAGCCAATAAAACTGTAAAGGCTCTAAAGGTCTGTCAGTCCTGAATGGTTGACATGTAGAACTGCAGGGATACGTCACCTCCACCGGTACATTCTTTATATTTTTGCTTCTTTGGAAACATGTCCAGCATTGACGGTTTCCTTGGAGACCTCCCTTCTCACACATTGGGAGGAAAAATGCTGGTTCACGTGTACATGTCACGTAAAATGCATTGAGCTGTCGTTCATGTCGTCCCACCGTCACTGCGACATCTATGGGTACGTCTGAACGAAGTGATGAAATTGTGACAGCTGTTAGATGACAACAGACCATCACTATAATAGGCCTCAGTTCAGTGAATCTACCGTTAGAAAGCCACTAATCTGTCCAGATTATTAGGGGTTAATCTGTGACCACCCATTCACTTCAGACTGATATCATTCCCATCATCGGGTTGAAGAAAGAGGAATTTTCCAGAATACACTTGAGTGAAGTCACAGCCAAACAAGTTGAAGCTCTTATCTGGTGGAGACGCACCATAACTGGTGGTGTTTTCTTCTAGTTATCAGGTTTTCAACTTTTTTTATCTTTCTCTACAGACTGAAAAACAAACCTTGAACTGAAAGGAAGCTCGTGTGGAGATAAAGACTCATGTAAACACATGTCACAACTCGCAGACCATAAATCTCGTCTGACTTTGATAATACGGGCACCTGAGCTGAAGTTACCTGGTAGCTACGTTCACACCACCCTTAGCAGCCACCTCCAATGAAAAGTCATGTGTAAACATTCAAGACTCTCGCGTTTTTACAGCCATTTTCCCTGGCCATTAAACGCGCGTTGAAAGTTAAACCAGGTCAACTTTTGACCAATCAGGGACTCAGATTTGGTAGTGACACATGGATGTCGTACTTTTTAATTCACACAAGTGCCAACCGTTTGAAAACTGATCATGGAGGAGAAATGAGTAATGGTGGTTTGTGCTCAACTGGAATTCTATGAAACCAAGTCTTTTATGTATCAAAAAAGCTGTAAAAGAAAAAGACTAGAAAAAGATTCACCAGATTTACACCCCTTTAACATTTTGCACCAAGACTTGTTCGACTGCAGGTGGTGGACAGGAGCTAGTACACAGTAGACAAAGAAGCATGCTAAGAGTTAAATAATTATTCCTTTTCCATCCGTTTAGCTTAAAATAGCAACAAACTTGCGCTAGTCCTAAAAGGCTACTTCAAATTTCTGTTTACCTGCTTTGTAAAAACATTTATTTATTACTGTTTACAAAGAAGAGGAATTATTCTTCAAACATTTTTACACACAAAAAAAAATCCAAATAGTTTCTATATTTTCTCAAAAAATATTTTTATTTCTGTAGTTTTGCTTCCGTCATGTTCACATCGAATCACCTCTGGGACAAACAGGAGAGACTAATCTGCTGATCTGAAACGAGGAGTTTTGGAAAGTTCACTCGATGATGCGTTTGTCCGGAGAATCCCACCTGAGAGGTTTACGCCTCCTTTAACAGCAGCAGTTATCGCACAAGAACGCAGCAAAGTCCACCTACATAGAGGCATCCAGGCAAAGGTCTAGGTCGGCGTGTTATTCTTAATGCCGCAGCATGCTGCATAAGTCACTAATTAGCCTTGGAACTGTTAAGAGTGCCCTACTTTCCAGCGTCTGCAAGATCTAAAGTTCAAGAGCCTCTTTTCACAGATGCACTGATTCAGCAGTGATGCAGGCGCCACGACCAAAGCTCCCAACCCAAAATTCATGAAAATGGGGGACTTGGATGCATGAAACCCCTTTTCCACATCAAGCAGTTGATTTGTACGCACAGATTTAAAAAAAAAAAAAAACAAGCAGCAGAAAACAAAATAAAGGAAAGAAGAACCGCCCACCCAGGCAGGAAAAAGCGTTCTAACAACCACATACTGGTTGCACAACGACCTTTGCTCTCAGCGTGACTCCCAAGCAGCACAGTAAGCTCCTGACCCAGTTTGGAAGGAGAGAATGAGGCATGCATGAACACAGACACACACTTCCACCTATTATACGCACAGCAAGTATTTTTAGTCCTTAGGATGAGGTCAAGCTCTGCGAGGCTGAAGCTGTGCTGAAAGAACATGTCAAACACTTGGAGACCACTACAGGGGGAAACTAGCAGGGAGATGTGGGGAAAAGCAGCGCCCAAAGAGGCGCTTGGAGCGCCGCCAGACAGCGCGTGAAACGCTCAACAACAGGCAGGCACACCTCGCTTTGAAAGGGTACCAACACACTGCTGGACAAACAAAGGCCTGCAGTCCCTGCTGTGAAAACGTGCAGTCCGCCCTGACCTGACGGTTTAGACCGCCGTCAGCAACGAGTCAGGAACAGAGAGCCAGAAAGAAAAAGAAAAAGGTATTTAAAGTCCCACTCCGATTATGTTTTTAAATCTATTGTCAAAGTGCTCCCAGTGGTCTTTTTACTATGATTATGCAGATTTGAGCTAAAATCCACAAATCTATTATTCAACGACAGTTTCAGCTGAGCGGCAGGAGTTTATTGGAAATTTGCCTCGGAGTTGGCAACCCCGCCCCTCTTCCCCTTCCTGTTGCTGAGAGCTCAGAGCAGGGAGCTTGCGGCCCACCGAGCATCTTTCCAACGTCACAGATAAGCTCATTTTTTTGTCTTAAATACTCAATAATGCAATTTTGAGCTTTATTTATTTTTAGTTATGTCGTCCAACATTAGAAAAACACCATAAGAACATGTTAAAAACACCATTTTAGTCAGAGTGGGACAACATTCTCTTTTTTTTCAGACAAAAGATGGATTGAACCTCCACACAATGTCCCCCTCAACCAGTGCTAAGATCTATAAGCTTTACCCTAACCAGTACATATCCAATCTGCACTTTCCCATGATGCTCGTGCTGACCGTCACTGTTAGCCGTTCCAGGGTCTTTACTTACTGCAGGTTTGCAATAATTCCCACTTCCATAGTTGGAAACGGGCAGATTTCCTTGGAGTGGGTCATTAAGGAGCCCAGAGGACACAGAGCACAGCGCTGGGCGTGAGGCCTGAGGTGACGGGATCTACACCCACACAGGTGGAACTCGCTCCTCCAGTTCTTGTCGACTTTGCTTAGAAATCGATCAAAAACAAGGAGAGAAACAACATTCTACTCCCATTTATTCCACAGCAGACTTCCTTCACCAGGAAACATTTTGAACATGAAAAAGGAGATTATAATAATTTATTAAAAAGGGAAATGTGAACATTTCTTCAACTGTCTGCATACACGGATGGATGCAGCAGGTCTCTGCAGCATCCTGAGGCACAGTGGTGTTGGGAAGCTGAAGAGCAGTTTTCAGAGTGTGACGGTAACGTCCGTGTGTGTCGGTGTGCAGTCTTTTAAAGAGTCCTGAGCGGCTCCGCTGCCATCTGGAGCAGCAGCACCACAGCAGTCCTGAGAGGAAGCTTCTTCCGACTTCCTCTTCTTCCTCACGTGGTAGTAATGCTTCCTGGATTTCAGGTGAGCTGCAGGTACAGAGGAAGCAGACAAACTGATTATTATTATTAAACAATTATTGATGTTTGTGACCTAACGGGACTTTAACCGTCATGAGGACTTTAGCTGAAATTAATGATGTTAAAGAAAAAAAAAACATGATGTTTGCTCATCCAAAACACAGCAGAAAAGACCGTACAGTCCAGAGTTTTAATAAAACTTGTTTTGTTCTGAACTGGTTCCACCTTTAGCATGTGGCTCTAACTTCTAGGATTTCTGTTTTGGCTGCATTTCTACCGTTTTGTTTTCTTTATTATAATATTGAATTGTAAATATAAAAAAAAAGAGAACGTAATGAATTCATTTCTTTTCCTGTGCTTTTTTTGGTGGGTTGCAATAGCGTTAAATGACCACCGGATGTCCTTGTTCTTTGCTCAGCTGAAGCCTCAAAGCTTCAAATCTTTTTCATCAAATAAAATTAAAACCTTTAATGCTTCATTATTCAGAAAATCTGTAGCTGAATGCATACATTTTATGAAAGAACGATCATGTTCTTTGTCGCCTTTATTTTTTTGATGAGTAGGATATGTAGTGATATAAAAAGTTCGTCGTTCTTTGGCGTGAGTGAGCGGTCTCACCTGTCCACTCCAGGTCACCAATGATGACTTTGTCACACAGATCACAGGTGTGGAAGCTTCGCTTGTTCCTTTGCTCTCCTTCCTGGATTCTGACTGGTGCAACTGGCGGCTCCTCGCCCTGACAAACACAGAAATGTCAGAAGGACCGAAGCGGTCCGAAACACTTGGAAACATGTGCAGTTCCGAGGGATGACCAATTTGGGGCAACATTTTCCGAAATGAGAAAAAAGACGCAAAGAAGAAACCAGCGGGTCCCCTAATCTAGCAGTCCAATCGCTTTCAAGCGAAAATTAAATTAAAATAGATAGACAATATTTTCATGGACAAGGCTGAAGTTGATGCCTGAGTTTTTTTTGTCACCTCCAGTGTCCATAAACTTTTGAGAGTAAAGTTTAACTTCATCCTTTGTAAAATCTCCGCAGCTGCTTTAAACTTTAGTAGTGCAATAGATTTCATGTAGGGACCATTAAAATGTGTAATTGATTCTCCCTTAACCCAAACCTGTCATGGTGGAAGCTAAAATAATCAACTTCAGCCTCGTCCAATTTTTACGGTGTGATGGATAAATATGAAAAAAAAAAATCATGAAAACTGGTATTTTGTAAATATAATATAATTATACATCTCAATCCACTGTTTGAACAACTTTATTAGCAGCATCCTTGTAACTTTTAACAGCTGGTTGCTGAATAGTCTGCATTATTATTATGGTCTGTGCGAACAATAAATCCATATTTGAAGAAAGACTCCAGATTTTTGTCTGTCTGTTAAATGCAGATTTCTTTTATTTTGAAGTCAAAGAGTCTTCTCCTTTTTCCTTTCTTGCTCTTTTCTACACAAAGAAAATGTCCAAATATGTTGTTTTTTTGTTATCTTTACTAGCTTGGGTGTTTTAATTATGCTGTAAATGCAGTTGTTTTGAGAAATTAACAATGGATTTTCAACACGTGACGGAGCGACTTGACATGTGAAGAAGGAGTCAGATGTAGTAGAGAGAATCCAGTAGTTTTCCAAAATAAAACTTAGATTACCAGATTATAAATTAAATGAAAAAAAATCAAGGTACTAGTGTTTTATCCAACACAAACAAGCGCCTCCACACTTCTTGTCTTTGCTCTAACGGATTGTCTATGTGCATTCACACTGAAGCGGACTGCAACAGAATTCATTTGCAAGTTAACGGAGAAACACATTCTGAGGTGAGCTTTTGCACCTGTGAAACAGAGGAAGCTGAAGGAGGAAATAAACTGTGGTGTGGACCGGACAAGAACAAACGTTCTAGAGAGAAGGAGCTCTGAGAAAAAGATATAAAGATTTAGAACAAAAGGAGACTAAATGCAGCTAAAAGATGAAGGAAAAGAGAAGAAGTGGGTGAACAGTCAGAAGCACAAAGGCCGGCTGTGGAGCCAAAGCCACACCTTCCTTAAATTCTCCAGGATCTGCAGTGCAGGGGTCAACACGGCCTCCTCCCACCTCGACAAGTCAGTCACATTCAGGCCGTACACGGCTGGGACGTTGTCTCCCGGACCTGCACACACACAACGTTCAACAGGACGATGACAAAAATGGATTTTATTCCTAAAGACTGAAATTCCTCAAACATCTGCAGAAAAGGTCCCATTCTAATGACAAGGGGCGGAGTCTCACGATGTCACTGTATCACGGCAGCACGGCGTCTAGAAACAGACGACAGCTGCTCAGACCAGAACAAACTGGCAGCAGAGCAGCGATGCGCCTGGACCGCACCCTGGAGCTCCGTCAACCTGCTGACTCACCCCGGCTCGATAATGTCCCCCTCCCCTCCTCCCCTATCCGTCTCCAACCCCCCACCCCCACCCAGGTTTGGATTCTGCACCCGTCAGCAGTCTCCAGGCTTTAGCGCTGAAGCAGAGCGGCAGCATCAGTCTGATGTCTACAGTCCTCTCTAAACTCATGTAGATTAAGACCCAAACACGTTTACGGCATCAAACATGAATTTACTCAAATACGTCAATTTCAGACGATGTTTCAGTTGGAAATTCACAAATAATTTATATCCTATTGAACTCCATCTATAAGCAAGTAAAGATACTAACAAAGACCTCTAAAGATATCAGCACAAATGAGGATTTCTTTAAAGAGATCACAAAATAAAATAAAATACACAGCTATAAAATAAGCACCAAATGCAAAAAGCTTTAAAATAATTACTGTAGAACAAGGTGAGATGAAATAAAAGTAATATAAAAAAACAACTATTAAATAATCAACAAATGAATACTAAATGTAATAGATTACAGACATTTTAGCTGCAGCAGGACTGTGATTCTGAGCTAGGCTTCACTTATGGTACATTTCCCATCAGCTGACTGATATAAAGCAAAGTTTGTGGCAGCTCAGAGGAATAAAGACGAGCTAAACCCTGTAGAGATTTAAAAATAAGCACACTGCGGTGCATAAAATCCTATTTCACTAAAATAATATCATAGTTTGATAATCCTTTAACACAAACTGACTTTTAATATTGTTTATTAAGAACTTTTTCTGATAATGTTGGAACTTTGCTCAGTTATAATCACAAATTTGATGGAAATGCTTAAATGTCAAACTAAACTGCTTCTGATTAATATATTTTTGATTTTGTCAACTTGCAAATCAAACTGAATTAAAGCGGCGTTGTTTAGCCCGCAAATTTAATCTGACTCCACCCCCTCAGTTGGAGCCACCCTCACTTGAGGAGCTGCTGGTTCACACTCCTCACTCTCTGCCTCTGTCCCTGCCACCATGGGTCAAGGCAGCACGTAAAAAAAAATCCTTAGAAAACCAATTTTTGTCCCAAAACGATTGCTTTTGTTGGTTTTATTTCCATAGCAACCAGATGTAGTTTGGGGGTGCCTGATGGTGACAAACAGGTCTATGTAATTTTTAGAAGAACTGACAAAAGTAAATTTTTGGATTGGTTTGTTTTGTTAACCACACCCTCATGTTTTGTTGTTTTGTTCAGCTTGATCACAATATCTTTTCACAATATCTGTAAAAAAAATGTGCGAGAAACAGGGAAATGCCGCTTTGGCGAGCTAGCCACGTGAGCACTGTTCAAAACTGTAACTTTATAACCAACAAATGTTCCAAGAGTAGCTTCCCAAAATGCTTAAGGACCAAAGACCAAATAAAGGAGTTTAAATTTGTAGCTGGTACTAAAGCAGTTTTTTTTTATTTTATTCAAGATGATGGCCTCTTCCCAAAGTCAAAGGTCAACAAAACTTTTGTAGCAAACTTAGACTTAATCTTGTGGCATGTGAGTGAAATTTTATAAAGATTGCGGAAACTAAAGTTTTTCCCCCATATTGTTGGAAAATAAAATAAAAAAACGCCAAATTTCACATTTTGCCAAAAAAAATAAATAAATAAATTGCCAAGCCATAGATCTGTGGTCATCCCATGATTATTTCAAAATCATGTGTACCTGCTTTTTGCTCCATTTAGGAAGGATTAAAGGTTTCGGGATGCTGTTGTGATGTAAAGTTGTTCATTTTTATTTACATTTGTGTCTTTTTGAGGTAGTCAATTTGCCACACAGTGCATGAAATGGACCAAGCCTCAGCTGAGGAGTAAACAGTTTGATTTGTGCAGGGTTGCTTTGCAGCTTCAGCCCATCGTAAATCCCTCCTCGTTCAGACGCATAAATCAGCCTCTAATGCTTCAATGTTAGCTCGATTTCAGGATATTGTCCGGGCAGCATTGAGCCGGGCTTTTACAGCCTGGAAACTCCAGTTTACCATCACCGTGGGGCTAGTAGTAATCAATGTGCAAATACTTTCTGTAAACTCGGCTGTCACTTTTCCTGAAACAATTCTGTTTGGGGCAGGGCTTCTGTATCCTTGCGCGGCTTTTACTGCTTCACTCACTGAACTGGATGAGCAGTTGAGGGTTTGCATCATGTGATCTCTTGGTTCCTAATTTGTTCAAATTCTGGAAACATAATTTGGTTCTTGTGCGTACTTTTTGGATGTTAAGAATCCTGAAGACATGAACGTGTTGTGGGATTTTTCTGGTGATGGAAGACATATTTAAAGAAAATTATGCGGGGGGGGGGGGGGGGGGGGTTGGCTGTTCCACACAGACAGTCCCGCCCACAACTCAGAGGTGAATTTCTAATGAACTCCTGCCGCTCTGCAGAAACCGTGCCCTAGAAAACCACACAGATTTTTGGATTTTGGCTAAAAACGCAATATTCATGATCAATAGACAACTGCCTTACAGCCCGCGTTGGGCGGTTGGAGGGGGGGTCCTGTCTGCTGCTGCGTAGGGGGTCTTGGTGTGGGGATGGCTTGGTCCTCTCCCTCCTTTTTACAGGAAAGAACATTAAGATCCACTCGGGCACAGGTGCTATCTCACCTTTGCACAAATAGAGTGATTAAATGTAATATTTCACATGGGTCGGTCAGAATGCATGAGTATGCGTGTGTGAACATCAGTTGTATTTTGAACATGTTGACATGTTTTATATGTGGGCATTTTTGGAGCCCACAGGTATGTTTGTGGTATTTGGGTGTGTGTGTGGACAGGCCCTGCCCCCTTTTGGATTTATATTCCTTCTGGTTGAATCTGATTGTAAACATCCATCAACTTATGCTGCTTCACGGTTCTATTCGCCCTCTTCTTTAATCCCCCTCCCACCCCCTACCCTGGCATCCCTCTCTTTTCTTCCCTTCTTTTCATTGCCATCCGGTCCAACAAAAGACAGTGTAATGAATAAAGTTTAGCCTACATTACAAAAGGGGTTTATTTAAATATACACCTAGTATGTCAAATATTTCATAACCCGTATTTTATCAGTAAAATATGTCCAACATAAGAGGCTTTCAGGCTTTCCAACATCCCTCTCTCTTCTTCCCTCCTTTTCCTTTAAGAAAAAAAAAAAACCACTTTTTGGAAATAGATGAAAAGATGATCAAAGTGGGACTTTACCTTACTGGTATCAGACAGAAATAAAGTAATCTGTTAAAACAGGAGCGTCTGAATCACAGCATCACGGCCACATTCGTCTGCCTTGCAGACGTCTGAAGAGTCAAGGCTGGAACTTCTTTCACATTTGATCTGTTCTCCAGACTTCTCAGTTCCACCTTTAAGCAGACTTCTGTAAGTGAATCCAATTAACCTTTAAGGTTCTGTTTGCCAACTCAATTACCAACTTAATCCTTTCCACATGGAGATGAATTGAGGGCCTCTGTCTCTCTCAGGGGCAGCTTTGTGTTCTAGTTTTTGGGCTTCCTCTTTTTGGCGTGCACAGGTGCAGAAACTCCTCAGTTTATAGCATAAAAGCTGCAGGCGTCACCTGGCATACCTGTGCCGTTCAGCCACTTCCTCCCTACTTAAGCCTTTCTTTTTTTTTTTTTTTATCTGTCAGAGCATCAACAGTCCACTTTCCACTGCTACCAAACAGGAGCGTGGGGAGGGTTGCCAGATGCTGGATGTAAAGCCCCCGCCCCCTCAACCCTTCTGGTTTGGGATCTGCTGAAATTTAACTCTGCTAATCTGCTGTGTGTTGAAGGAGGGTTGATAGACAGTAACGGGACAAAGAGGAGTTTGCTGCTTTAATTACAAAACCTGTATGACTTCAAGGGTGACACAGCAACCTGCTAACAGAGGACTTCTCTTAAAATGTTACGATTAGAATGTCATTTACTTTGAAAAAACGGGTTCTTACAGAGAGGCTTGGGGAGGCCACGCCCCCAAACATGAGCACAAACAGCAGCTCAGTTTACCCACAGGAAAGCCGAGCAGCTGCCCGTCTGCGTGTGTTGAAACAGAAGTCCACCTGTTGCACCAAGCAGACCCACAATCCTTTGCTACTCTGGGTTTCTGGGTGAGGGTCCGGAAGCAGAAAGGGTCGCTCCAGCTGGGCTCCATCAGAACCCGACAGCACTTGAAGCCATCTGAAAGAAGTTTTTCACTCCAGTTTAGAAAACTGCTGGAGTCCAAATTCTGCTTGACCTTTAGGGGCAGAAAAGATCCCATCCCTGAAGAGGCTCAGAGTCTGATGACAGCTTAAAATAAACTTTTGTTTCACACAGAACTGAAATGATGAAGAATGCTTGCTGAATTGTATTAAATATCCTTGAGCTTTTCAAACTTCAGAGTGTAAAGTATCAGGAAACTCATCAGCTGGAGTCCACAGACCACTCCTCTGAGTGAAGGGTCAACAGTTGAGGGTATCAGGTGGAGAAAACAGATATGAGGATTCTGAAAGCTAAAACTTGGAGGACGGCTTTGAGTTTCAGCCAGGACATCATCTCATGAGTGTTTACAACAGACCTTCACTAAATGTAAAACTTCTGCTGGCAGAATGGGCTTTTTTTTCGTGTGAATGGGATGTTTTCTTTTCCTGTTATTGTTATTCTCTGAAGACTTTACTCATTTGCTACTTTCATTCCCATCTCTAGTCCAGTTCTTTACTCGTCGACATCGACAGAGGATTCATGTTTGCATTAGTTTAAAGATATTGTGTTTTTATTTTATTAGAAATTTTATTAAAAATAGACTGCAGCTCAAATCCTGGGCACAATGAGTTGGGGGGGGGGGACGTCCAAAAGCTTCTAAAAAGCTTCTAAAAAAAAAAAAAAAAAAGTATGGAGAAACTTTAGGAAGGTTTCGGTAAAGTCTGACTCTTTAAGTAACAAAAAAAAAACGTATAGAGACTTAAAGTTTTTACAAGGGACCTTTAAAGTAAATGAAATTTTCACCGTCACAAGCTGTCATTGAACTACTTTTAAAGATCCCCTCCAATAAAAATGGCGTTTTTGTAGTTTTTAACATGTCAATACAAAGGAGGGGAAGAGGGGACGGGCTTGCTCCGCGCCAACGGTTCCGTCCATGACTGAGTCAACTCTCTAATGAACTCCTGCTGCTCTGCAGAAACTATGTCAGAAAAAACAGCATCCTCATACGGTAATTTAAATACCACTGGGAACACTTTAAAAATAGTCCAAAATGATCAGAATGGGACTTTAAGTAGCTATGTGGACAGAAAAGCTTTTATTTTCAGACCAGATTGGGATGTTTTGGAGCTAAACAAATACGAAGAAACACTTCGAAACACAAACAAATGTCAAATCACGGTTCAAGTCCCCGTCTCTGAATTAGGTGAAGATTTAATGCAACTTCTACTGGTTCAGCCTCCTTCCAACACTGCACTTTTGAGAGTGGACCAAACAGCTAAACCTGTCTTGATTTTTCTAAATCATAAATACTTTTACTCTTCAGTTTGCTGAATCCCACTGGAGTTTCAGAGTGAACCAAAATCTGAAAGCAAGGTTTTGAGGTGTAAGTCCAGATCCCAGCTGTCATTTTTCTTTTCACTGAGTTGTTCAGTTGTTCGCCTTCCTTCATTTCCGTTTGCCGCCGTTTCTTCTGAGTGGAGGAGGCACTACTCATGTCAAAGCCGTCACTTTGTGGCTTCGCTTTCTCAAAAGTGAACGTTTTTCCCCTCGAACCAGAGAAAGACCCGTAAGGTGTTCTTGTGCTGCAGTCGTATGGTACCATTGGCATTTGTGCACAGTGAAGCTTTCTGAAGGCTTCACAATTGTTTGAAGACAAGGGTGTAAACTCACCACCCCACACCTGTTGTCCCAGCTGGCTCCGATTACCCCACCCCCCCAATTCAGCCAGCTTTCCATGTGCTGCCCCCCCTGTCCCATCCATCTATCCATCCTCCCTCTGCTCACTCGTTCACTCATTTGAACAAAAGATACCTACACTGCTGTTACTTAACACTCACAGGGCCTCGCTCAAACCACTACAGTATTACCTGCTTACAGGTGAGAGATGTTTGTGTGAAACTGACCGGCAGCTGTCCGACATGTGAAAAGAATGAATAAACCATCACCACTTCTTTACATAATGAAATCTCCCAGCGGCTTCACCCCAACCAGGTGTTTATATCCTCCCAGCTCAGTTAATGAGTCTGAATTTACCTGCAGCTTTCAGCACTGGAGCTGCACAGAAAGTGAACACCTGCTGCTGGCGCTCTGACCGAGCCCGGTCGCCCTGTGGCCTGAGCTCGTGTGGTCGGGAAAAATTCCAAGCAGCTCTGTAACGAACTTAGCCAGCTCAGTGGAGGGCTGTGGGGGCGACTTTGGGGCTCAAACCGCGCAGAAAGGAGGTCAGCAGTCAAAGTACGGTTGAACAGAGGAGACGGCTCCCGGTCAGGATTCCCCTGGCAGGGATGGAGATGACAACAAATCTGGGAAACCTAAAATAGAAATGGGATGACCCAGCCACTGAATGAAGATATGAGCCACACAATCTCCCATCTTTGTTGTTGTGGATGAGTTTCTACTGAAATTCCACCTCCAAGGCTGAAGCATGGATTCAATGTGTTCAAGCACATTCAAGGAAGATAAAGATGGAACACAGAGGCCTTTGTGGCGCCGTTTACTGTCAAGCTACAGTCTCAATGAAAGTGGGGGAAAAAAAAGCTGCAGGAATCCTGAAGTCACAGTTTTTCTTTCTAATCAATACTTCTTTTATTCCCTCGAAAAAACAAACCAATGAAAGAAGAAAACTTCTGGACGGTTCCTCGAATGACCAGCACCCAAAAAAAAAAACATCTACCAAAACTCAGGGCTTCACCAACAAACCAGCCAAGTTCAGACGGATTACGCTGCATGTTAAAAAGAGCCGCACACATGCGAGGGACACCATCTGGCGTGTGCAGCGAGACGTCGTCAGAAAGAGGGGTATTGAGGTTTAGAGCCTGGCGTGGGCTTAAGCCACTTGGGCCTAACAGGATTAGGAGGCCGGGTTACTCAAGGGCACGCAGAAACCTGCGCAGCCCGTCTGCTCTTGTTCGAGCGCATTTACATCCAGACTTTGGAACTCGACACCTTTTGGGCTGCATTTGTCTCTGCGGAGAGAAAAAGAAAAACGACACCTGCAGTGTGAGCTGCAGGAGAGGACGAGTCCACAAACATCTACATGTGTTGATGCTGCAGACCACACGTCATTCCTGAAGTCAAAACCTACTTTGTGTGGGTTAACAAGCAAATCTAAAAAATAACAAGCAGAAGCAGAAAACAGATTCCCTTCGAGACTTATTCACACCCTTTGAAGACCATTTCCCCCCCAAATAAAGGAGCTCGGTTGTGATGTAGAAAAGATACTGGACAGGCCACAAGCTCTCTCCTCTGCTCCATTCTGATCATCCGCTTGCAGACAAATAGATCCATGTTTGTCTTTGTTTTCCTCGTCTGACCTTGGAATCTGGATCAAAACTGTTTGGCTGGATAGCTCTGATATTGCTCGCCCTTTTTGTTACACCACTAATGTTAGGTTGGGGTTGTGAGGGACTGTAAGCTAGTGGGAGAGAATGTAAACAAAGGGTTGATGAGAAATGATTGCAGACTTACTCTGTGCCAACAGCCCCGCCAACAACTCAGTTGAATTTCTAACAAACTCCTGCTGCTCTGCAGAAACTATGTCCGAGAAAACAACACAGGTTTTTAGGTTTTGCCTAAAAACTTTATAATCATCATTAAAAGACCACTGGAAAATCTTTGAAAATAGATCAAAACGGGATCAGAATGGGTTTATGACCAGTTCAGAAAGAAACTACCCTAACCAGGACGTATCAAATATGCAATTTCCCATGATGCTTATACAAACGGCCGGATGGAACCGGCGGAGTGACCCTCCTTTCAGTTTGGATGTTTTGCAAAAACGGTTAAGTCCAACTAACATTGTAGAGTTGTGACATTATTTGCAAATTCTAGAGATGGATATAGCTTTTTTGTAAATACATGATTTTGTAAGACTGCACATTTGACTGGTCATGTTTGAGGGTCTGAACTTGAATGGTTGGAAACAGTTTGATGGTGGAACTTGGTCAAAATGAGAACTTTTGGCCAAAGCACTGCTGATTGGACAGTGTTGATTTCCCAAGTATTGGTAAGGGAGCAACATTGGATAATCCTGGAGGGACCGCGGATAAAACAGCTCTGGACTCTGAAATGAGGTGAAAACCCTAAACAAAAAAGGACTACCTAAAACCTAAAAAAAAAACTCAAAATAAAAGCATTGAAACGATGTTGACTAGATACTACTTCCTCGATATTCACCCTTAAAAACAACCACAATAAACAAAATAGAAGAAAAGGTTTTTGGGACATCAAGTATTTTCTCTAAAGCTTGAGAAACTCTAAAATAAGTTTCTTCAAAAAGTAAAAAAAAAAAAGTTTGTACTGTTTTGATTTGTACAGGTATTGATTTAATGATCTATATCTAAAAACAAACGCTCAATGTACTGTAGGTCTACAAGACAGAAGAGGATAAACCCACACATTCATACACAAGTCACTCACGTTGAAGGAAGCGGTTACGAACCCATTTGTTCTGTTTGCGGGCGTAGCGTTTTGTTGCAACCTTCAAAGCTTCAATACCTGCAACACAAGACAGGGTTGAAAAGATGAAGGAGGTGAAAATAATACCCCATCAGATTGATCTGAGGAATGGGAGAGCAGAAGAAGGTTTTCCTCTGACCTCGCTCTCTCAGAGCCTCTTTCTCCTGGGGAGCGCTGCATTCAGGCGCAGTTAGGAACTCGTGGAACTCCTTAAAACCAATCGACTGGAAAATCCCATGTTGGTAGTCTTGACTGAGGAGAGGAGAGACGTGATCCCGTAAATTTAGAAGAAGTTTCCATCGGACGCATGTCTGCGACAGACAGGTGTGACCCATGCCCCCCGCCCCCCACCTCAGCATGCAGAACATGAGCAGATGTGAAGCTCTGAAGGGACGGACACAAATACCAGCAGGATCCAACTTCCTGTTCAGCAGGTCTTTAGGGGTGACAGGGGTTGAGGGGTAAAATCCCATCTAGTTTTCTCAGAGGGCAAACACTTTCTTATTTACAATAGATCAAATAAATCCCCTTGCAGTGTTCCGCAGTGGAGCCGTCAGTGTGTGAATGGGACTGTGAGTGTGAAGCGCTGTACAGGTAAAACACACCATTTGCTTATTCCAGTTTAGGGTCACGAGGATGCTGGAGCCTATTCAGTGTTGGGCCAGGGTTCCCCCAGGCGCTCTTTCCTACAATTTAGGGTCATGTTTAAATTCAAGTTCCGAGTCCATCTTTGATTTTCATGACCTTGTAAAAGTAGAAAAGATCTGGTTTGGCTGAAAATGAAAGAGAGCGATGCTCAGGAACCACAGACCAGAGCAGTTCACCCGTTTCAAGAAAGGTCTTCGCAGAAACGGGCGGAGCTCACAGCAGAGGTTTGTGGGAAACTAAACTGAAATATTTGTGAGAGAGCTTATTAAAAAAAACAAAACAACTGCATTAACAGTTCAACAAGCAGTTAATGCTCTAAAACTTCTCTGGGTCGTGTTTTTTATACTTTAAACCCTCGTTGGCGGTGGTTTCTGGGAAGGACCTCCTCCATTTGACACCTCAACAATCAGTCAGGAGAAATAAACTGATTTATGAGTTTGTGTGAAGGAATCGATATGGAGTTAAGATCCTCATTTGCTTTAATGGCCTTTCCCAAAAAAGGGGGAAATTATTTAAATCTGTTAGATAAGAAAAAAATAATTAAATAAACTGAAAACCTCTTATTTTTAAAATGAGGAACCAAACAAACAAAAACAAAAATCATTTGGATTTGCAGTGACAGAAATTTGAGAATTACGGCAGAGAACAGGAAATGTGGAGTCGATGAAGGGAGGGAATAAAGGACGGAAGGGTGGGGGGTGTCTGACCTTGATGACTGTCCACAGCCGCCAGCCGAGGACGGAGACATGAGGAGAACGAAGGAGAAGCCAGACGGAGAGACGGAGGAGGGGGAAAAAGAGTGGACGATCAAATTGCTGAGAGGGCAATAGAGTCAGGGATGGAAGGAGAGAGGATGGGAGTGGGGGGGGGGGGGGAAGAGTAGGGAGGCAGGATGAGGGGAGGGACAGCAGCAGCTCCCAGCAGAGCAGCCTCGCTGCACATCTGCAGGCAGTCGCAGTCGAGGCAGCGGCCGCCACAAACGCCACATTAACCACATCAGCAGAACGGACTCTGCAGGCAGACAGGAAGTCTGAGTGCGTCTGTTATTTTTAGATCACTGATAAATTCAACTGCATTCACTTCAAAATAAAAGAGGGAATTGGAACCGAACTTAACTGTATACATTCCTCTGTGTGCAAACATGAACACAGTCATTATGTCTCATTCTCTCTTCTCAGAGACATTTTGGTGGAAATGAACAAAAAAATGGGTTTGTGATGTCTCAATATGGTAAAACCACATCTCATTTTAGGATCATTTCTTTTTATTAATTAGAAAACTAAATCATTAGGATTCTACTAATAATTAAAATGTGAACGATTCATTCACTGTAGGCTTAAAGTTCACGTCAGTTCAGATTATGACAGAAAAGCTGAATGACAAAAAGCTGATGAAGCAATAAAGCAGCAGCCATTATTAATGCCTCAGCTTTCACTGACCAGCAGTCGGACCATTAATCCGGCCTGACTGGGTTTAAAACAGAAACAGATTTGGAAAACACAGACCTGACTGGGTTTAGTTGAAGTTTTCTGTTTACTCCCCTTTGTGGTCATTAAAACCTGATTCTCTAAAGTGTCAGCGCTGCAGTTTAGCATCAGTCCTTACAAAAACACGGAAAAAGGCAGTTAGAGGGCGTGTCTTTAAATACACTATTGATTTGATCTATTGTAAACGTGTTGCCAGTGGTTATTATTTAACTATGATAATGCAGTTCTAGCCAAAATTAAAAATAACCTGACTCGTTTTCTAGGACATAGTTTCTGCAGAGCCACAGGAGTTCATCAGAAATTTGCCTCCGAGTTGTGGGCGGGACTGCTGGCGCAGAGCAACCCCGCCCCCCTTCCACTCCCTGTTGCTGAGAGGTTTCTGTTTAAACGCTCTCCCTCTAGTTTACAGTCCCTCACAACCCAACCTAGCATTACGGGTCTAACAAAATTGGTGAGTAATATTGGAGCTATCCAACTGTACAATTTAGATCCAGATACCAGCTCAGATGAGAAAAACAAAGACGTTCATGGATGTACTTGTCTGACAGTGGATGATCAGAGTGGAGCAGAGCAGGGAGCTTGTGGCCCGCCCAGCATGTTTTCTACGTCACTACTACCTTCTACTTTCTTTGTCCTTCATCATCAGGAACGTGCAAAAAAAAGATCATGTTTAAAAAAAAAAAAAACACCAATAACATCATTAACATCAGAGAGGTTTTTAAATGCACAACATAGACGCTATAGAGCTTTCCATTTCACGCCGTCTCAAAATTGTGAGGAGGACTTCCTGGACTGGACTTTCAGCTACACACTTTGCTGTAAAAAGGCTGACTGGTTGAATTGTATTGTATTCCCATAAGTTTAATGTGATCAGCTATACCGGCTGATTGGGTCTCGTAACTAGGGGCGTTTATTGGCAAGAGTCTGGCGATTCGATACGTATCCCGATACGCGCCCCACGTTACGATACGTATCCCGTCATTTTACCGAAACATATTTTCTTAGGTTTTTTTTTAAATATGACTCTACCTGAATTATAATGTCTTCCACTGTAATGTAATGGTCAAATTCAGTTTATGTAATGATCACGATGTTAAGCACTGAAACTGTATCTCATATGTAAGTTGCGTTTACCAAAGCAAATTCATAGTGCTTTTATTTTGGTAACTAAAAATGGACAAATGGACAATAAGAGTCAGACGCTGAAGGATGCTCAGAAATAATTAAATAAATATCGTCCTGGCAGCATTTTGAATCGATAAAGAGTATCGCCAAATGAACTATTGCGATTTTTTTCTTACACCCTTTAATGGTTCAGACGTGGCTGAAACACAGAATGCCTTAAAAGTATCAATAGACTCAGATGGTTAAATTTTGCTTGGAAGAACATTTAGGGGGAAAACAATCCCTTTAGATTGTGATGAACCACTGCCATTCACACGGATCACCATGAGTCCAGTAAACGGATCACCATGAGTCCAGTAAACGGATCACCATGAGTCCAGTAAACGGATCCCAGCCGAGTGGAGACGCTGCAGCACTGCTGCTTGCACAAGTGATAAATCATTCAAACAGAAAAGATGTGCAGGAAAAGTAACACAGCTCTGCTGGCATGGATCCCCAAGAAGAAGCAAATTTCACCAATTCAGAAAACCTCTGGACCACCTGAAGAAACGTGTCCCATAAGAAGCGAGCTCAAATCGGCGTGGGATGGATCTAAATTTGTCTCTGCACTGATGGGAAACAGCGGCTCAGTGCAAAGTGAGCTGTCAGACTCAGGGGGGGGTAAATATGTGGGCTGTCGCCATGCAGAGTTCACATCCCTCCTTTTGCTCTGGTTCTGGGAGGGAGACGAGTCCTGGTCCAGACTACAGCGCGCCAGCAATTGCAGGAGGAGGACAAGGCGGGTGCTTGTCCATGAGCAGATCTCCCACTACACTCTGTCCCACACATCATAGAAATCCTAGTCTGTCATGGATCATAGCCACTGAACTAGGAGGGAAAATGGATCCAAGAAAAAGATTGATTAACATGAACATCCTTTTCTCTTTGCCAAAAAAGTTCACAAGCTGTAAACCTGTCACTCCAGGTGGTTCCCCTTGACCTTGATCTCATTTCTGTTTTGACTACAACCAAACCTTGATGCTTAAAAATGAAATGGGTCCGGTCATAGACCCACTTCAAGCCCCCAACAAAAGGAAGTGCCACACCATCCCTTGAAGTACAGCGAACTCTCATTTGAAGACAATAAAGTCTCACTCTGGACAGAGAGGACAGGAAGTTTAAAGACATGTCTGCCCACCAACAAGAGCCCCCACCTCTGAGCCCCACCAAGACCCCACCAGGTAACAGGACCTTAACCGACCACTCTGATAAAGCAGTCAAAACACGAGTAACCTGACTTCTCTAAAGAAACCCCTCAGATGAGCAGCCAAACATCTCTTAGATCACTTGGGTCCTGTGGGAACACTGTCCTCCATGTTCTCCAAGTTGTTCTGCTTGAGCTCACCTGATATTCAGCTCATCCTTAGATTCGGCGGAGGCCTGATGATGACGGCTGACATCAGAGGTTGGTGTGTTTGAGCAGGGTATGGTTGAAAAAAGGGTAGGATAGTGATCCCTGAGGACCAGAGTTGGGAAACACCTGTTTAACCTTTATAGTCCAGCTGCCCACAATAGCAGACTCTTGAAAATAAAAAAAATAAAAAAAGCTAAGCGCCAGGTAAAACTGGTCCAGCTTTGTCAACACTGCGAGATCTTATACACAAAGACATTCACCCAGCTGTACAAATGTTACAAAAAAAAACATAACAAGCATCTATAACGTCAATAACCTGTGCGAACGCAGAAATGTGGTGAACTTTTACATACATACAATTATTTTAGGTTACCTTCATTCTAATATAAATTACAACAAAAATGAGTTACATTTAACACTTGCACAGTAATCTTTTAAAAATATAACTATTATCACAGCCCAAACTTAAACACGACCAACAAAGACTCTTTTTCAGCAGACTCCTGGCCAGTAAAAATCCTCTCATTTGAATATCGGTGAAAAACCCAGATTCATATTGAGCTTTTTTAAAGAGTTACTAAGTAGCATGAACAAAAAAACTAAAACTTTTCAGCAACATTTCATTTTAGGAAAAACAAACTGCATCCACTGTCCCCTGATACAAGTATTCATGTGGAACTAAAAATGCGGTTGTCCTTCACAGCCAAACACACAAAAGAAAGTGTTTTGTTACCCTGAGCAGTAGAGCAGACACTTGACACCTAGTCTCCCTGAACTAGGGATGGGCAATATATTAGTGTCAGTATCGGTATCGGAATATTAAAAAATCTACTGATATTCTTCTGTTTTCAGAAAAACTTTATTTTTGAAATGTATACTTGCTCTAATAGAATGGGAAGCTTACGGATATATTTATATTGAAGTTTTACATGGTTTTACATCCGCTGCCGAACACTGGCGCCAACCTCCCACCAGAAGCAAGGTGGGGTTCAGTGTCTTGCCCAAGGACATTTCGACACATGGGTGTGCAAGGCGGGAATCGAACCTGCAATCTTACGATCATGGGTCGACCGCCCCACCGCTGCACCAGGGCCATACTTGTTGATACTTGTTCCTATGCTGTATGTTAAAAAGGTCAAGTACAGCGTGATTGTTTAGTAAAAGAAAAGGCTTTGCATTTCTTAAAATGTTACTGTAGACACTGAAGTATCAGGAAATATCGGCTATTGGTCACAGTTGTAGAGGAAATCTCTGTTATTGGTATTGGCCGGAAAATACTATATAGGTCCATCCCTGGCCTAGACATTTAGGATCCTTTAGTGTGAGGCCACCCTGGTGAAACCTTCGTATGATGGGAGCTCGCACAAAGCTGCTGCTGAACAGTCATAGAAAGGCAGTGTTTTTCACCTGTCATCCAGAATCTTCTGCTTGTTGTATCTCATATGGAAGTCCCTGAGCTCCTCTATAAGTCCTGCAGTCAGCATCTCATCAACTCGATCATCTAACCGTCTATCCAGAGCTAAAAAACAGAAAAAAGGGCAAAATGTGTGCTGTGTTTTGTCAGTAACCAACAGCTTTTTTCCCACCTTCCCTTCTTACCTTCCATGTCTGCATGCAGCCAGAAGATGCAGGGATCCCTGTACCTCAGTGGACCCCCAAGACCGCCTCCTCCCTCCTGCCCCCTCTGCAGCTCCAGCCAACGGCTGTGAGGGATGCCCGTCTCCTCGTGGATTTGCAGACTCCTGTAAATAAACAAATATGGTTGTATGAGTGGAGGAACTATCAAGAAAACCCAGATTTCCCTTATTTCTATTACTCTGAACTCCAAGAAGGAAAACAAAAAAGAAAAGTTGAACCTCTCAATGGAAATGAAAGTCTGCAATCTGTTAGAAAGAGACTTGACAGCTGCTGCACAGGAAAAACACCCCAAGGACAAATAAATGGAGAGGGAATATCAAACATGATGATGTGAATAAACAAACCATTATTGAATGAACGCCTGCTCTCCCTTTCTATTCTAACAGAGCTGAACGAACCCCGGAGATGCAGGGATTTATATGCAAACCACAGTCCTTAGGAACGCCTGGCTGCTCTCTGAGGTCATGAAGAGAAGATGAATCCTGTCGTCTCCTGTCATCTTCAGGAGCAGGGTAACCTAACCTGCTGGCTCTAAAGAGCAGAGTGCAGACTGCGACTCATCAAGCTGCGAGCGGGTCTGAAAACCTGCCTGGAAACCACAGCCTGACGGGGCAGGAATCCAACCAGAACAAATGCTCAACCTAATCGGTCCTTAAGGGGAGCCCAGTTTACCCCATTTACACAACAGCGTTACTTCACACATGAACCTCTGACATTCCAACTTTTCTTTGATTTTAAACATAAAGTGATGCTACAAGAAGCCTTAAAGTGAGGATTTCATTCCATTACATCAATGTTTTACCTTTTCTATGCGAGTAAACTCTGACCTTCAGAATAACTGAACACACTACGGAGCCAAATCAGGATCAGCTACAAGTAAATAAATAACCAGACTGTAAATTTGAACAAAATAAATAATGGAAATTTTGAAAACAGTTTTAAACGTATTGTCAAATAAAAGAAATATTGAAGATTTCAAAAAGGAAAAAAGAAGTAAACCTTTAGTAAAAATTATAAACCCTTTTCCAAATACGTCCACCCTCTAATGTACCAAACTTTAGGAGAGCATTATCACTATACTGACACCAGACTGTATATGAGAACTGGACTGAGTGAGTGTGACGTCACCTATAGAAAATTGTTCTCATATACACTTTATGTGTATACCACATCAGAAGAGCGATGAAAGGCCCAGACAACAGACAATGTTTTGGAGTGGAAATGACATCATGATAACCTCTATCACGGAATGTCAATCATGTCCCAATAGCCAACAGGCTCTAAGCCCCACCTCCACGTAAAATTCGGCTCAACTTTGAAAACAGCAGGTGTTACAAATAAACATTTCTTTTTAGTACAAGTTTAAGGTTTATTTTTTTTATTCAAGTTTTCAGTATTTCTTCTCATCTGTCCTTATTGCATTTAATTGCTTTTTGTAATTTTATGCAGTTGTATTTTAATTTTTTTGTTAATCTGCCAAATTTGAAAAATGTTTTTGTCTTTTTATTTTTAAAGCATTTTAGTAACCTGAGGGAGTTGTAAAGTACTATGCATAAATACAGCTTCATTCATTCAAAGATTTTTTTGTCTAATTTGCAATCTTTCCTTTTCATTTACAATGTGTACTTTCCAGTTTGAACTGCTTCTGAAACTTTACAGTTTTGTTCAAATTTACCATCTAGTTTTTTTTGTTCACTTTAGGCTGATTGTAACCCATTTGAACCCAGTCGCCACAAAGACAGAAGGCAATGAAGAAATAATCATTTTCTCTGCATTCATCGCTGCAGCTCAAAGAATAAGTCATTTCCTTTCTTTTTAGTCCAATCGGCCTTCAGGTCAGTCTTTGTTACAGAACAAGAGGCAACCATCAAAACTGGAAGACTTGATCATTTCTTCAAACTGTTCATTTGACTTTCTTTTGTAGTTTATTTCCATCAAACAAAGCCAGAATAAGTCAATTCAAATAGCCTAAATCTAAGACTAAAACTAAGCCTAAGAATTTATATTTTTGTGATTTGTCTAATCCAAATAGACATGATCAATTTATGACAGATCAGAATTAAAAAAAATTCTAAAGTGATAAAATAGAAAAATATTAAGAGAACAAAATAAGACTAAATAAATCCATTTTAATTTTATAAACATGACAAAAAAATCTCCCTCTGTCCAGCAATGAGTTTTAAATTTATTATTATTTCAAGGAGAAAAGACTGTGCTGCATTTTAAATGCCATTTACGGAAGTTTTTAAAAATATACCTTTTTGAAAAATAATCTGTTCAGCAAATCCCACAAATCTATAAATCTGGAGAAAACGTTTCCAAAGGGACAAAATCATCCATTTATTGTATCCACCTGATCACCTGGCTATCTTGCGCTTGTCGTTGGGGTGCAACATGGCGGCCATGGGGGGGTCCACCTGAGCCAGTCGTTTGTGCAGCTCAGCTCCTCCCAGGTTCTCCAGCTTCTTTTTCCTGTCTGGAGTTTCATCTGCTTCATCCGTCGAGTCCTCTTTCACCTGCAGCGAGCCGTGTCTTCATTACACTTCATTTTCTCCACCGTTTCCCTTTATACACCAATATGCTCTTTAGAAACAGCTGCTCTGACCCAGAAATAAGATGCCTTGCAAATAGAAAGTGAAACCAGAAAGCCCTCAGGCACATTCATTTCCATAAATAATTTAGAGGCATGAAGGTAGTCTTTAGCATTTTCTCTTTTTTTTGGGTGCTTAGGGATAAATCCAAAGCAATTAAGTCTTTAAGCTGCAAAAGTAGCTTTTACATAAGCCTACTGTTGACAATGACAAGCAAAAGAGGCAAAAAAACTAGGTTTGACAAACACTTACGCCTGTATCCACCAAGACCCTCCACAGCAGCGACTCGATGTAATAGTTGGTTCCTCCCACGATGATCGGCAGTTTGCCTCTGCTGTGCATGTCCTCTATGTTACAGCTTGTTGAGGAAATATAGGACGAACGTGTTTACAGCAAGTGCAGCTGTTCTGCACGGGGTTATGAAGCATGAAAAGGGACATTTCAGTTCCTGCCATGACTCAGCATCAATTGAAAATCTCTGGGACAAGAAACAGCAGGAGGGAAACAGCCATTACTGCTGATCTGCAGTCAGAAAACAGGACCGGTAAGGAAGACAGTGCAGACGTCAATAGTACTGGAAAAAAAAAAAAACAGGCCATGAAAGCAGGACAAATATCGACTGCATCAATGCCTCAGAGTTCTGCAGTTAACAGAGGCAGAAAAGCTATTTCATAATAGTCAGAGGAAGCTGAATGTTGTGTTGTTGTTGAGGAAATGCTGAATTGGAATGGACTTTAAAAAACCCACTCCAACGAAAACAGTGTTTTAACACCATCTTAAAAAAGCATTATTCTGATGGTGGAGGACATATAAATATATACAGAAAACGAGGGTTAAAAATGGCATTTTTGAGTATTTCTTTATCAAATTATTGTAAATCAGGAGCAGACAAAAAATGTAGTTTAAAAAAAAAAACGTATTTGTGATGTGGAAAATAGACTAGGCGGGCCACTAGCTCCATGATCGGAGCTTTCAGCAACAGGGAAGGGGAAAAGGGGGCGGGGTTGCTCCACGGCAACGGTCTCGCTTACAACTGTGAATTTCTACAAACTCCTGCCGCTCTGCAGAAATTATGTCCCAAAAAAAGGCTTATTGATTTCGGGCTAAAAGCATCATAATAATAATTAATAGCCCAGTGGGAAAGCATTGAAATTTGATCCAACATAAACAACTGCTGCATTAATGCAGATTTGATGTTTCCCATTGTTAGTCAGTCCAATAGATCAGACCTGTAAAGATCTGACCTAATCTCCTTTCAGGGAATGGCTGACCACAGTCCTCAAGAGTCACACCCACTCCCTTTTTTCCGAGCTCCTTTGCTCTCGTTTTGCCGACTGTGGTGATTCCACATCCTGATTGACACCTGATTTATGTAGTCAGCACCATGCTGGGAGCAGGAAGGGGGTGTGGCTCTGGGGGACCAGGGTCGGCAAGCTCATCTGTAGGATGACCAGCGTCCACATAACCTAAGCTCTGCCAATGAAAGAGGTTCTTCTGAGTAACAAGCTCTAGCTGTTCAGAAATATTCCTCTTAATGTTGGTGTTTGGACTTTCCACTGTCAAAAATAAACAACCCAATCCTATAAAACAGTAGCACTAAAAGCTTGAAATAGGGCTGCACCATATGGGGAAAATTAGCAATTTGCGATATTGGTGAATATTGTGATGGCGCTATAACTTGGGATACATGAACAAATAGTAAAACAAGCAAAAACCATAATTTCCATGTCACTGCAACAGTTTAAATAAGAGTCACCCCTAGTCTACATAGGAGGCGAGTTTCAAGGGCTCCATCCGATTGGTCAAATGCTTAAAGGGATTTATTTGGTTATTTAAATGGTAACCATTTCTTGAAATTTTTGCTGTCTTTTGCAGTACGCGTATTGCACAGCTTGATGTAGCGATAACAATAAATCTGCGATTTATTGTGCAGGCCTAGGTTGGAAAGTGTCTGTAGAGGTGAGGAGAGGGAAGGTCTCATCACTGACTGACGGTGGATGATAGGACCTACCTGATATTTATAAAACGATTGTTCCTTCAGAGTTCCATCTAGAGAATAATTTGGATAAATTTCAACATTCACTTTGATTCAGTATGTAAAAACATACAATAAAATAGAACTTTATTGATCCCGAGGGAAATGAAGTTCAAATATCCGATAAAGATAAGGTTGCTGTTAAAACATAAATTTTCAAAATGCATTCTGGTCTGCTCCAAGTCTCCAACCATCTCTGGTGTTCAAAGGTTTGATTCCCTGGAACAGACATGCTCTATGCGTTTGCCACACCTCCTTTCCTCAGTCTCTGTCGCATCTTCTCCCCCCTCAGTCTGTGATAATCAAATAACCACTCACACAAGATGAAAGCCCATCAGGCAGCGTCACTCACCACCTTCACTTCAGGGCTGAGTCTGCAGACGATCCCTGATGATAAACAGGGTGGGGGGAGATGAAGGATTTATGTGAACGGCATGTGGGGGCAGCGTCTCAGAGGTCCTAAAGGAAAATCGGTGTGTGAAGTTCTGACCCTAAACTCGGCCTTTTTCACGTCTTTAATGTCTTTTCCAAACTTCCCTCCTCCCATCAGATGGATGCATCAATCCTGTTCTTGGTGGCGCTGTGCTGAGGAGGGTGTGTCGTTCTGATCTATTAATACTCCTCTCTAGTTATCGCCTCCTCTCTGCACATCAGTGTGAGGGCCGGTGTCTGGGTGAGACCGCTCTGCCCAGATGACAGCCCTTTTCCCGCCCTTTCAGGGACAGATAGCTGCTGCTTCATGCATCCACTCCAAATGCAAGACATAAGCTGCACGGGTTAAAGTAGAGAAACGTGTCGACTGGTTTATGTGAGTCAACTAAAGAAGCGGTCCCCAACACCCGGCCTGCAGACCGCCAATGGTCCATGGGTCACTTGGTATCGCACCGGAGAGGAAAAAAAATCCATTCAATTTTTAATCTGATTCTGAAGGAAGTTTTGTTTTGAAAAACAACTGGACTCTCTCCATTCATTCCTGTTAGATGTCTAATCCCTCGGTCACATGTCAAAAATCCATCCGCTACTTTCTTAATGTGATTGCTACGGCTGCTAAATTGTACCCCCCAAGATAGCAAAAGTTTAAAAAAAAGAAATAAAAGTTTATTTTCACGGAAATGAGCCAGAAAAAGGCAACTGAATTGATTTCATTTTCTTGGAGCTGGAAGAAAGTCGTTTTCTATGGGTGACATCACATTTAGACCTGTCCTCTTATACTATACAGTCAATGGTTGAAACTAGGGGTGTAACGATTTATTTTAACAAGTCGATATTGCTTCATTTTGAACGATCCGATTGGATCCGATTCACTGACCTAAGATCGATCCAGAACATCTTTATCCAAAACTTTAACCAGTGTGACTAAGAGAGAAAAAACTGGTATTGAACAGTACAGGTGACATTTTCCAGATTCCTTGTATTCCTAGCAAGATAATCAAGTGTAAATTAATACAAGTAAACAAGTAAACAAGAATGTAAGTCAAATCCATTCACATTTTAGTTTCCTAAAATCCAGCCCACTGTTGTTTTCCACATCCAAATAATCCTAAGGGAACATTATTACAACGTTCTAGCACACTGTCTGGTCACATGTTTTATGCTAAATTCAAAGTGCTTCCACACATTGGACTGTTATGATGGCTGATTAGTTTTTGCTGACCTCACGTGCGCGTCTTCTACTGTGATGCAATTGGTCAAACAAAATGGTTTTGCAGTTTTAGTTTGTGTGCTGCAGTAAATTAAAATGTGTCATTTAGATTTAGAGTTTAACATGTCAGATAACTGAGCCAAATGATGGTAAAAGCTTTGATCAGCTGTTATTGAGAGAAACTTAAAGCACATATTCTGAGCTTCTGCGCCACAGCAGTGACATTTCAGAAGGAAAGGTCAAAGTATAGAATAGTTTCTACATGTATAGATCTCTTTTTTTTATTTGGAATTCTACACCAACGTTCTCATGTTTATGTTCAATAGTAAAAGGAGAGAAAAAAATGAAGGTACACCAAAGATGCAATGAATTATTTAAAGCTGCATTTGATAAACAAATGGTTTAATGTTTCTAAAACCATTAAGTGTATTTTTCTAACTGGTGAAGTAGAACTTTGCATTTCTTACTGGGTTTTGGTTGGTAAGAAACTGAACCAAATGGCTGTTTGAGTGTTAAAAGTTGCAGACCCCAGATTTAGACAACGCTTCCATGATTCTTGTCTACTCCTTCATGATTGTGTCCCACGGCACAAAGTGAAGCTTGGATCCACAAACCTCTCTTCAAACTCTCCCATAAAGACACTGAAAGCTTTAACGTCTGCACAGGAGGAGACCGAATAGATTCATGCTGTTTTTTATTTATTTTTTTACTGATTCTTTTTGCTTTCAGTCTGTCAACACTAAGTAAGTAGAAAAGCTGACCCTTTTATTTTTGTCCATACTGTGTTCTTCCTGCAGAGCAGACGTCCGTCTCCACAATCAGAGCAAAACATCCAAAACACCTCAACACAGCAACCCCGTTTGTGCGCATGATGGAGTGTGTGCGTTTGTCATTTTTGGGGCAACATCTGCAACAACCAAAGCCAGAGCACAGCAGATTCCCCCACACACAAAAACTCCAACATTAATCAATACTGCCCCCCCCCCTACTGTATTCCTATAGTTAAACAGTGAACCAGAGAGGGTTTCAGTGCTCCAAAGTCTTTCCAGGGAAGGATATCAGGGAAAGGGCTTTGTTCCTGAAGTCCACCACTGTGTAGCTGCTCACCAGCGGGTCCACAAAGCTGATCATGTGATGTCTGCACTGGGCACGCTCCTCTGCGCTCACTTTGTTGGTGATGATATCCAGCCCCTCGTACACCTGCAAGGGGGCAGAAAGAAAAACGCACATTTAGATCAAATTTGAGCTGAAAAGCAAACTGCATCCGGAAAAGCTTCAACTCAGGAATTGATCTTAAGACAAATTCAACAAATCCTTTGCTTTGAGAGCAGAGTCCCAGAAAAGCATCATGCCATCAGGAAAGGTTGCTGCAAAAATATCCCAGGAGGAAAAGAACCAAGAGTGACGTCCACACTTCCTGTAAAACCAGTGAGCCCTCCGTTTCCCATCACCCAGAGAGGAGGCTTCCTGGTGGAATGGGGCAGCCGGGTAACACACAGCAGTCAGGAGGGATTTTCCTTTTCAGAACGCGTTCCCGTCTCTGATCATTTTGGAAATCTGACAGTAATGAGGTTTGTCTGTCTGCACCGAGATTCATTCTCCTGCACATCGAGACAAAAGATAACATCCCAAAAGAATGTGGTTTCCTCTACGCTGCAGGAACATTTCTCTCCTTACATTCCAGCCACCAAGGTCATAAAATGTGTATTTCATGTCAGTGTGAATTCTCTGCACAAATGCAAAATAAACATTGTTACTTATTTGACTGAAAGGATTGAGCAAAGTTATAAAAAGCTACTAAACGCTTTGGTGGAGGAGAAGAAAAAAACTGTCTTCTAGTACACAATGCCCAAGAGAAAACAAAGCAAGCTTATCTAAAAAAATAAAAAATAAAACTCTCGACTTCCAGATTGAAGCACATTTGAAAACAAAAACAACCAGACCTGAGTCCGTTCAGTTGAATCCAATACACATCGACCAACTTCAGAACCAGAAAAGTGGAGGTTCTGATACATCTAATATACATTATAACTGTAGTTTTTAATCTAAAAATGGATTCAGTTTAGATTAACCTAAATCTTGTGCGACTCAAAAGAAAAATTTGAGGTTTAATTTGAATTCCACCAAGACAGGGACGGTTTCTGAAGTGCTCCCAGTGGGATCAGACTTCAGCTGAAGACAAACAAGGTTCAATAATTAAATAAGGTTTCATGTTTTTCATTCATACTCATTGCGGGTCACTGTTAATTTTTTCTGTTAAATCTATGATCGATCTGAGACAAAGGTTCATTTAGAAAACAATGACTACTGTTGCTTCAGAATCCAACTGCTCTGTCCATCAAAAGAAGACAATTAATAAAAAACGTGCTTTCTTTGGTGGATCTCCATCGGCAATATCTGCTACAGTCCAGAGTGTCTTCATTCCTTTGTTGGTTGGTGTAAAAATAAATCTGGAGCACTTGGGAGTCGGTCGGAACAGCTGGCTGGCTGCTGTGATTAAAGGCGGCACTTTCCTGCTGAGACGTGAACAGCGGAGCACTTCTCCACATTCTTTGAGCTTAAATCCCACCACACTCAAAGCAGTCACTCCTTAAAGGTTGTGCCAAAGTTCCTGACAGCTGCAGGGATGTTTTAAGAGCAGAAACACACTTTGTGTGGCTGATGGTAGACTACACACAGATGCCGAGCAGGAGAAAGCCCACACATGTGGATGCGATGGTATGACGATGGCGTGCATAAACTCTTACCAACTCAACAATTGGAGGATCTGTCTGCATTCCATCTTTGAAAAGGGTTACACTTTTACTGGGTTTATTTTTACAACTTTACTGTTTATGCAATGAATGATGAGGCTTCAATTAAGAAGGAATAAAAAGCTCTAATATCCTAAACGCTGATGTCCTTTTTGCTATTTCTTTAGAGCTCAGGATGTTCACAAAACCGCCAAGCTCCACCCCCAAGTCAAGGCAAAACCAAGCAAATAACAAATGTTGCAGTTCCTTTAATGACCATCGGGAGCTGGGGAATCAGTAAACAAGACTGACTTTGCTCCATCCTGCCCATTGACTGTATGAGAGAACTGGACTGACTGAGTGTGGCATCATCCATAGAAAATGGTTTACTTCCTGCTCCAATCAAATGAAGTCAACGCAGTTGCCATTTTTTATGGACACCGCCATGTTGGAGCCAGACATCAGTAAGTAGTCAGTCCGAGTCGATCTGAATCGACATTTTTAAGGCAATCACTCCCACTAATCGGGAGTGAGCTTGTTGAAAGTGGACACCCCTTCCACTGAAAGCGGGCTCAGGAGGCCAAAAGAAAAATGTTTTTCTTGAGGCATCCGATTGGCCAGTTCATAACTTCATTAAAGAAAAAAATATGCAAATTAGGACGACAAAGACCACGGAAAAAAAAGGGTAACTCGGTAAATGCTGACTGTCCTGCTTCAGACTTTGTCCATCAGGTGTATTCATGTCTTTTGGTTTCAGACTCAAGACCCAAACAGATGAAGGCTTCATAACATTAGGACGGTTTGAAAAGTTTCCCAATACAGTACTGTACAGTGATCCGATTGCAGAAATCCAGTAACAGCTAAAGCAGAGTTTGATAAGACGTCCCATGATACTGAACCTTGATAACCACTTCTCGGAATTTAATGCAGACAGGATGAACAAGACAGCGATGTTGAGCGTATAACTACCTCTCTTTATGCCATGAAGTGTAATGCGTTTGTAGCTTGATGCAGTTTCTGTTATGGTAGTGACGACCATTTTATTTCACCAACCAACCAACCGTAGATTCCAGTTTTGCATAAACTCCACCCTACAGATAGTCAAAGTTCAACAACAGAAAGGGATATTGGGTGAAAGGGTACTTCTTTGTTTCAATGTCACACAAAGATATTTCAAATAGCTTTCAGGAGCAGTTCTGCCTCTCCCTTTAACTACACCAAAGCCTGACACTATAAACTGAAAACAGAACAATTCAACAATAAAAAGGTAGACAAACTTTATTTTACTGAAGAGTCACTGGCACAACTAGGAAGCTAACAATCTGAAGTAAATAATTTGTAATACACAAAGTTACCATCAATTCTTTTTTTTCTTTTTAGCTTTAAGGGTTATTCTTGTTGGTTTGACAAGAGTTCAGCTCTTTAATTAATTAACATAGTTTCCATTTGTTGAGTGAAGACATCTTTTCCACTTTTCAGTTTGTGTTTTCTTTAATAAAAACGGTTTTGTTTTGATCAGATGAGGCAGAAACAATGCTGAACTTTGCTGTTTAGTGTAGTAAATTTTGAGGACAGAGACGTGCCCACATCCTCTGAAATATTGCGTCTAACCTCGTCAGCAAGCATCCTCCTGCAGCCCTAAACGCTATCTTGTTCCTCCATCGGCTTAGACCCTAAACCAGCCGCTGAGCGCACAGGCATCAGTAATGCTGTGAAGGTTATCAATTGTGTCCCTTGAGACGGCAGGTAAAAGACGGGGAGGTTGCGTGCTTTTCACCGGATGTTCTTCATCTCTGTTCCACGCCAAAAGTAAGTAGCAGGGCAGGGCACAACAACCCCGACTAATAAATGATTCACGGCTCCTTTGCACGACACCCTAACTTGCCAAAAAGACCAGCGCATGGCTGGATGGAGAAGGAAGAGGACACGTCAGGTTTATTTCAAACAACCAGACGGTTATTTCAAAGGAGAGAGCAAAACCAAAAAGTGGTAGGGGCACCTTTTAGTAAGAACAGGATGTTCCCTGACAAATCTGTCGTTTCACCCACAACCTTCTCTGTCTTTGCTGCTTTTTCTCACACAAACGCACAGAGAGATTTTTACACGTTGCCTCATTTAATAGTGCTGGTTGCATTTACTGACCGGGAACTGATTTTCTGTGGTAGACGGCGCTCAAACTTATGTCCACATGTTTTAATTCGGCTTTGGTAAACGATGAAGGCCCTTGATGTACTGTTGGAGCATCATTGGGAACCTGGCAGAGCTATACATACTGTGCTTCAACATAATGAACTATAAAAGGCAGAGAATGTTTAGCATTTTGTGTTACAACTGAACAACGTGTGTATTCGCCATTTATGGAAGTGTGACTTGTCTGTTGTGTTGCTCTCTCTGCAAAGGCTGATTGATGCAGATAAAAGGCAATAACATGAATAACAGTTCACTAGAAAAACATCCCATCAACTCCTCTGACCAATCCTCTGTTTCTTAGTCCCTCTTGGCATTCTGGGTCGAGTAGTCATACCACCTAATCTGACTGGTAAAGCACCCTATGATCAAGTGCGCCTTATGGTCCAAAAATGCAGTTCAGGTTTTTTTTGCTTTTCTTCCTTTTAGACGTGTTGCCATTCTTTCAACTACCGTAACTCTTCAACCATTAACACAATTGATGGAATCCCATCTGTAATGAAGAAGAAACAGCTTTGCGCTGATGTGCAGCTCTTCACAGTAGTGAAGTGCTTACGAAATCCAAGTAAACTAGCTAATTCTGACACGGAGAAAAACAGCTTTGCCTATTCGTGGTGATCAGCTAATTCTGATCGAAGAGTTCCAGTATGTCGAAGAGTTAGGCGTCGCCGGTGCCAGTTCCGGCATTAAAGGGTTAAACGATAACAGAAAGTTGGCGATGGCATATAGTTTTAGAAGTTCTATACACAGATTTTTTGTTTTGGATCAAAAGAGGAATCCAAAGATAGAATCTTTTGAAGATGTTGCGGGCCTCACCATGTGTAAGTCATTTCAAAGCTAACGTCAATTGTTCCGCATATGGCAGAACGGCATTAAAGCCTCTAAAAACACACATGGCTCATGCTGAATCCATCTCCTCGTGCTGCTCATATGAGAAGCACATGACATCAGCTCATCTTCCTTCAGCGAGAGCATCAATTCTACTGTCACCACTCCTGCCATGAGAGGAGCTCGCCGTGCCTCCAGAGCCCACGTTCCGCTCCCCTCTGGAGATCCGAGGAGGAGACGAATGAGAAGCATCCCTATTAAAGAGCAAAAAGCTGACAGAGCAAAACCTATCTGTAAACAGGAAAAATCAAAATAACCACTTCAGTGGAAGATGGAGGGGAAATGTCTAAGGCAGAGTGGCAAAGAAAGGTCAACAAAGAGAAGGAAGACTTTCAGACAAAGCGGATGAGAAGAACTACAAACTGCAGAAACTCTTCCCCTCAGAGTTAAAAATATATGTGGCTAATGATGCTTTCACGCCTTCTGGGAGAGAAAGGGGAAATATGTTTCATAGAAGGATTGCACAATTAAATTAAACGTTTTGGATGTAAATATTTGATCTTTAATGCAGAGCTTATTAAAATGAAATCTTCCGAAAACCTCCGAGGACTGAAAGAAAAAACCTGTTTCTACAAAAGTGGAACGACGTTCTTCACAATATTTTAGGAGAATCTGCAATTTTTTCAAATGTACTTCTGAGATATTGTTTTAAAATATTTGCATGAGCAAACTTTTCCTCCAGAGCCTCAATAACTCCTGATGTGATCATTTTCTTGACAGCAATCCATTTTGTGGATTCAGCTGTGTCTCGGTCCTCTGCCTTTCAAGTGCATGTGAATGGATGTGAGCGTGCGGCGGAGGCGCGAGTGTGCACGACACAATGAGCTCAGTGTTTGAGCCCTGTGAAGACGGCAGCCGGACAGCCTGGCAAGCCTCACGCCTTGCACGAGACAGCTGTTCCTCTGCCGCGTAAATATGGGTGGGGAGGGGCAGCGAGGATGAAGAAGGGGTGAGGAAGAGTGAAAGAAACAAAAGGAACAAACACTCATTCAGTCGCTGAATGCGAGCCAAAGAGGTCAAGACCAGATGAAAGGAAATGAAGCGGACCTTTTACAAGGTCAATACAGGAAACTGTCAGTGTCCTTTTCACATAAATTATTACGTAGCCAAGAAAATAAAGCAGTTTTTGAGAGGATTTCAACAAAATAATGCAGTCTGATCTGCAGAGATGCAACACACTTTTAACTATCAGTATAAAGATTTCAATTAGATCCTTTTTACACTAGATTGCCAAAAGTATTCACTCACCTGTCTTGACTTGTATATGAACTGAAGTGCCATCCCATTCCTAACCCATAGAGTTTAATATGATGTGGTTCCACCTTTTGCAGCCATTACAGCTTCAACTCTTCTGGGAAGGCTGTCCACAAGTTGAGGAGTGTGTTTCTAGGAATTTTGGACCACTCTTTCAAAAGCACATTGGTGAAGTCACACACTGATGTTGGTGAAGAAGGCCTGGCTCTCAGTCTCCACCCTAATTTATCCAAAAAGTGCTCTGTGGGGTTCATGTCAGGACTCTGTGCAGGCCCGTCAAGTTCATGCACGCCAGACTCTGTCATCCATGTCTTTGTGGATTCATGTTGGAAGAGGAAAGGGTCCGCTCCAAACTGTTCCCACAAGGTTGGGAGCATGGAATTTTCTTAAAATGTTTTGGTGTCCTGAAGCATTCTGAGTTCCTTTCATTGGAATTAAGGGACCAAGCCCCAGTCCTGAAAAACAAGCCCACACCATAATTCCTCCTCCACCAAATGTCACACTCTGCACAGTGCAGTCCAAAATATACCGTTCTCCTGGCAACCTCCAAACCCAAGACTCATCCATCAGATTAGCAGATGGAAAAGCGTGATTCATCCCTCAAGAGAAGGCATCTCCACTGCTCTAGAGTCCAGTGGTGGCGTGCTTTACACCACTGCACCCGACGCTTTGGTGTATCCGACACTTGGTGATTTGTGGCTTGGATGCAGCTAGTTGTTTTCACCTGCCAATGTGATGTTAGGAGTTTGAGGAGCTCAGAAAAATCATATGTTTTCCGACAGAAAACAAGGACCGACTTGATCATAGAAGCTTCTCTACGGCTGGAACAGCTGCCGTCATCACTGCTCCTGAATTCCCTGTCAGTTTAAGAATTTCCTTCTCTTTTCAGTCTCTTAACGGGCCCCGGGGCCTTTGCCCAGGTAAGCCGTATTGATAATGCAGCCGAGTGTTCAACAACTAGATAACACGTTCAGCAGAACCCAAACTAAACATCAAGCAGATAAGATTTTCCTTGGATAAACAGGTCTTCCACATGTTTATTTTGACTAGGCCGAAGCAGAGTAACCTCATAATCTTCTGCTAGGCTGTTTGCAAATGAATGTATGACTGATTTTACAAGGAGAGAAAAATGTGGAGTAAATGACTCTAGGAAACATAGTCTGGGCATTTTTTCAGGGTGTTCGACTCTACAATTCCAAAATCCAGTGAGCATTGATGCTTACTATTGGTCCTATTGATTGGTGAATATAGACCACAATGCATTGTGTTTGACCGATTTGTCATGTTAAAAAATGTATTTACATTTATTTTTCTCAATCCTCCAAGTTTAGTAGGGATGTGTTTATTTATATAGCAATTTTTGCAGAGAACGACCCACAAAGTGCTTCACAATGTTAAAACACAGAATGGCACAGGGAGTCCAAAGCAGGTAAGACCCAAATAAGACACACCCGGGCATATAAGTAAACAAACAAACAAAAAGTGAACACAAGTAAAAGCCAGCTAAACGCTCTTCTAAACAAAATGTTTTGAGTTTTAAAACCCTCGACTGAGTCAATCTGGCACAGAGACAGTGGAGATCATTCCAAAGTCAGGGAGCGACTGTCTGAAAGGCGAGGTTACCCCTAGTTTTACATCATCAAAACACTTAAATGTTAAATGTTCATATTTATTAGGTTTCTATTTTGGCAAATGGGTGACGTCATATTTGGTCCACATATGGCTCTGCACTGAAATTTTTGGAGTATAAGTCACGGTTTTTACATAAGGGTGCGACTTATACTCAGGAGCGACTTAAATAGGCTCATTTATTCGTAATTACGCCACTAACAACCGGTTTCCCTTTAGCAGTTGTTTTTCACTAAAACCCCTAGAGGACACTGGAGTCAAGTCGTCATGCCACCTAATTATGGAGACGTGATTACAGATGCTTTTGTCGGGCTCTTCACAATAAATAAACCTGATTTCTCAACATAATCTGTGTCGTCTAGCATTGTAAATGAGATGTACAGTCAATGCTGCGATGAGGCTAAAAACTAGATGGTAGCTCCTCCTACATGCAACTGGAACATCTCGATCATGAACCCATTTTTCAAACAGCACTGAGTTCAATTTTGACATGTGTTTAAAATAGAGGCAACTGACGCGATTTTGACGTGTGAATCCACAGCAGCAGGGCTGCAAAAAAACTTTGCAGCCCTGAAAACTTGCGATATGCGATAGTAGTGATCAATATTGCGATAACGATAAATTTGCGGTAAATAAACAAATAAAAAAATAAACAAAAACATCATTCCCATTTCATTGCAACAGTTTAAAAATTATACTCCAAATGACCCTCATCAACATAGGGGACAAACATCTACTATAATAGGCCTTCATCTGATTGGTCAACAATGGGAAGGCGTCCATCTGATTGGTCAAAGCATAAAGGGATTTATTTGATTCGTTAAATGCTTCAAGCTGCTAGAAGATTGTTTTAACACATTTTGGGTTTGCGATTTATTGCGATATGTGCCATCTTTTGCGATATGCATATTGCAGAGCTGGATATTGCGATAACGATAAATTTGCGGTATATTGTGCAGGCCTAATGTATGTTGTTTAAAAGAAAACCTTTTTTCTTTAGACTGTCCTTCAGAAGGACATTTTCTGTCGGTCAATACTGTTGGAGAGTGAATGAATTCCTCCTTGCTTTGACCCCTGACCTCTGATTTTATGCTTCTATCTCAATGAATCGCTTCCTTTGTTGCACCTACACATGAACACCCATCTCCCCATCTCTCTTCCCCTCAAGGCAGTTTTCCTCCATCTTCCTCCATCTCTCTGTGGGGAATGGCCCAGTAATGCCAGACTAATAAATCATTAATGCTATAGCCCAAGCACCCCTTCGCCCCCTCCCCCACCCTGATCCAGCCATCATCCTCCATCGTTCCTTCACTGTAGCGGCGAGCGCATCAGCGCACCTGCAGGCTGCAATTCGAACCAGCACATGGGCAAAGAGAATTCAGAAGGCACCGTCTTGCTTCCACACCAGCTTAGATGACTTAAAAGGATGCATCATATGGATGTGGGAGGTGCCATTGCTCGAGTTACAATACAAACAAATACGTCAAAGCCCAGACAGGTCACCGCCACAGCAGACAGCCAGAGAGACGGGGAGGCAGGGATAAACATGCACGATGCATGGAGGAGTGGTGAAGGAGGAGGAAGGGAGGCTGCAGGAGCATCAGAAGGACGCAACACTTCACTGTGCAGTTTTTCCGTGTGGGGCGCATTTCTTACGCACATCGGCAGTTGGTGCTGCTGAATGTGTGAAAACAAGACGATGAGGCAATCAAGCCCTCTTCACTTCTACAATGCAGACGGCAGCTTCCCTGCTGTTTTAGCTAACTGTCGGCGCCAACTTTCAAACGCGCACAAAGCAGAAGGTCACCAGCCACCAGCACGCCCATGCACAACACAAGCATGCAAGCACAACACAAAGTGTCCATGACCTGCTAAATTCCCCCCGGGCTTTCTGATGGACCATCAGCATACCACCACCTCCCCCTCAGCCACACCCACCCCTCCCTTCCCTCTGCAAGACCCACTACAATGAATCTGCCGTTTTTGGTATTTCCAACCAGTTTTTGTGGTATTTTTCTGATAGAGGCCATGTATAACAAAAAGTAAGCTTGAAATACATTTCTTTTTCATACATGTTACACATCATACTACAGTCAACATGAAAATGGAAATAGAAATGATAATTTCTCCCAAAAATTCCTCAGCTTTACCAAAATAACCTCAACATGAACAGCAAAGCGAAGCTCGTGGATGAATTCTCTGTGTGGCGTTCCCATTTAACGGCAAACAGTTTCATTGGGAGACTGGCTCTTTTTTGGCCACTTGAAAACGTCACTAACCGATTTATGGCTCCTCTGAGAAATCTAAGGCGATCTTTTTCAATGTTCTCACCTGAAAACATTCAACGACAGCCTTTATATAGACCAACTCCATTCCCAGAGCTGGATACGCCATAACCTCCCCCAACCACTGACTCCAACAAGGCGGGAGCCAAACCTGCAATCCTCCAATCAGTGGCCGATCGCTCAACCTAAGGCTGCCCAACTAATATGCCAACTTTATTTTATTTGTAGCTACTGTCTGATATAGAACTATAATCAATATTTGATTTTATTGATATAAAATAAAAAACGCATATTCTCTCGTCTTAATCAAGTCAGTGGGTGTAAGTTTGAGGGTTTGAGCTGATTGGTATTTCTGTGAAAATTTGATTAAAATGTGTTTCTTTAAAATATCGGGAAATAACCAAATGATGTCAAGTTCTCATAAAAATAGTACAACAAGCTACTACATCTAGAAGAAAAAGGGGAAATGATATAAGTGTCAAATGCAAAAGGGCAATGAGTTCATTTCAATTTAATCAAATATATGCAGGATTGTACTACTGACCTACTTCTGGGTATGGCACACCTGAGATTTTCTTTGTAAAACGATAAGAGCTCAGAAAGCTGAGGACTTTTCCAGAATTATCTGATGCTTGCTGCATAAACATGAGGCGAGGTGACGGGAATGACCTCACATCCGTCATTCCCGGTCCACCTTTGTTGCCGAGGGACGCCCGCTGCTTCCTGGATCCCGCTTTTGGGAACGGCACATTCATGATGCGGCGGTGACAGTAAAGCGAAGCCCTGTGCCACGGATAGCATGTTCATTTAACGGCTGAATAATATCCGCTGCATGTCCAATGAACTGTGGGCTGGGGGCCAAGAGGGAGCTACTGCAACACAATAGGAGTGTGAGGGAGTGTGGGAACCGATTCTCCCCGGGACAATAGACACTTCCCTGTGGCCACAGCGTACCCATTCACTATCAGCTGCGGGGCCAACGTAGCATGCCGCTGAATATGCACCAGCTCAGCACAATGCTGCTTTCTCCCAAACAAGACCAGACTGTTTCCTATCCCAAAGACAACACAGGCCAGCTCTAGCCTACACACAGCCTCATTCTCACATAAGCACTCCCTTTCTCACTAACTCCATGTCTGCTTGTCTCTGCTGCCTTCCGCCGCCATCACACACACCAGCAGAAGTGACAAGGCAGGGGATTGAGGAGACTGCAGCAGCCATGCTCTAACTAGGCCACTGTTTCTCACCAGAGCTGCTGGTCGTGGAGATATTCTGGGCTGGAATGCTATTAGTGTAACCCAGTTCATGCCATTACCAGGTTACTGCTGGAAGAGCCACACCCCACGAGGACAGGCAAGCTCAAGGACAATGTGGAAGAGAAAGCAATGGGGGGTGTTGCTCAAGCAGGAGGAAGGTGATTAGTCAGTGGATGCTGCACTGAGGGAAAAAAAAAAAAAAATCACTGCTGGACATACGGAGTTCCTCTGTTTTCACGCCAGTCCACGCCATTACTCTGATGTGACCCAAACTCAAACTGGTGCCTGACCTTTCGTATTGGGTGTGTGGCCTCTGGTTGCCGTGGCAACAGAGCCTGAGAACCAAAAGGCAGGGTGAGGCAGGGAGAGACTGAAAGCTCAGAGTGAATGAGGCGTGCGAGTGTTTGCTGCGTTGCTGCTTCGACAGAAAAAAAGAGAAAAAACACACACACACACACTGTGTTTTCTCCTCCACCGATGAAACCACACTGTGTCACAATCAGTTCCTGAAAAACATTTCCTGCCCTACAGTTATGTAATAAACCAACAAACCATCTTCTAAAGCTTCTAGCAGACTCAAGAAAAGTCTGAGAAACTCTGCCTTCAATCATGTTCGCCTCGACTTTAACACACGAATGTATCCAAATTCCTTGCATGTACATCCATGTTACTACCACTTATTGTTCTAGATCCTCAAACAAGAGGCTCCATATGACCCACAACCCCAACAACAATCTGCTTCGAAGGCCTTTACACCAGTATTACAAAAGAAAGCCGGTCCAGACGTTGGGCCTTAACAAGTCGGCTGTTTTTCCGCTTGTTGAAGTCTGTTGTTGGAACAATAAAGAAGTGATACTGACAGCTGCAAACGGTTGTTTTATTGCTTAAAATGTTATGTTTAGACAATGTGTCCATATTTGAATTTAAAATGATGTAGACACATAAACTCTTAGACACTGTTTTCATGCACTTCTTAAGATCAGGACAATCCAGAGGACTGTTGGGTTGGATAGGAGAACTCTACACCTTGGTTTGGTTTAGGACAAAGGTGGGTAACTACAAACTTTACGGCTCTGCGCTCCAGTGAGTTTTTCAGATAACCTTCTCTGCACCGCTGATTACCAGGCTAAAGCACCAACAGCTAAACAGAAGATGCTAGGGCAAGGTTTGTTAGAAAACCGTATTGGCAGTTGTGACGAAGGCTTTATATTACCCAGCCCTTCTTACACTATTGTTTTAATGCTATCTGGGCTAAAAAATATAAATTAAAACCTTGCTCTCCTTCAGCTTTTACATTGATATAAAATGTTCGAACTTGAACACAGTGTTTCTACTCCCATCTATTAGGTGGTAGTATGCACCGCTTTCACCGGGTTCCCATAAAACAGAAAAGGGGGTTGCAAAAATAAAGTTCTGTGGAGGCTAAATTGTATTTTACATTTTCCACTTCATTCTTTCATGAACTTAATCCAGTGTGGGTCCTTGGGTAAGACCCTTCACACAACTGCCTAACTATGTAGCAATAAGGGAACCCAGGACTGGGTCTCCCTGTGCCGGTTCCCAGCCGGGCTAAAATACAGGGCTGTGTCAGGAAGGGCATCCGACGTAAAAATCTCTCCCAAATCAAAATGGACAACTCAATTAAAGCTGATTTGCTGGGGCAACCTCTGCTGTGATATGCTAAAAGTTGAACTACAACAACAACACTTCACTCCTCTTGCAGAACAAAACGTTTACAGTAAGGTTTATGTTCTGGATTCATGCAGAGATACTTCAACCAATCGACAGGCAACACGGATGTCACCTGATTCCCAGCTTAGCTCTGAAGAGTCATGTCCCAGCGGTGACCACATCAGACGCTTTCAGAGTCCATTTGAGCGTGCTCTTACCTCAAATAGCAACAAAAAATGTTTTTATGCTTCATCAAGAAGCATAAAAACATCAAGAAGAGCAGCCAAACCAACTGGACTTTAGCATCAAACTTGCTCACAAAAGTAGCTCACACATTGTTCTTCTAAAAGTGGATTGTACAAAACAGAAAAGATGCGTGAGATAAGGTGCTGACTTTAGGGGGAATCAAACTCTGGCGTGCCAGCAACCTGAAAGCAGATGCAGTTACTTTCTGTGTAAAACGCCTCTGATTGAACTGAAAGCAGACACGATTAACACAGAGTGCCTGAGAAGTCTAAATGTATGCTGAAGTATTGGGGTTAGGAGACAGACATAAGGATAAGTAGAAAAAAAAAAAAAACTAAATGGTTAGGTTTAAATGCTAGATGTGTTCTGTGGGCAATGCTGAAGACTTATAAGACACATTGAATCTGGTAGATGTGGATATATGATTGTCCAACACAATGTTGTGCATTTCAAACAAACAACATCAAGAAAAACACAACTATCCCCTTTCTCTGCTTGCAAGTTCCACAATTAGATATAAACTTTAAAATATTTGTTCTAAACATGTTAAGTTTGTGAATACACACTGAAGTGTGCGTGGAACCAAAGAGTGGGTGCATAAGGGGTTTTGTCATACCGTCCACGACACCCCATCACATTTCTGCAAAAGTCTCTTAGCACTTTTTGCTGCCACGATTTTCATGTTTTTGCCTCAAAGTGGTCAAGCCAAACCACAGTCTGATTTCAGTTTCACTGTGCATCACAACCACTACAACTCAAAGTTGCACAATTCATGCTTCAACTCTGGCTGTAGATGAAAACTGGTTAAGTGTTTTAAAGAAGCTTCTTCAATCTTAGCATCCAGACAAACTCAGTTTGTGCTTCTGTGTTTGTTTGTGACAAACATCTTTAAAGACTCAGTCCAATGGAAAGCATGTTTTTTTGGTGTTTTTAACGTTCTCATGTAGCATTTTTCTCATTAGTTTGTCCGACTAGTAGACTGTGTATCTGGGACATTGATGAGCAACACCGGGGCACCACAGGGAACTGTACTATCGCCTTTTCTCTTCACACTCTACACTGCTTGCTTTAATTATGCATCTGCAGCTTGTCATGTCCAGAAGTATTCGGACGACACTGCTATTGTGGCGTGTATTGTGGCGTGTGTAAAGGGAGGGGATGAGAGTGAGTACAGGGAGCTCATCACCAGATTCACCTCCTGGAGCAGGGACAATGGCCTTGTGCTGAACACATCAAAGACCAAAGAGATGATTATTGACTTTAGTAGGAAGTCCTCCCACCAGCCAGTGATCATCGATGGTGGGGGAATCGAGGTGGTGTACTCCTACAAGTACTTGGGTGTGCACCTTGACCACAAATTGGACTGGTCGGAGCAGGCTCATGCTCTGTATAAGAAAGGGCAGAGTAGGCTGTTCTTCCTGAGAAAGCTTAGGTCCTTTGATGTGTGTACTGACATGTTGCTCCTCTTTTATCAGTCGGTTGTGGCGAGTGCTGTCTTCTATGGGGTTGTATGCTGGGGTGGCAGTATGACCACAAGGGATTGCACTCGATTGGATAAACTGATTAAGAGATGTGCATCTGTGATTGGGAGGAGGGTGGACTCTCTGGGATCTGTGCTGCAGAAGAGGATGAGGGCCTTGACTCAGAGCATCCTGGACAATCCTAGACATCCCTTGCACAACACGATGTCTGGTCAGAGGAGCTCACGGAGTAATAGGCTCCTTTCACTGCGCTGCAGGACAGAGCGCTTTAAGAACTCATTTGTCCCTACAGCTATCAGGCTGTTTAATGAACCTGCCTGATATGAACTGATAATATTTTGTGAACTGTCTTTTTACTGTTGTTTGTTGTGTGTGGTTGTGTCTTTTGGTACCGGACACCTGAATTTCTCCTTTGGGAGATTAATAAGGTTTATATCTATCTATCTATCTATCTATCTATCTATCTATCTATCTATCTATCTATCTGAGTTTCTTTACTCAAATTCTGATGGATCAGCAGCAGATAAACCCCCTTTTAGAAAAATCTCTCTGCGCTAACGATCCCACCCATAACTCATAGGTGAATTTCTAATGAACCCCTGCTGCTGTGCAGAAAAACAACAGGTTTTTTTTTTCCATTTTGGCTAAAAAAAAAACAGCATAATAACAATAAAAAGAACACTGAAAATAGTTTAAATGGATTGTCTCCACAATATTTTACTGAAGTGCCAACTGTTTGATCATTTATCATGGACAAGAAATTAACAATTGTGGTTTATGCCCCGCCAGAATTCTATGACACCAAGTCTTTCCATATCAAAGTCAAAAGTCAGTGAAAGTCAACTTTATTTGTCAAATATGCTGGATACACATGTATGAAATGTCTTCTTCTCCAGCTTATAAATAAATATAATAATAATAATAATAATAACAGCAATATCAGAATAGAGCTGTGAAAGAAGAAGCCTTGAGCAAGATTCACTAGATAATATACACCACTTTGACATTTAGCGCCAAACCTACTGTAGATGGTAGTATCGGGTAGCGACTGTCCAGTGTGAACACCACATGCGAAATGCGCATCACATGCCCAGGCTGAACATAGAAATACAGATACAAAAACCAGCATTCTAGAGCCAAGAAAAACATTGAGTTTTGTCTGCACAAGATTAATGCAATGACTCCTGAAAAGAACTTAAACGTCTCAAGGAGCTGGAAGGATTGAGGTCTGAAAGATGGAGGAGAAATCATACAGCAGGAGCGCTGAGTCATGGTCAGGAGATAAAATCAATTTCCCTCTTTAAAAAACAAAACACTGTATGCATTTTTAGAAATAAAAATGACTAAAACTTTCAGATACGTGTTAGTTTGTTGGCCTGATTTTAGGTTTTAGACAAAATCAATCAGTTCAAATGATTACTTATCTTTGGACAAATGATGCGTTTAAAGACTTCAAAATAGTCTGCAAACGCTGAGATTCAGACCTGCAGGAAAGTCTAATCCTTGATTTTCCCCCACAAGTTTCTCAAATCTTCTATCAGCACGGTGCTCTGCAGCGTACAGGCTTCATCAGCCTAAATCACGCGACCTGCACCTTAAACGGCACGACTATACGGCCCGTCCGACGATAAGCTGCTGAAGTGAAAGCATCTTCTTTCACAGGGACGATAACACCAAAACGCTGCTTTTCGTTAATTCGTACAAATAAAACGCCGAGTATTTCGCATTAACAGAGCTAATGTCTCCTAACTGCCGCGGGTAAAGTTTTTCAGTTAAAATACGGCTAATATACGACACTTTTTACAGCATAACCTTTGTAAATGTAACAAATTTGACTTATACTGTCCGTGTAACTCACGATATTTAGGAATCATGATGATTAAGGCACAATGACTGACAATGGCAGCGGTGAGAATCACTCCCGCGCTTCTCCTTCCATTCTTACCTGCATAGAATCCGCGCTGATTATTTCTCCATGGAGCCGTTTCCCGATCTCAATCGCCAGCTTGGACTTCCCGGTACCAGTAGCTCCCAAAATCACCACCAAAGACGGAGCCATCGCTCTGTGCAGGACGCGCGTGGAAGCCGCCATGTTGGTCCTTCCTCACGGCCCAGCTGACACCCTTTGCGCCTGCGCAAACAGGAGAGGTGGATTCTGTTGCCTAGTGACCTAAGCTATTGCTGTAGCGACATTGGTCAACTGTCAAATTACCTACAGCTGCTTTTGTTCGAGTATGAAGTACTTAGAATTGAAATGAACACAAGTCTGTTCAGGAAACAGATTCATAAAACATGTGTAAATATGTTACTGAATACAATTTACAACAAGGATTTTTTTCAGTTACTAACGCTTATGGGTACCAGTTTGTTCAATGTTTAAAGTCCCACTTCAGTCATCTTTTGATCTATTTTCAAATCGTTTCCAATGGTCTTTTAATTGTGATTTTACAGTTTTTAGCCCCCACCCCCCCAAAAAAACAAAACTGTATAGTTTTCTAGGACATAGTTTCTGCAGAGCAGCAAGAGTTCATTAGAAATTCACCTCTGTGGGCGGAACTGTTGGCAAGGAGCAATGCCACTCCCCTTCCTGTCACCCTTAACTGAGAGCTCTCTGTTTACACCCTCTCCCACTAGCTTACAGCCCATCACAACAACAACCTAGCAGTGGTACGATAATAATGGCGAGTTTTATTGGAGAAATTTGTCTGCGAGTGGATGCATTAGAATGGAGCAGAGTAGGGAGACTTTGGCCTGCCTAGCATTCTTTCAACTTTACATATAAACTCCTTTTATATATATATATATATATATATATGTCTTCAATCATCTGAGAAATGCCAACCTCCAGTTTGTGTAAAATTAGTAGACAGTAGCTGTTCACATGAGTCATTTAAAAAGAAAATCAATGGAATGACTGGTTTGTTGAATAAACATGATAAACATGACATCATCAAAGATAGCGGTCATCTTTGGAAGTTGGGTCCAAATGAAAGCACCACTCATTGCCAGAGTGTCTATGATGTGTATTTCTATAAGAGTGTCCCCTCGTGATATATCATTCAAGCAATCACTCAAGTAGTCACTGTCAACCAATTACTAAACTAAGAGTTTAGTAAAAGGACATCTAAAGTACTTTAAATATTGAACCATTTACACCACAGAGGTATGTTATTCATGACTGACCCTTAATAATTTCACAGACTGATGTGAACAAAATCTCACATGTTGATTTACAGAGATGAGGCTTTAACAAATCTTTTAACATGGCAAACATGCCCCATTTAAAAAGTAAACGTTTTCTATTTAGTTCACTTAAACAGATTTGCTTTATATGTTCATATATTTATTTTGGTTTTAAGGTGCTGCATAAAAGAACTCACTAAAATGGTTTGTTTTAATTCAAGGTTTTTTTTAATGAATGAATCATAATTATAAATATTTATTTTACAAATATAAATGTTACCAGTTTTTTAGTAACAAGACAATTAGACTTTTTAAAATATAGGCACCAATTTTACAAATGAAAATAAGATGAAAGACGTACTTAAAGTACTGTTGTTTTTTCATTCTACTAAATAAAAAAGATGAAATTAAACTATTATTTCATTCTTTTAAACATTAAAAAGAAATCAGGTCAAGTGATTTAATGCAGACCGGCTTTAAAATGTCAAATTTAAAAAAGCAACAAAAAAAAAAAGGTATATGCATAATTTGTAGCACAGTTAGTATCGTTTCCATGGAAACTGTCAGAGCTCTGCAGTGGTGAGCAGAGGTTGCCATGGTGAAAGATGCTGGGACCGGTCACGTTGGAGACGGCTGGGAAACAATACCGGCTGGGGGAGGGAGACCCCCGTTCATTCATCCAGCTGCTTTAAACGCAAGAACATGAAAACAACATTTAGAGTCATAGAGACGCACTTTTGAGCAGAAGATGATGCCAAACAATGTAATTTTATTGATGTTTTCAACTCTTCATACATAGATGCTTATGAGGTACAGACAGGGAGAAAAAAAAAACCAAAACAAAGTGCTGAGACAAGGCTCCAAAATTCACCATAGCTGAACTCCAGAAGTGAAAAAAGCAACATTCACTGCTAAGATGACGGTGCCACAGCAGAGAACAGTGATTAATCAAATGTGTGGATGTGTGCACACCACTGCCATGGGTGCACCCATTCAAAAACAAATAATTCAAAACCCAATCAGGGTTATCGATTGCTGGTCTGTGCTGAAACAATTGGTATTTCTCTCGAGACAAAAAGTCCATCATAAATACATCTATTTGAGGCTTCTTCAGAAGGTTGTGTTACATCTACAGCATGGTAGAACAGGGGCCTTCTTCCTGACCGTGGGAATTTAGGAGATTTTCCCTGAGTGCTGGTAAAGCAGGGCATGCTATTCAATTACAGTACAAGATCCAGAGCTACAGTGTTACGTCGCATGGCTTACGGGACAAAAGGAGAGCACCAAGCTAGCAGAAAGAAACACGCAGAGCGTTTATATTAAGGTCACTGAGGGCCACACACACAGCCAGAAGTTTAAAGCACTAGATCCTCTTAAGTCTCCACACACGCCAGATCTTATGCCTGGCTACTCTGATCGATTGAATGCAGCAGCTGCTCAGCTGTTGGTCTCTCTCCGGGAGGAAGCTGATCATGCATGCCAATTTCTGCACAAACCACCAATAAACTAATTTAGAAAATATATTTGTAAGGTCACACCCCAAAACAAAAAAAAAAAAAAAGGTAAGAAAATATAGTATAAAACTTTTGTCAACTCTGGCATATAGAAATACAAGAAAACAAGCAAGTTCTGCAAAAAGTAAAGATCGTGACAAAGTGGCTAAGTGTGATGAAGTGTTTCATTTCAACTCCGTTTCAGTCTTTTGAATAACAAAAATAGTAGTCATCTTGAAAGCCGGACGGCTCAGGCGCTGGTTCGAGACCCAGGCTGATGAATAACTAGATGAGTGTGGCGGACTGCCCAGTTCAGGAAAGGACCGCATAGTTAATGACACACACACACAAACACAAATAAATGAAAAGGTGATGAATGAAAACAAATTCAATCACATTGAAAGATGAAATAACACGGTTAGAACTGTTTCAGGACAAAGATACTCAAATGACATTCTGCTTTTGGCTGGTCTCCATGGCACAATCTTAAAGATGGAATGACTTTTTTTGGAGAGAAAAAAAAGTTTTTAATTTGAACACACTAATCTTAATCTTATGCACGCTACAAAACTAAGTTGCTACTGTGATGTTGCTGTCCAAACCACGATTAAATACTCAATGATGAGAAGCTGCAGGCAATAAGAGCTTTGCTGCTAAAAACTAAAGGGTAACTTGAACTCTGCAAGCCCGCTGCGTCACTCCGGCTCTGATCCAAGTCTCGCTTCAAAGTGTTGAGGTAACAGAGGACAGACATGGAGGAGCTCCAGAAATGACCCACAGCAGAGTCACCGAGATGAAGCTGAGATACAAGACTAGATTTGTAGGGGGAGCAGAAAAGGGAGGGATGGGGGAGGCAACTTCAGCAGAGACATCACAGCTGTCTGAGCACAACAAGCCCCGTCACTACAGGGGAAGTCTGAACAGAGCAGCAGTTAACGGAGCGTTCGCTGCAGTTTGTTAAATAAATGCTGGTGTTTTCCCAGCAGGCTTTGCTGCAGCCAGCAACAATCTTAACATTTTCACAAGGGGGGAAAAAATACCAGCCCAACAAACTTTTAATATGTGACCAAGGACACACTAACCCCGCCTGGTAGCAGGAGTCCCTAGTATGCCGTCCTGACAGCTAGTCAATCACTCAAGGCTAATGTGCAAACTACAAAAGTAGATGAAAAAAACAAAGACGGACAATAAATCCACACGCCCTGTTCCAGCGTGATCGCCCCAAAGGGAAAATTAGTGTTTGTTTTTTCTTCATGAAGTCCGTTCCGGCCTGAAACTCATGCCGCCACTCAGGACCGTTTGAGCTGCGCCAGCTTGTGCAGCAGCTGCATCTCGCCGCTTTCAGTTGTTTGCGCCCTGAGCCTTCCTTCAGCTGCTCGTGATACAGTTGCCGTGAGGTACTCCGTGGCCCGGTCAGATGGCCACTTTGGGGTTTTAGGGCAGTCTGCCAGGCTCCGGATCTCGCCCCGCAGCGATGGTGAGCGAGCGCAGGTCGTTTCGCCGCTTGCGCTCCAAGAAGTTGTGCGCCTTGCGCTTGTCCGTGTCTTCGCAGTCGGAGGACTGGGGGCTGGAGAGGTGAGTGGGGCTCTTTGATGGAGAACTGTGAGGATGATGAGATGAGGAAGAGGAGCAAGGTGGAGAAGAAGGCCATGTCGAGGAGGTAGGAGACGAGGCGCTGAGGTTAGGAGACTCTGACCTCACCCCCGAAAGTTGAGACTTTCTGATCTCCAAGTTCGAGGGGGCATGGCCAAGTCGTGGCTGGTGGTACGCAGAGTTTTGGTAAGGCTGTCGCCATCGAGACCAACGCCTCCTGCCGGACTCTCTTCCTGGGTGGCTCCGGCGCCGTCAGAGTGTCCGGGGAGGGGGCGGCGTAGTTGTGCTGCTGTTGGTGGATGGAGATGTGGAACCGCTTCATGCCGGGGTCGTGGGGGTCAGCGCGCACCGTGATAGTCACTGGCTTGCGAGCGTTTACTAGTCGCCGCGGTTTACTCTGCTGCTGCTGCTTGTGCTCCACCGTCACCACATCGATCTCTTCTTCATCCTCATCTTTGTCCTCATCATCTGAAAGTAAAAGATCGAGGATCAGAGAAAACAGCTTGGAAGAGCAAACCTGAAGCTCCTCCTCCATTCCCTCCTCCTTCCTGGTGAAATCCACAAATCCCATCAGAGTGGACTGACTGACAAAGAGTCGCAGAGCACAGAACAAGTCTTCTGAAGGGCTTTTTTATTCTGGAATAGTCCTATGTTCCCTCTTCACAGAGGTTAGCAAATCAGACTTTCCATACCAGACCACATGGGAATATAACACAGTTCCAACAGCTGCCCTTGGACCAGACATTTCAAAAATAAACAGACTAGAAAAAGAAACATCTTCTTTCTGCACTTGTTAAACGATGGTTATGAAGGTTAATCCACTCCTAGTCTTTAATCCGTTAAATTATCCACTTGGATTCACACTGTAAGGAACTACACAAGGGTTCACGGCAGCATCTTCACGAGCTCAAGCACGAGTCATCCGGGCCAACCGGCCCGTGCCAAAATCCCCACTGCTTTGGGTCAGCTCCCTCAGTTGTGGAAATTCCCTCTGTTCATTCATTCATGTGTGCAGAGTGACTGTGAGAGTGGGGTGGGTGGGAGGTGAAGAAGCACTCGAGTGCACAACAGACCATTCTTCAGCTTGTTAAAACAAGCCAAGCACGTTTAGCTCAAAGGCTTTGAAACCATCTGCTGCCCGTTTACTGCCCAAGAAAAGTCTCAGCGCTCGATTCCTGCAGGCCACACAGGCGTCCCCTTTAGCCTCCGCACACTGAAGCAGGCTTTGACATTCCGCACAGCACGTCATGGCTTTATAAAAACGCCTGCTTTCACAATATACAGACGCAGTTTGTGTGGAAACCACTAAAGCTGGGCCACGTTCAGGCACAAAACTCCCCCTTAAAGACCCACTCCGATCATCTTTTGATTGATTGATTTGATTGATTGAACAAGCACAGATTTTAGCCCAAACTCTAAAAACCTGTGTAATGTTCTTGGACATAATTTCTGCAGAGCAGCAAGAGTTCATTAGAAATACACCTCTGAGCTGTGGGCGGGACCGTTGGCGAAGGATCGGTTTGTACGTTCTCCAGCTAGCTTACAGCTCCGCACACTACCAACCTAACATTAGTGGCAACAAAATGTCGAATGTCAAATAGATCTGTCTGCCAGTGAGTGGATGATCAGAATTTTAAGCTTCATTTTCTTTATACATCTACATATGTGTGCCCTCTATCGTCAGAAAAAAGGCCACGAGAACATGTTAAAACACTATTTTCACTAGAGTGGGTCTTTAAATGTTCTCCTGAACTCATTCAGACGCTAATCCCGCTCCATTCACTCCCCCTGGCTAGATCGACTAACCGCCATTGACACTGGCGCTACAGCCTGTTGAGAGAGCGGAGGAATGCAGCAACAAGTCCTCTTTGTGACATTCCACGCACCATTATGCGCGCTCCCAGCTCAGCATCACATGGCAGCCTGCATGCCCAACTCCATCGCATCCAGAGAAAAGTTGGGAGGAGAAGGTTTAGAGTCATGCACAAATGAGGCCGGCCCCATCCCGCCTTCCTGCCCTGTCACCCCCCACCCCCCAGGATGGAGTTCAGATATAAAAGTGCCTCTTCTTGGTAGAGAGGATATCATTATAACAAGTCAGACGGAGCAGCTGCTCTGCTGGAGGCCTGCCAAGCAGCAGATGTTTACGGGGTGTGTCGCCTCCGCTTCAAGCATATGTTGCATGCAGCAAGGTAACGCAATGCAGTTGCAGCCATCTACCACAAGTCAGCACAAAACATCAAAGGGAAGAAGAGGCTAGCCGCACAGCAGCACCAAATAAAACCTGAGGTCTTCATCTCCACTTAAAAAAATGAAATCTGCTACTGACCTGATGAGTCCGTGTGAGACTCAGAACCAGAACACACTTGTTTCTTGCATCCTCCACTTAAGGGGAAAGTGAGCACAGCAGCCGGATCCACACAGTCTGCAGCCAACACGCTCAGAGCCGGCGTATCAGGGAGGGCGCCCTGCGCCTTCCCAGAAGGTGCCACGCTGGAAACTGCTGCGGTTTTGGCAGCTGTCCCAGGACAGGGAGCACAGCGCTCCCCGACCACACGCCCAGCTGCGGTCCAGCCGAGAAATCCACTCCACATGCAGTCCTGATGATGATGGAACCCAGGTTCCCGTGTCCGCTGGTGGCCGCCAGCTTGCAAGGCAGGTCCGACTGCTGCTCGTCCTCCTGTCCCAAGAACTGGGACACCCACTCTAGCTTGTCCCCTAGAGATGGGTGGAGGAGCCCGACCTTGCTTGACCCCTCCGACGCCCGGATGGGGGACATGGGCGGGGTTGGCACCAGCTCAAATTTCTTCCATATGTCCTCACTGCCGTGGACTTGGAAAAGTCCCCAATGGGTCGCTGTAGGGAAATAATGCTGGTAGGCCAAGGTGGTCCATCCCAGTTTTCATAATGTGAAGGAGCTGATACCTGCATGGGGCCAGGTGGGGTGACTACCTCTGTTGCCTCTGTCTGTGAGAGATGCACAAGAGCTGGAATCGTAAACCAAGCCGTAACCAGCACCCTCTGAGCTGATCCAACACCAAGAGTGGAGCAAACAAGGAGTTGTGGAGCATCAACCTGTGATGCAGACTTTTTAAAAATAAAGTTGCTGTTGCTGCGAGTTGAGTTTCGCAACGCAGCTTTATTACATACGCCGGGTAGTGGACCCGGGCCGGAGGAGGGAAGAGGCGGGGGCGTGGGTGGAACCCAGCACCTGCAACTGTCTCATTACTTGATTAGACGCAGCAGCCAGGCAGCGACCGAGGCAGAGACGCTGCACTCTCCGTTCAGCTAAGTACACGAAGCCCATCGGCATCATCAGGCGCGCCAAAGATGCGTAACACCTCCGAACTTCTTTACGCGTGCCACACCTGATCCTCTGCCCCTGGGTTTTGAACTGCCGCCGGGTGGGATGACATACGTTTTTCTACCTGCTGAGAGCGGGAAGGTCGCGCGTCCCCAGATCCAAAGGTTAAAGGTCCAAGCGCAGCCACGTCCCCGCGCGTTTCCGCGGCGCTTCCCGCTCTCCTTTCCCGGGGAGCGGACGCCTGCGGAGGTCGATGGGTCTGGTCTGGTTTTCGGTCCAGGAGCCCGCAGCGCGGGGCGGGATCCGGCTGCGCTTCACTTTCGCGCAGAGACTGCTGTATCCGTGGCCGAGGGGCGGAGTTGTCTCGTTGCGCATTGGTTGGCGGGTCAGGAAGAGCGAGCCACGCCCACGTTTTAACGCGCACGAAGCTGCACGCGGCAGAGCCACATCACTTTTCAGATGACAGAGGTATGCTTTTGAAAGGATCTTTACAGCGCCATTGCAGCACGTTTCGCTGCATTTAGGGACACAATAAAAAAGGGGGTTTCACAGATGAGCACGGCCATCATCATGTGAACATATGGATGCAGGATCTGGTTTCAGTCATGCATCTCCATGTAACTAATACCCAGCCTGTAAGTCCCCCACCTCCACCCCCGTGTGGAAGCATCAGCGCTGCATGTCTGCAGACCTTGTGTGTGCATCACTCCTTGACAACTGCTGACACTTGCTTTCTGTGGAAGATCAACCAGCCATTGGCCTGTTTTGGAAGTCAGAACGCTTTACATCCCTTCCCTGAACACCCTCCCCCCCCCCCCCCGCCGACAATCCTTGCGAAGCATCCTGCCTGTAACTTCTCTGAAGCTTCTCCCTTCAGCCTCATGGCGAGGCAGACGACGTGAAGTCCTCATCTGTCAGCATCACCTCCCCGTCAAACTCAGCCCCCTGCTCCCAGACTCCATCTCCTGACACCTTTCCTGTCTGCCTGCTTTTCCTCCCCGTCTTACCTTTTAACCCCCACCTGTCATCCAAAAAAGTTTTGACCCTTCACAAAGCAGGCGGGCCCTGGAGAGTTGTGCCACTGTTTGGCTGCAGAAGCTACACAAAGTGCAGAACTAACAGACTGGAGAAACAGAAGCAGCATTTTTTTCCCTCCTTTAACCCCCCCCCATCACTTTCTCAGTCTGTCCGGTCCTGATCCCACTCGCTCCCACAGCTTTCATCTCATTCCTTTCGGCCCGCTGCCTTGTTTCTCACTTTGAAATGCTTAATCTCCGTTCTTTCTTTGAATTAATCATCAAAAGTGAGCGAGCAGAAGAAACAAACCTACAAAGAAACGTCTGTGGAGCAAACCAGTGAGTTCAGGCCTGTGGGTTTAATCCTGTGCCTGCAGGAAAAGGCTCTGTTACATAAAAGACAACATGTAATTGATGTGTAAATATAAATGTAGAAAAATGCAAATCTTGAAATGAATTTGAGTTGGAGAGACTCACTGATTATCCGTTTTTGACATGTTCTTGTGACATTCTTCTGATGATGGAGGACATATACAAAGAAAATTCAGATTAAACTGTGATTATGGTTATTCCTTTATTCAAATTGTTGTGAATCAGGAACAGATAAAAAAATGCTGTTTGAGAAAGATCCTATTTGTGGCGTAGAAAATATGTTGGAGCTCTCTGCTCCATTCAGATCATCCACTTAGAAAGAAAAATAGATCCATGAAAATCTTTGTTCTCCTCGTCTGAGCTGGAATTTGGATCTAAACTGTAGACAGCTGGATAGCTTCACCATTTTTGTTGCACCGATAATGTTAGGTTTACGGGTTTTGAGGGGCAGTAAGCTAGTGGGACAGCGTGTAAATAGAGAACTTTCAGTGATAGGTGAAAGAAGGGGGGTTGCTCCATGCCTTTAGTCCCGCGCACAAATCACATTTCTAATGAACTCCTGCAGCAGTTTTTTTTTTAATTTGAGATAAAAATAGCATTATTATTAAAAGACCACTGGGAACACTTTCAAAAATAGATCTACAGATGATCGCATTGGGATCTTAAAGTGTAAATTGCAGCAAACAGTAACTCCATCCTTCATGTTTTCCAAAACTGTTGCTTGTAAAGGACATATGGAGACAATAGAGAGATATAAAGGCTCAAACTCACTGGCTGCAGTGGCAGCATGTAGTTTTGCTCATTTTAGAGCAAATCTATTTCCTGCAATCGCAGAGTTGTCGCGAAACTTTATCACAGAATTACAACATCTACAGAATTTGCCCTTTTGGCGGCAAAACTGGGAGATTATTTGAGAAATTCTGCATGTGGTGACAAAAGAAATCAAGCCAGCTTTCTAGAAATCAGTGCCAGTAGATCATTCTTCCCATCAGAGGTTTTTGATTTTGCGTGTGTGAATCAACCAGAATGTACTCCATCTTTAACACCACGGCCAGCAGAAGGCTGTGGCGGTCTTACGGCTGAGGAGAACTGCATCTCTGCTCTGGTTTCAAACCACTTCAGAACCCCCATACTTGACAGAATCATCTGAAAGCTGAATGATCAATGGCACTTTCAGTGTCTTGCCCAAGAACACTGTGGGCGGATAGGGAAGGAGCCAAACATGCGATCTTCCAATCAGAGGTCAACCACTCTACTCCTGCACCACAGACGCCCCAATCCCCTTAAAAAGCTTCAGTTTTAACCGTTTAATAAACTTTTTGTTTGTTTGCAAGGCCTTAATATGTGAGAATACAGGTTTTATTTAGTAATATGGTCAAAGTGGTTGATTAGCTCTACCAAACCTTTCCTAACGGAGGCTGAAGTCTGTGTTTGCGGAAGCTTCTTCCTCTCATTCCCACAGGCTGTTGTTGAAACGGTTCCTGGAACTCTGCTCTACAACGATTCCTCTTTCAAAGATTTTATTTTCTGGATTTAGAAGAAGTTTCACTTCCCATTAAAAAGCAGAAGCGAAAAGGCAGAAGATTCTGATCTTCCGTGTGAGTCTTTGCTGTGTCATCTGTGTCATCCACCAGCCCACCCACCATCATCCTCTGGGTCTTTGCCAACTGTTTACCAACAGAAAAGAGTTTTAGCTCCGTGGTTCCATGTGAGAATGGTTGTGATGTGCAGACATGTTGTGAGTGGCGTTAGCTGACTCCTGAAGCCTTCTCCTCTGTCTGATGTTGCTTTTTAAATTGGTTTAATTTAAGCTTATTTCTCTTTTTTCTTTGTTGTTTCTACCGATTCCTCCTTGAATCTTTCCCCACATGATGTTTCCCATCAGGATCTGGACCATCTAACAGAATACTTAGCTTTATACAAAGTTGATAACCTACAGTACATTCCTTTTAAAAGGTCTTAAAATGTCCAAACATATTAAGTGTCTTCTTGTATTTTGTTTGAATGTTGTATTTTTCATTTTGCTGCCCATACATAATGTGAGAATGTATATGAAATATGGCACTGTTACTTTCATATTGCCAGACTTTTAAGTCTTCTTACAAAGTTTTCTAAGATCCAAAAATACAGGACTGACTCAGAACTGGCTTAAAACCACTTAGTATGCAGGATGGTGGGGATAACTCCACCCTTAGGAGCAGCTGAATCAATTTAACCATCAAGTAGTCAGACGAACATCATCATTCCAAAAGTTACAGGTTGTAAAATAAAAAAAATAAAAAAATAAAAAAACCGCTTGAAGGGGAAATGAAAGAGAAAGTAAAAGTGTTATACTAAAACATTTTCAAGCAGCAAAATGAACAATTTCACCATTACAGCAGAAGAAACAAAGTATTTCAGTTAGAAAAATAAAATGTAGAAGAGCTTGGAGTCAAGGGGCAGAGGAGACATCCTGCAACCCCCCCCCCCCAAAAAAAAATAAAGAGAACAACAAAAACCTCAGTCTGCTCTTCCAGGCTGCTCCACCTCGTCTTAGAGCATCAAGTGTCTGCACCATCTGCGTCCATTACAGGCTCACGTCATGGAAAGCAGTGGGAAAGGAAGGACAGCCGACGCCCCCAGGACGGTTTTGACTTCCTTGGAGAGACATGACCTGAAAGCACTTTACCACAGTTACTGTACGTTTATGTTCTTACATTCACTTTTTGACTTTTTACCAAATAATTTAGGACAAGCTCCACCCGTCGTGGCCCCAAGGGAATGGATGACCCCTGGTGAGCAATAAAGTCACATTGAGAAACAAGATCTTCTGTAATTCAACCTAAGAAAACACTTGTCTTTGCAGGCAGTGGCTCTTCAGGGTGCACTGGCGCTGTCAGAAGTAGAGGCAGACATCTTGTGTTTTTGCTCTGTTATGCTCAGTGAACATTGTTGATCTCATCTTCTGTTCTTACCTCTCTAAATCCCTCATTTCTGTTGGTTTTGCTTTAGGATCAGACCTGCAGGAACATCTGTCGCTTGCAGCAAATGTGCGGCAGAATGCGCACATCATAAGACACCACTATTAAGGAAAAAACATTCAGAATTAGGGTATAAATAAAATTTGACATTGAAATAAGAGATTTACTAAATATTAGGGGTCATTAGTGACTGTGCAGTTTTTAAACTGCAGTTCAAACTGTCAAACTGAGGCTTCTGAGTGATTTTTTAAAAAAAACATCTGCAGCCCAAAAGCCGAGGCTCACTTTGAAAGCTGAGAGTTTTTTCAAGACACAGATGGTTTCTCAAATGTGATGCTACGTTCATACCGGGCATGTGATGCACTTTCTGGAACGCGCTACACATCCCCTCTAAAACATGCGACTGGACTGTCGCTAGCGCATGCACCTAAAGTTGGAAGAGATTTTCTCTAAAATATGAAAGACTTGGTGTCATAGAATTCTGGCCGCAATTATTAATTCATGATCCATTTTAAAACAGTTCTGTGTTTTGTAAGGATCATCCATACGTCACGACCAAATCTTAGTCCCATTGGTCAAAGTTCAATTGGTTCAACTTTTTAACACTTGTTCAATGGCTGCACATTTTTTTTTTAGGTAGAGCTTAAAAACGGTCTTAAATTGCTATAAACAAATGCGAGTTTTGAATGCGGAAGCCTGAAGTGAACGTAGACTTCATTGAAAGTGGTTGGATGCGTGTTGCTTAGGGCGGGAGTGAACGTAGCTTAAGAGTTCATAAAGAGGTCTTTCAAGAAGTAAAAACAGTTCAAAACGTATGCAGAACTTTTTTGTAACACAAACAAAACACAACATTTAAAGAAAACTATCTCCTAACGATTTATGAAAACTTTAAACATTTTGTTAACAAAATCCATTACCGCTCAGCTTACGACATTTACGCACAGCAACTCATGGATGAAATATGAAACACATTGTTTGTTTTTTTTTGGATGCACGTTTGTTGTGCTCTAAAAAACTGTGCCTGCCCCCATATTTAATATTCTTTTTAAAAAAAAAAAGCTGTCTCTTGAATCAAAATGGACCTCGCCCAGCGGCAACACTTTAGACGTGCCTGTGGTAAACTTAAAAAAACAAATCTCAATCTTGGCTCCAAACCATTAGTTGTTCCCTAACCTGTGGCTGGCACTAATGTTTGATGCACAAATCATTTCCAAAGATGCAGTCCAGTTGATCTTCATCTAAATCCAAAGCCAATTTTACAAACGCAAAGATCAAAAAGTTTTCAATTTGTTCAAAACATTTGAATCAGCTGTTTGTAAAGCTGAACAAATCCTTATGATCACCAGAATGCAGCCAAAGAAACTGCTCTCAGTCTTTGCATTAACCCCAAGCAGGTAATTTCCCTTTTTTCTGTTCCAGAATATGAGGAGTTTGTTTGGAATTTGAAAAATAGCAGCTTTAAAAATGCATTCAGGGCCTCCAGTGATGGATGAGAGGCAGAGCATCCTCACCTGCCTAGAAAATCAAAACAAGAAATACAGTTTGGCATCTGTTGTTACGCCCCCCCCCCCCCCCCCCCCCCCCCCCACCCACACACACACACACACACACACCAAAACATGTTGATTTGTGTTTCAGGTGTCCGTCAGGTTTCCATGACGATCCACATAAATCCACATCTGCGCAGCAGCAACAGCTGTGTGTAATCAAATGAGGCATCGATTTTTGTCTAATGGCAGCGAAACTAATGATTAGCAGCTACAGAAAAAGCATCAAGGTGACAAGAAATCCATTTAGCTTCCTGACAGTGCAGCAAAAAACTGGGAAAAAAAACCCACCCAGAGACCCCAGCGGAGCCACCGGGCTCTGCCCGTCATCATGACCTACACACAACCCTTAGCACCGGTTGACAAGCAGCTGATGCTCCTCTTCTTTCTTCTGTGACTTTTAATGTGGAAATCAATTGTGGAGGAACAGGCTGTGAGCACAGACAGCACCGCGGGGAGAAGAGTGTGAAAAACAGAGGGATATTAATATATGCATGTGTGTTTCAGAGACCATGAGGGGAAAGATGTCAGAAAAGGAATGCATCCCAGGAAGGCTGGAAGAATGAAGGCATGGAAGGAGAAATAAGACTGATGAGAGATGAAGACGTCTGGGGAAGTGAAGCAATTTCAAAGGAACAGACTTGGAGAAATGATGCAATTGCATAACTGATAGTTGGCAGGGACGCCCTTCCAAGCGCCTCTCACATGAGGTCCAAATGACAAAAAGATGGGCAAACTCTCCCAAACACAAGCTGACAGCATGAAACGATGACTTCCTGTTTTCATGTGACAAAAAAATGGTGTTTGGTTCCATACAGAGCAAGTGAACAGGTGTCTCCCTCTGAGGCAGATTCTTGGAGGTACGGGATGAGAGACTCTCCATGAGCTTTTCCATTTTCCTCACCAGTGAAACTTCAAATTTGATCTTAAACGTTTCAGTATTTCTTTAAATGAAACTGCCCCTGTGAAATCTTCATCAGTTCTTCACACTGACTGGCTTCTTGGAACCAGCAGGTACTTACTGTTTGGAACGCCAGGGGGAGGGGTCACCCAGTCCAGTCAATGGTCCAGGAACTTTGGAGTCCTTTTGTTTTTGTCTCGGTCAAACAAACAGGTAAGAAACTCGATGCAGGGAAAAACCACCAGCAAAGGTGGAACGAGCCATTTGATTAACCAAAAACTCATGACTGCATTATTCTTTGAACTAATAACTTCAAAGAATAATGCAGATAACTAAATCATATACAAAACAAAGAGAGCTCCTTAAAACTGGGCGTCTAATTAGGATCCACAGGTAAATGGGCGGAGTCAAAGCCATTCTGCACTGAAACCCAAGAAAAAGACAAAGAGTGGCTCAGTGGTTAGCGCTCACAGTTCACAGCAAGAAGGCCCTGGTTCAGATCCTGCCAAGTTCTTTTCTGTGTGGAGTTTGGATGTTCTCTTCATGCATGCATGGGTTTTCTCCTTCAGTCTAAATTCATGCCTCAAAGGTTAATTGGTGACTCAAAATTGTCCCTGGGTGTGCATGTGTTTGTGTAGTCCTGCAGCACCCTGGTGTTCAGGATGTGTCCTGCATTCGCCCAACAGCTACTGAGTTGAGATGGTTGTCAGTTGGTTGATGGAGTGCCTTCACTTTTTCTTCGTCAAAATCATATAGTTTAGATGCTGGTTGTTGGGCTGTGGTGAGAGCATCCATGAGAATTTCATGTCGATTCAAGACTTTTCACTGAAGTCTTTGTTCTCTGAGCTCAGGTTGAGCAGATCTCATGTCTGATGTCAACCATGAGCCACTTCTAAGCAAGTATTTGATTTAAATTATTGTTTCTATTCTAACTAATAGTTCCATCCATTGAAAAAGTAGAACATTTCAGGACATTTCGAGGCCCCTTTTTGTAAATCTGTCCGTGTGCTCTTCAAGAACGCAGAGCACGCCGCTCTTGCAGGAGCTCAAACAATTGTCTGACAGCTTGAATAGTTTACAGGCCTTGATGCCAGAAATTCTGTTTTGTCTGCATTTCATCCACTCTTTGGTGCATTCAAAGCTCTGTGTTCTCCATGCCATGCAGGGAATGTGAGAGGAATGCAAATACAGCAGCTCTTAGGCATTATGAGGCTAAATAACAGGCACAGAACGCCAGACGTGTCGCACAGAATCATCCAGAAGTGTACAAAACAGATGAATAGACGGTACATCACAAGAACAGAACCTTCACTGACCTTTGATCGCACAAGGCTTAACCTTGACAGGCTGATAGCTAATTTTTTTACAGACTACATAATAACAGATGGAGACTTTAAAAAACACAGCAAACATCATGAAATTCAATAAGGTGGTTTTGCCGGAATAAACAAAGGATGACACAAAACCTGTGACATCCAAAGTCAGAGCAACCTGTCTCAGCCCCTCTTTCTGCCACCTTAAAGGCAAGAAGCTCTGACTGCATCTAAGAAGTAAACCGAGTGAGTGGGGACTTCACCCATAAAACGACAAAAATATAAATTCAATAGCCATTCTTTCACAATAAGGACGTTACCATGTTGAAACCAGACAACATCAGTAAGCAGTGATTGTCAGAGTCAATCCCGAGTCATGGTTTCTATGGCAACCACTCTCACCAACCAGGAGTGAGCTTGTTGGAAGTCCACTCCCCTACCAATTGAAAACAGGCTACACAAAATCTGTCAATCAAGCGTTTTGAAAGTTTGACGTTTGATCACATACTTTTATTGAGGCTTTTGATATGTCAGTTTATAACTTAAATTAGAGAATTAATATTATGAAAAAAATTAGAATGATCAACGCTTCGAACATTGTTAATCCTTGTGCTATTTTATGGAGTACTTATGACCCCACCCTTACATTGACGTGTAATCTAAAGGTGTTAGATAAAGGTGGAGAGGATTTCATGTAATCCATGGAGACCAGTGAAGATCACAAATCATTGAAGAAAAAAGGTTCAGAGCACTGTCTAGTGGGTCTAGATGACCCAGCTCCCAATGTGCCTAGTGCCTAGGATAGCACAAGGGTCAACATGTAGCGTGTTACAAACAAGTTCTAGAATTACTGTGAGCGTAGTTAATTAAGTTTGACTTACTGACTTATCAACCAACTCTTTTTCGATGTGCTTAAAATATGACATGAGTTCAAAAATAGACCATTCATTATAATCTGATGCGACATATAGTACAGAAAATATGGTATTAGCTGTTTATTTCTCTAAGCAGTCTATGGGATTTTGGCCTATTGGAGCCAGCGGGTACTTCCTGTTGGGAACGCCAGGGGGGAGGGGTCACTCAGTCTGGTTCTCTGTTTACAGTCAGTGGTTAAAAAGTTCCCAAGCCTCCATCAACCTGCAAGAGTTTGAACAAAAATGCTTTCCTTCCTGCACATTAATGAGCCGTCTGGATCAAAACATGACTTGAAAGAGGGGACCACCTCATCTGAACCCAGGTTATCAGTTCTTCATTTGTGTCACTTGTGGCCACATTTTTAACTAAACTGAACAATTCCCTTTTTCTTTTATTTAATTTTTTTTTAAGAAAGAAAAAGCTCCAGCTGACAGGAAAATTGTTTGCATACCTACAAAGCACCAAATGATGCCTAAATTGGCCAGCCAGATGGTGGGCATGGTGGAGCAATTAGCAGCTAAAAGGCCAGATCCATCCCTTAGGGGTCGGGCTGAACCAAACAATAGCTTGTAAACGTGTGAAAGCTGAGTTTCCAACTACAATAAAAAAAATTAGAAAAATGCACCGAAGGGATAAAACTCTGTCCTTTTAAGGGATTTGCCTGTTCACATCTGCTACTAAGCACATTTGGATTCATACAAAACATCAGTGTTTGTGGTTTCTTCAAGGGAGAGACCATCTTCTGCTGTGGGCTTCACTAAAGCGCTGGATGGTAAAATGACTTCTTCATCTCGGTACGTCAGGTGACATATGCATCCACGTAAATAACAACAAAACCTGAAATGCCAGAAATGCCTTAAGCAGTTAGGGAGAACACGCGGCACCTGAATCTCCAGATGAAGAGCGATGAAACGAGGAGATTTTTTTTTAATTACATGTTCACCTCTCACAGCTTGAATGAGAGCTTCACTGCTGCAGAATGCAAGAACCTAGGCTGCTTTGGTAGCTGGGGGGCATCTGAGGCTAAAGATGTGATGTAGCTCCCAGATGAGTGGTCACATGAAGTTACACTCACACACCCATGCACACACAAATGCCCTCAAAAGGCCTAGCTCAGATCAAAGCGGTGGGGGGGGGGGGAACTTGAGACTGTCAGCAGTAAAGACTGACAGAAAAAAGCATCTGTTCTCAAGAATGGATTAAGTTGAGCTGCATTGTTCTTTAGGAGATGAATCACTAAACTGGAGGTTGAGGAAAATAAACTGGAGCAAAGATGTCTTTATTCCAGCAGTGAAACTGAAAACCTGCACATTTGATCAGTGGGGGGAGAATGAGATCAAAATTTAGACTGAACCAAAGATTCTTTTTTAATTCATTTAAAAGAAAAACCTCATTCTCTCCCTGATCACACACAGTAGATAGGAATTTTCATTTTCTTCAACTTAGTACAATAAAAGTACTTTCCCTTGCAAATGAGCTCTGGTGCGGTTCACTTCAGTATGAATGTGGAAAGACTTTCCAAAAAGAACCAACGGAATAGATAATTTGCAAAAGTTTAAACATGACTCAGGATGAAGACTATTGAAACTGAGGAAAAGCCTAACTACTTGATTTTTATCTCCAGGCTTTTGATCGTCTCTCAAAGTTTGAGGCAGGACTGACCCCAGATGAGCAGCTTTTGGGACTTTTGGAAGTGAGTGGTTTCAGGGCTGGTCTGGTTTGTTTGTTTTTTTCAGAAGAGCATCATGTGCAAAAGCAAAGGATGTACACTGAAGACTCACTCATGTGATCTTTTGTATAAGCGTTCCCAGTCGTCTTTTAAATATAAAAATGGCAAAAACACCCTCACCCCCCAAACGATGCAACAAAAGTAGCGAGCACTGTTAGAGCTATTCAGCTGGTTTAGAACAACAAAGATTTTCATGGATCTATTCTGTCTGCTAGTGGATGCATCAGAATGGAGCGGATCAGGGAGACTTTGGCCCGCCCAGCATATTTTCTACACCACATATAAGGTCTTTTCACAATGGCATTTTTTCATCTGCTTCTGATTAACAGCAATTTGAAAAAAGAAATACTTAATGTGAAAAAAACATCACTATGGACATTTTTTATTTATAATTTGGACGAGATAATGTGGACACCCCATAATTCTTTTATTTCTGTTAGTTAATGGTGTGAAGCATCTTGCATGTTGTGCATTTATAGACACCAACAGAGCAAAAGTAGAGAGTCAGAGAGAGAGATAAGCCTGTTGAGTTAGTGGAAAAAAGGACTTTTCAAGTCGGTTGGCAATAAAAGAAAAGAAAATCTACCAAGTAGCATCCTCATCTCTTTCAAGAATGTGACATTAGATATATAATTTTTAGCTTCATTTTCATTTTATTTGTCCTCCGTCCTCAGAAATATGCCACCAGAACATGTCAAAAAAACCTGATCATTTTCATCAGAGTGGATCTTTAATGACGAGATGAATGTATTTTCCTTTTGTCCACGGGATTACTAAATGGTAAAATGGTGAATGGCGTATACATGTATAGCGCTTTTCTACCTACAAGGACAAAGCGCTTTTACAGTCATTCCCATTCACCCAGTCACACACACACACATTCACACACACATTCACACACTGGTGGCCGCTCCGCTGCCAAACACAGGCGCCCGCCTCAGGATGGTCTGAGGAAAATTAAACAGCTTTAGTACTTAAGCTGAGCAAACAAGTTGGAAACATCACTCAGTTACATGAGAGTCCCATTAGGGGGCAAAAGGACTCAATTAAAGCACTAAACAGAAAATAAAAAACAGAAGAAGTAAACCAAGACTTCCTTCTGCACTCTGCATGTCAAACACTGGTTAATGAAACGGTGAGATGTTAATATATTTATTTACAATTGACCAAAAATAGAGTCGTGGCGTTTTTTAAATAAATTTAGTTGTATTTTTGTTTTAGGGCTGCTGTTATTTTTTGAATATCCAAATGTTCAATCTGGGGTTTAAGAGCTCAATCAGCCTTTCTGTCCTTCTCTTTTTTGCTGTCAGATTTCAAACATCATGTCAGTGAATGGTCAATTTGAATTTTAAATACTTTTATAAAATTTATGATCTGACATTTATCATCAAGGGGTACTTCAATTTCTGTTGTTGCTTTCAGCTGCTGCGTGGTTATAATTCACAAGAAAACACTTGAAGTGTCGTGATAAAACGGTGTTAACCTTTTAGCCTCATCCAGTCGGCTGCTGCGCACATATCAGGTAGCAGCTAATCCAGAGGGTTGCTGGGTCAAACGCAGACTAAGCATATATCAGACGTCATTATTTACTTTCTCAACCTGTTTGTCTCAGTAGTTCTCCCAATGAAAGATTGAGATTAGATACCAAAGAAGAGTCAGATGAATCCGTCAGTCAGACTTTATTAACTGCATTCACAGTAACTCTAGAACTGTTTGTAACATGCTACTTGTTTGCCACGTAAGAAGTGTTGGCCGCATTGGCATGTTCATATACTTGTAATTCCTAACCTTGTTTGCAACACGTAAAAAAACAAACTTATACTGCTGAAACACACGTTACTGTGACCATGCTAACTTTAAATCTGTCACAAGAACAGGATCCAATTGCAGCCGGTTTATTAGCTCAGCTAAAAGTCCACAAAGCTAAATCAGGGTTAGTCAGGCAGGGGTCGATATCAGGCATAAGATCATCAGAGAATAGACAGGGGTAGTCAGGATCCAGGTGATCGACGGGCTAGACGGCAGGCAAACTGAGTTAGAAACAGGGTCAGGAGACAGAAGATCAGATCCAGATACAACGCTCGGTCATGAAGGCAGAGTGGCACAAACAGTACTTCGCGCTGAGTGTGGCTCAGTGCAGTGCTTAAGTAGACTGTAAGTGATTTACATGAGTCAGATGTCAGGCATCCAGGAGCTGTGCCCTGGGGTTGCTGGGAGATGGAGTGCAATCACTACTCTGCTGCTCCTGCTGGTGATCAGAGGGGGAGACCGAGCTCTGACTTCTGACAAAACCTGATCCTGAAAAAAAAAAAACTTGTTTGCAACTCATAAAAAAACAACTGATCGTCATGTAGCTACCTCTCAAAATCACTTCGACATCAGAGTAAATACAACCAGAAGTAATCAATAAGGTATATAGTATAGTATAAAGTGCAGAAAATAGGGTAGTTTGCAACTAAAAGGCCAAAGTGACAAGAAGCTCCTGCTTTAGTGGAGTTGTAGAGAAAAAATACTATAAAGGTGATTCTACTTGTGCAAACATGGATACTATCACCTCTTATTTGGATATTTTAATCAGTTACAATCAAGTACATGAAATTATTTATCAGTTTAATTCTTGATGTACTAATTTAGGTCCATGTTCTTTAGATATCTGGATACATTGGGGAAAATATATCCAGAGAGAACAGCATTACATCAAGCAGGAGGAGCGAAGTGGAGCCATTGTGATGTCCTCATCAGATAAGTCATTTTCTCATTTAAGCAATAAAGTTGCTCTGCAGGTCCAAATAAAGGAGATGCCCGCTGTTAAACTCTGCACAAACTTCCAGGAAGTAATCAGAACTTTCATGGATTTCTTTTTACTGCTGCTGTGTCTAAATGAACGACAGGAAGATTTGCCTATGCAGTTTTCTATGCAGGGAACATCCAGGGGAAGAAGTCAAGATGGACAGCCCTCATATTCTTATGGTTTAGCTCTGATTACTTTACCTGTGTGTATTTTGAAAGCGCAGCATCAATCCAGTGAAGATGGTTTTCCAATGCTCATTCAGTGGAGGATGACGGCCCAACTCAAATAAAAATTCCAATCAGTTGTTTAGAAAAAATAGACCAAAATCTAATTTTCTTGGGGTTTTTTAATCGCAGGACATCTTTGAGGAGATATTTTTAAGCACATCTTTTTTTTTCATGTGACAGCGATGATAGTCCCTCAGTCAGAGGGATCAGAGCAGTAGCTGCTTCACTCTTGATTAAAAAAGTCTCTGCTGGCAGTGGTGGTGCAGAAAGTTGGAAGTTCTGCTCCCTTTAAACGACGTTCTGAGGGCTCAGTGGCCTCGAGCTAATGTCTTTTTATATTCATTGGGGCTACTGGGGATCTTGCTGAAAAGAGAAACTGCTCACTCTGACCCGCAAGCAACCCCCTTTACAACCAAGCCGACCCCCTACAATGGTCTCCAGCCATCCCTGCTGAGAAAGACACAATGGTTAAGGTTACTGATTGCTCCCCTTAAATTCTGAGGGTCCGTCACTGTGTGTGGGAATGTATTTGCATCTCTTCCCGATTGTCCTCCAGGAGCATATGGCCTCCTGACATCCCGAGGAGAAGGTCACAGCATCAAGAAATTCAAGCCACTTTGGGAATCTGTGTCTCTGTACTTCAGAAGCAGTCATGCACAAACATGCCAACAAGACAGGGCACATACCCATGCGTGTGAAAGTTCACGCTTTGTCAGCACATTTTGTGGCAGAAACTTTAATGTGCCCAGTTTTGTTGTGATGCTCGCCACACTGGCGTGAGTTAAAGCTTAAGTGTTAGCATCTTTCTGTCAACCCCCAAATGTGGTAACCTTCATAAATGTGATGAAACTTTGGAGCGCTCCGGTGCTGACTGGAAAACTAGGATCATTGGACTTTGTTTTTGCATTTCTCTTCCAGGACTTTTTTTGGCGGGAAAAACAGCACTAGCTTTTTTAGATCGCTGGAGAAGCTATCTTGCTTTACTTGCAAATAAGCCGAGAACCCTAATGTGTTGATCCAAAACGAAGCTTCTGAACTACAAATTAGGGGTGTGGGAAAAAACTGCTTCTGCAATGTATATTTGCAGAATCAATTTCATTTGGCGATATTTATATTAATTGAAAATACTGTCAGGATGATATATATCTAATTATTTATGAGCATCCTTCAGAGTCTGACTCTTGTTTTCCACTTGAACCCCCACCCGCTAGTTGGCAGTAGAGCACACATAGACTCTTTTGGCAGCTCTACACCACACAAAACAACTACATGGTGTCAACGAGAAGCAGTTTGTTTTGCTGTTATGAGACGTGCACAACTTAGTTTTCACTTAGGATGGGTACCAAAACTGAAACTTTGTGCCGTGTTGCTGTCAGTATCATAAAAACGCGAATTGTGGTGCTTTGTAGCGGGTTCAGATAAGAACGAGCAAAGCAGTGCAGCTGCACAGTGGCTAATGCACGTAGCATCAGCCAAATTGCTGTCAGCAAAGCGGGCCAAAGTTCTGCAGAACCTCCCAGCAATAGATTCTAGTTCAGCAACCTGATGGATCGGAGTAATGCGTACAACGCTCTGAAAATAGGCCAACGTCGTGGCAATGAGCGTTACTAGTTTACTTTCACGTGAAAAAAAGTGAAGCTGCAGCTGCAGTGAAGACTGTTATGAAAATAAAGCATCTTAGCCACATTAAAGCACTTTTTTTTCTTATTCGGAAGAATATTTTGTTGTGGAAATCAGACAATGTTGACTGTTCCTTTATATATTTTAATTTACCAAAATAAAAGCACTGTGAATTTGCTTGGGGAAAAGCATCTTATATGTGAGATACAGTTGCAGTGCTTAACATTGTGATCATTAAATAAAAAATGAATTTTACCATTTTGTTACAACGAAAGACGTGTTGATATTCAGGTAGAGTTTTTTCCCGGTACAGTATCGGGATACGTATCATATCGCTAGGCACTTACTGATACACACACCTACTACAAATGACGTTAAAGTAAACACGAATTTATAAAGATAAGAATTTGATTTCTGTCAGGACGCCCACCTTTAGGCCTACAGAAGAAGAGAAGAAAGCTTTTCTTTTAATTGAAACAACCGAGAACGTATGGAATTGTGTTTGACATGGAGATCATTTCCTAACAGCTAAATGCTTTGGTATTTCAGATTATTGGATTTTTGGATCCTGGACCAAAACTAAATATAGCTGTCCGGTTGAGTGTTGGTTTTCTGAGATTTACTCGGCACGATTCCTCCTGTATTTAGAACTGGCTGCATGAGGGAAACGTCTCAGCTACACGTTTCAGGGGCCTAGATTGACCCTGATTTTAAATCCTGACAAACAAAATGAGGCAAACATGGAGTTTCTTTGAGCTCAGATATTTGTTCATAGTCCAGATCTTTTCAAAGTGGGAACTTGAAAAAAAGGACATTTGTGCATTTATTAATGCCAAAGGGAGGTATCCTTTAATTTACAGGCAATGCTTTAATCACATGCACCTGTACTGGGGTTGACCCATGAACAGCAGTCCGTTTAACAAACAGAACACTGATTTGTTTCTACTCCTGTGGAGAAGTTGACGGTTGATTTTTGTACTTCTGCTCTTTGTCTGTTGTTTCCCACTTTGGTTTTCTGTTTTTCTTTTCATTTTTTTTCTTCTACATTTTAGATGCAAAAAGTGAAATGAACCTTTTTTTTTTTAAATGAGATAAGACCAGACCAAGGAGTTAGTCTTAAAATGTAAATAATTGAAATATTTCATTCATGCTTTGAAGGTTTCTAACTGACACAACCTAAGATTGACTCGCTGACTTTTTTAATTCAGAAATATTTACACAATTGTAGCAGAAAACTACGTAGAGTAAGGAGGAGGAAGTATCATGCTACATCTCCAGTCACAGCTGTTGAACCTTTTAAAGCTTTTTCTGGCTGCAGTTTCTGAAGTGTGGAGGGAAGAGACTTGGTTTCAGAAACAGAGATACAGACTGGAGCTGAAGAAGGTGAGGAGGAAATTGAGGGGCGTCTGAATCTGGAGCTGCTTTGGGGTAAAAGGTCGCCGTCTGTGGGGGGAAGAAGACCCCCGGGCTCCGAGGAAATGCTCTGATGGTGGGCTGTGGGTGGGCTTTCATTTGTCAGTCCTGGATGGTGACAGATGTCGCTCCATCTCTCCCTGAAGCAAAAGAAAGGCCTCCCATCAGCAGAAGGAGCTCTGAGACAGGAAGGAGCGAGGAGGCAGCTCCTCCTCACACATCTGAGGAGGGACACTGGTCAAGTCAGCATGTGCTCCTCCCTGCTGGTCCTTCTGTGAACAGAATCACATGTGTTGCTGACTCGCAGAGACAATGCAGACTGTGTGCCCCCACCCCCCCACCCCCGCAGCAGTAAATCTGTGCTTCGGCTGCAATCAAGCAACCTTTAACCGGGTGTATTTCTCCAATCCTGACAGACTCTTCAGGAGTGGACATGCACAGCCAGCGTGCACGGCCTTTGTGCACGCCACCTGAGCGTTCGCTCATCCAGTTGTGAGCGTGCTGTGCGTGCGTGCATGCGTGCGCCTGGTGTCTGCCTGCGGTGATGTACTATCCTCTAGGGAAGCCTGCTGTCAATCCATGAGATTGATAAGTCCTGAGCCCCTCCCTTGCACACACCCCCACCCTTCTGATTAATCATTCAATCAGGCTGACAGTCAGCTGTGACATCACCAGGTTGTTCCATCAGGGAGAAATGCTGAGAGTCAGGAGATGGAGAAAAATCAGAAGACCGTCTTCCCATGAGACCTTTGACTCAAATGACATCGTTTTTTGTATAAAACATAAAGATACTAAATCAGTTTTAGCTTAATGACCTGCAAATGTTTGTTTTTCTTATTAGAAGGCTTATAAAAATGCGATTTTTATTTGAAAAAGTTAAATCTCTTGAGCTGTTCTGCCAAAATTTTGACTCCAGACAGACAGACTGAAGTTTTTCACATATCACTTTTGGTTCCATTCCTAGAATTTCTACATTTATTGTTTTATTATGATAATTCTGTGTGTTTTGCTCATTTTTACTTGCCTGATTTTCAATATTTGTTCTTTTCGGATGTTTTGGCACACTGCAGAAACAGGTAAGACAAAAAAAGTCTTACCTAATTGAGAGATTTTCTTTAAATTGGCAAAAAATATATATTTCTTTATTATTATTATAAATAATAATAATGATAATAATAATAATAAATACATCTGCTAATGTTTTAAGAAAAATGGTCTTACCAAGAATTGTTATCTTATTCCCTTATTGCCTGTTGTTGCAAATATGTGACAAACTACTCAACTCTAAAATTACCTAAATAAGCACGTATTCTTTAAAGCCAAAACGTAGAGCTATGTGATTTTTTTTTCATAGCTGGCAATAAATTCAGGCGTTAATAGGTTAAGAATAGAGTCGTAGTCACAAAGACATATTTTCTGAAATTAAGAATATTTGATATTAAAAACTTTCTTGATAAGACAGAAAAGAATATATTTTTCTTGAAACAAGGATCTTTTATACTTTCTTAAGATTCCGTATTTGCAGTGTAAGTGCTTCTGAAACACTGTAGAGTGGTTCTGAGGGCTGTGGACTTCCTGCTGGAGATTTGTTTTTGGAAATGTTTTCAGTTCAGTTAAAAACCAAATCATAAGACAGACATAAATAACAAAAACAAAGTTCATCTGTTTAGTCTACTCACTACTTTGTCAACTAAATACTTACTGGAGGGTTGTTTTATTTTTTATTTTTAAAAAAGGTTTACGTAGTTTAAATGTTTACATTTTGGATGAGTAGAAATATTAGGACAAAATCGCTAAATAAAGACAAAGTTTGATTTAGGACCATTTTATTTCACAGCTTCTCTTTGAAGTCATGAATCTGTGGGGAATGTGTGTAAATGAACTCCTTGGACCGCAGAGCCACAGAGAAAACATAGAAAGTTGGGAAACCTTCTTTGAATTAAAACGAGACTAAGGACAGCAGCTCATCTAAAGAACGTGTCAAGAACTTCAGGCCTCAGAGTTCCTGACTCAGATCCAGATGAATCCATGTAGAGTTTGAGGCGAAGAAACTAAACATTCCTACTGAAAACCTAATTTTGAAAACTTGTGGGAAATATAAAAAAACAACAACACACAAATTGTTCTTTTTGAGAAGTGATCCCCTCAGATTAGGGGTAAAACAGAATTTTAGAAAAACATGGTGGTGGCAGTGTCATGGTCTGGGACTACCTTGGTAGTTGGACTTAACCTGGAAGATTTTACAAACAGGAGTATTTCCCTCTCCTAAAAACAGCCAAATAACAGTCTTTTGCTGCACAGCAGGAACAGGACTCTGCCTGAAAATAAAAACTCACATTTCAAGGAAATCCTGTTGAAGGATTTTATGTGGAACTATCTTCCTGGAGACCCTCCAAGGTGACAAAATGAAAACAATTCCATGAAGAAATGCAGAAAAAAATCCTCTACACATTGTTTTTATTTTTTATTTTTTTCTTTGTTCAGACGTTCATTAATGTACAAATGTGGATTGAAAGTTTAATGGATTGTTTCCTCATTGCTGCCTTCAGCGTGTCAGATGAAGAAGCTTCTTTGGTCTTTCTCACAACCTTGGTGTGTTCCTTCCTCTGAGCTTCTGTGCTCAGCTTGATGTTTCTTCATGGGAAAGAAAGAAATTCTCACTGAGACCCTGAGCTGCATGCAAGTTCCAAGGTCTGACGAGCTGATTCTCACACTGAGAGCGAACGCTTTGTGCTCTGCAGCTGAACGCCCTGAAAACAAAAGCACTTTCAAACAGAGTTTTTTTTTACTGCTGCTCCTGTTCTTCTGCTCCGCTGTATATATAGTGTATGGATAGAAGTTCCAAACAAAACATTCTCAGAGATTTCTGACTTTTCACTTTATGTTTAAAAAAATACACTTTGTGTTTTAATGTAAATGCATCTCAGTTTATTGAATAAAAAGTAATTTCAGCTAAATTAACTTCAAAACACAGATGTACAGAAGAGTTCCAGTGATGCTTTTCGTGGAGCGTCACTGCCCCCTCCTGGACAAAATGTTTCTGCATGCATTCTCATGACAAATGAGGACAAAACTCTGAAATCATAAAAAAAAAATAATGGAAGAGCAGCAACAGTCCAGTACACATGACAAAACAAAAATAGTTTACTAAAAATCAATCTAAATTCTTATTTGATGTTCAGTGGAAAAAACAGACAATCCCAGGGAGGAAGACTATATATGTGCAGTGTTAGCGCTCTCCCCCTTAAAGTGAGAAGGTACTGGTTGAAACAGTGTCTGGCTCTTTTCTGTGTGGACTTTGCATATTCTCCTTGTGCATGTGAAACTGTGGTTTCATCCCACAGTTCTAAATCATGCTTTATAGGTTAATCAGTGTCTCTAAATTACCCCTAGGTGTGATTGCGTTCATGACCTCTTGATGGTGAACCCCACCTTCACCCATCAGTAGCTGGGTTGGGTCCAGTAGCCCTGTGACCCCAAAGGGGATTCAGTGGGTTCTGAAGATGGAGGGATGGAAGCAGGACTCAAAAATGACAGTTTTACTACCTTTTGGCTGTCCCCTCTCAAGCAAAAAGATTTACCCCCTTATTCGGCCCCCAATTTTTGAGTCAATGTTTGTATTAAAATTGACAAAGATTACGAAACCATCAATACAAGCATTCAAGCAAATATAACAAAAACAATATTTCTTAATGAAATCTTGAGCCCCTTAAGTACTTACTTTGCCCCTGTATTGTGTATTCCGACCGATCTGGGCCGTCAGCACCCTGGCCTTAGCCGAAATCCACGCTGTTTCTTTGCCTTTTCAGCAGAAAAGTCCACATTTGGAGAACTCATTAAAAAAGTCATTAACAACAAACTGTTAAAATGTGTATTTTTGATCATTTGTTCAGGCCTTCCACACCACTTTTCTCATTTGCCACACTTCCAAGTCTTATTCTGCCCCCCATATGAGCTGCTGTAGCTCCACCAATGCATTCCTTCATGCGCCACACTTGGCTCTGCATATTACACTCTATTTCATCCACACAACACTTTGTTCAAAAATGAAATCTCAAGGAGCCATATGGAAAACACGAGGATCCAAAATACAAAACACATCTGGTCATTGCAGCCACTCAAATACACACCTGAAACCACTTTCCTGCTGAACCTAAAACCAATCAGCAAGCTGCAAAAAGCCATTTCAAATCCATGCAAGCATGGATGTAGAGGAAGACGATGAGGAAGACAAGGAAAAGGAAAAGGACAAGGTCAAGGTTGAGGTCGAGGTTGGAGAGGCTATCCACGAACCTCTATTTCTGATTATATAGGAACAATTTTGGATTGGCTATGTCAAAGTCATCAACCATGGCCTGACTATGAGGGAAGCTGGGCAGCAGGTCCACCCACATCTAGGCCACTTCACAGTGGCATCCATGATGAAGACTCTCTGACTGGAAAACAGGTATGACCTCTCTTCTCCTGCCTCTACTCTACTCAGATTATATTTACAGATTATACCACATCCTGTTACCACATTGCTGTCTAATAATAATAATAATGATAATGATAATAATACGATTACTAATTTTGAGATGTTTCAGTGGAGTGGGTGATGCGGTAAAGTACTGTAAGAAAAGGCAGCAAAACCTATTGAGGAATTCTTTACAGCTTGGAGATGGGGTGTTTATGACCGCCAACCATATGCCCACGATGACATTCAGGTGACAGCAATCCATGGAAGATTTTGACTTACAAAGGGGAGAGGACATTGGTTGTGATAACAATGAGGTCCAGACTCCAACAGTCTGTGGGGTCCACAAGTCTAATTCACGATTGCCACGAACTGGTTTGGCAGACATTTTTACGCCGGATGCCCTTCCTGACACAACCCTGTATTTTATTCGGGCTGGGGAACCCAGATTGGGACCCTGTTGTTGTTACAAAGTCAGGCAGCAGCGCAAAGGGCTTTGCCCGATGACCCAAATTAAATGAAACACATCAAACCCCTTGTGTTTCAAACCCTGAATCCCATTAACCAGTCCTACAGGCTTTTTTTTTTGCTTTATCTAAATTCATGTTATAATAATGTACAGAGCTGCATACTGAATAGGCCTATTTGCGTTTTTGGTTGAAATCAAAGCCTGCTGTTTTTTTTGTCATCAGAGCACATTTTGACAAATGATTGTTGGATTTTGATAGTAGTTTGATAGTTCAATTGGACACTGATGTGAATGGTATAGCTCCCAGTGTGGGATAGGGATAGGCTCCAGCAACGCCGCGACCTTGACAAAAAGACAAAAAAATAAGACCAAGAATATATAAAAAAATTAAATAAAAACAAAGAAAATGTTATGCTACATTTTCTTTGTTCTTTTATTTTATTCTTTTTTTATATATTATTCTTAGTCTTTTTCCCCCTCTGCTGTCAATTGCTATGGTGACAAACAAATTTCCCACGTGTGGGATCAATAAAGTATTTCTGATTCTGATTCGAAAATTGCTTAATGACACGAATTGTGTAGTATCTAAAATGTCCAGTAGGAGGCAGAACAGTTGCATAAAATAGCTGACTAACTAGAGTCGCTACTGGTTCAGTGACTCTGACCTGAAACCCAGAAGCACCAAACATGCATCTCCTGCCCTATACGCAGACTTTGAAGGTGCCTCAGATTTTCAGAGCAGGAAATTAAAAGATAAAAAAAAATAAAAAAGAACAAAAAACGTAATCAAAGAAGCTTCAGAAGTTTTTCTGTGGCTGTTCACAAAGCTGTGAGGCTTTGGTTAAAGAGGCCCGTGGGCTGTTCCACTTCTGCCCTTTAGACCACAGAAGTACTGTAACACTGTGTTCTTATGAACAGGGGCATCAAGACACAAAGTTTAAGGAGAGCAGCAACTGAAACACTTCAGGAGAACTTATAAAGATAAGAGCCAGTTATTCTATAACACGTTTACTGCACACAGCAAACCACACCCACGTTTTAGAGGCTCACAGGAAATCTGTTTTATGGATTTATTTACTTAATTGACTAAATATAGTCAACTTTTATCTTGTTTTGAAACTTTTAAATTCTAATAACTGACATGAATAAGGTCTTAAGGTGTTGAAATGTGTTAACAGCATTTCCCCTTCAATGCCCTTGTTTCTTTTATTCTGAGGGACAGAAGCAGAACACATATTTGTCCAGCTCTCAGAGAGACGTGCGTGCCTCAGTTCAAATAAACCCTGAGCGCCTCGTGAGGTCATGCTGTCAGAGATGGGATTTAGGTCTCGCTATCCCTCGCTCTGGTTAGCAGGATGTCACCGAGTCCCTCTGTCAGAGGAACAGACTGAGCTGGTTGTTCTTGCAAAAATCAATAACACAGGTTTGAGCCTAAAACACACATTTATAGGAAGTCGAGGTGACTTTCTGTTTACACCGTACAGCAGCTGCCGCCACCAAACACATGACCCTGTGTCTGCAGCAATTAAGCTTCTTCATTTAGAGAGGAATGATGTTTTAATGTTTCTTTAGGGAGAAAAACAAACTTTTGTCTGTCCTGACAGGTAAATTGAAGCAGGTTTCAACAAGAATCAGGTCTGTTCTGCTCACAGCATTCATCTGATCAAAATGTGCTTCTGATCTCCCCAGCGATAAACAATGGGGGGGGAAATGCAGAACGTGATCAACTCTGATAAACTCTGATGTGATGCTGATCCCCCCCCCCACTTTCCACGCGTTTCTCATGAAAGGTTTTCCAGAGCTTTTTGCTCAACAGTTCACAGGTGACTTTTATCTCACCAACGCAAAGTCGGAAATAAACTTGAGTGAAAAGTTTCAGATTGAAGTTGCAGATGTTTCTGCAGGATGATTGCAGTTCTGGAATCTTCTCATCTTCCAGGCGATCTTAGAATTCTGTGTCTGCAAACACAGATTCCAGCTGGTGTCCTGGTTATTTCCACGTTTGATTCATTGTTGAACAAAAGCAACCAATGAGTAGCGAGAACTCCAGAAATCCAGAGCTCATCTTCTCATGTCTGAGAGTGTCATCCTTTCTGCTGCTGAGGGTTTGGCACAATCTCACTCTTAAAAAGAACACTAAAGTCACAAACTTTGACCAAAGGTAACCTGTTTTACCATAAAAATCTCTGATGGTTTCACGACAGCACTCATTTCATTCCTGTTTATTCAGTTTGTAGCTGAATCAAAACACACAAACATGAACTCACTCTGCAGCCAATGTCAATATTTCAAAAGAAACAGCATTAATGTTTACTGTCTAAACCAGGAGTCTGCAACCTTAGGCCCCACAGCCACCTGTGGCTCTTTTACCCCTCCACTGTGGCTCTGTGGTTAAAGAAAAACAAAAAGGTTTTCGTTTTAAAAAGTAACCATAAAGTGAAAAGTAAGAAGTTTAGCTTAAAAAAAATAAATGAACATATCACTGTGTGAGACTCCTGACTACCACGGCTGTAATGCTCCAACAACCCATCAGGAGATTCAACTTTGCAATTTAACAGAATAAAACATTTAGGTTTTTGAGCGCTGTGTAGCACAGAGAATCACTATGAGGTCAATAAGCACAACCAGAATTCCTGCTAAATGCAGATTTTCTATTTTGAACTAAGTCTGCCTGAGACAAATTCTTTTTTATATCATTGTCATGGTAAACTACCTTCTACTACATTTGCTGCCCTGAGATGACACATGATGTCTATTATTTTGAAAGGAAATCACCTGAACCTCAGTTAAAAGGTATAATCTATTTAATGTTAAAAAAACACATTTTTTTCCTTCATGTTCATATACCGCCTCTCTCCTCACCTTGACTCCTGCCACGCATTTCTCCAACCACGCAAGACTCTGGCTTCGTTTCGTATCCTGCCACCACGAAACTCCAGCTACAGCAAGACTACTGTCATTGCTAAACCATCCTTCCAACAACAAACTCTAAAAACTCTTATTTTTCCACTCTGGAAAAATAAACCCTTTTGTCATTCTAATACGCCTGAGTTTTCTTCCGGGTTCCAGCACCTGGGTCTGTTATGCCATGACAGAAGTCAGACTTGGTGACTCCTTTGGGCTTTGGTCAGAGAGAATTAACCCAACTAGCTTTTTAAGCTATTGATCAATTGCAGACCCCCCTGGTCCAAGCAGTAACTTACTAAGAACAATTTATTTCAGTCAGAAAACTCTTGCAGTAAGAAATATTTATTTGACATACTTAATTTTCCACATTCTTTAAGTTGGCATTCACATCTTTTAGCTTGGCATAAGGCTCCGTTTAATTCCATGAGAAATTTCCATAAAACTTTCGGGTAACAAAACCCCCTTTATGGAGCCCAGAGGTGGAAGCCGGAGAGGAGGGAGGGGCGAAGAATGAGCGCTGAAGGTAAGAAAGAGAATGAACAGCTGCGCACCTGGGCTTAAATAGGCCGCTGAGCAGGTGAGTTAATTGACTGAACCGCCCTAGGGTAGTACCTGTAAAACACTGCAGCGAGTATCTGCCTGAAATACGACAAGTCGTCATTTATGGGTTTTTAAGACAGTAATTTTATTTTGTTTTTATTTTAGATTGCAGCCAACAAAATAAAAAGAAGAAAAATTGGTAAAATAAATTTTAAAAGCAGCCAAATTGACATGGTGTGTTCTCCAGGGATAAATGTAGTCTACCGGTACTCTACTTATAAACGATTTTTATCTTATTTAAAACAATCTAAAGTGACCCTTTTAAATGTGTTCTTGCTGACACTACGACCATGTGCAACCCAATTTTCATCTTAGCGTGCTGTTCTTGATCTGTTCCCACCGATCTTCCTACTTTTTCTGCTCAGAGGTTTCAGACGGTCCCTGAAGCCTCTCAGATATCCGAAGGAGCTGGATCCCTGCTGGCATCAAAGATGGAACATCCAAACAGAGGCTGGGGAAAAAACCTACTTGTGGACTAAAGTCCACGTGTTCGTACATCTTCAGAATAACACTGGTGTGAAGAAAAGTACTAGAAGTTGACCATCACTGAGATCTGTCATTTCCTTTGGACATTTTTGGACCACTACAATAGTATTAAGGATGAAAGTATTTCCTGAAATTCTGCCTAAACGTGTACAATTCACATCTAAAGCCTTTGTAACAACTGCCCTTACAGGTGGATATGGGCTGCGTGCAGGTAAAAAAAATGGGCTCACGCAAGTGGTCAGCAAGAAATAAACAAGGTATTAGACCTCTTTGTTAACCTGTAGAGCAAAAAGGTCAATGCACAACATTACCGTATTCTACAGGCATGCTGCGGGCGACAGGTCGTAGTGAACCCTTATACAAAACTTAAAGGGAAGTAAGGGAAATAGGTAAGATGCAGGCGTTGCAGGAATTTTGCATTTCCTGAAAAATCCTGCAGATTTCACAAAGAGCCCATTAGTGTTGTTCATGTGTACAGTGCACGTTCCATGCTACTGTTAGAAATGAGGAAATGTGTCAGCACTGTGACAGTAATCTACCCGACAATTACATGCATGCACTATGGTTCTGCACGCCTGTCCAGGCTCTCTGGCAAGCAGGTATGTGCCGATCTATCAGTCTGGCTTAAGGTTTCAATCACGGCTTCACCGTCACTTTGTGTGCTTGGTGACATGAGTGCCATTGATATAGAAGGAGGATTAGGCTCTATCATTTTCATAACTCTTTGAATTGCTAAAAAAACTATTTTAATAAATTGGAAAAACAAGAAAAATATAAATATAAGTCAACACAGAAATCTGCTGCTTGATCATATCAGCTTGGAAAAAATGTCAGCCCAAAGTTCAAGTAACTTTGAAAGAATTCAGAATTCAGTCTCTCTGGTCTCCCATAGCTAACTCCATGACTTAGGGCAGTGGTTCCCAAACTTTTTCTGCAGGGCCCCCCTTTCTGAAAATTAGAATATTTTCGAGCCCCCCCACACTGACACAAACATACAAATCCTTTGTTTCTAAACTCCACCGCCCCTTATAACATGTGGTTAATGAGAAAACTTTCTCTGAACGGTAGAATTCTGTTATCTAAACCTGAAGGAATCTCTAGATCTGTCTATGTGTCTCTGTCTTTAGAAATGCAAAACACATCTGTAACCTATTAAGCAAAACATTGTTTGATTTTGGAGGAAAAAATGTCATTACTTAAGCAAAATTTGTTTTGTGTAACACCAGAAAACATGGGGACATGAATGTATTAACCTTTGAAACTTTAAACAACTCTTTTAAAATAAAGTGGTTAAGTAATTTATTGAAAGGGGAAGACAATATCTGGAATGCATTTCCTAAATATATATTTGACACAATGGGAGGCATTAAATTCTTTTTAAAATGTAATTATAAAACAGAAGAATTACCCACAAAACTTTCAAACTTTTACAAAAAAGCCCTGCTGGCCTGGAGACTCTTTTATAAACATAATTTTTCTCCAACAACTTGTTGTATTTGGAATAACAGTAATGTACAATACAAGAATAAATCACTTTTTTTCCTAGATGGTATGATAATGAAATTGTTTTAATCAGACAACTTTTCAATTCTCATGGATATCTTCTGACGTATGAAGAATTTCTTTTAAAATTCTGTATTCCTGTTCCACCCAGAGAATATGCAATAGTGTTAGATGCCATTCCAACTAGTCTACTTCAACTGTTTAAAGGGATTTATAACGCAAGTCAATTAAAAACCCAGACAATTTTTTTGGACAATGTGGATATTTGTGTTAATTCAGTTCAGGGGACAGCTGTTTGACCACCGGGGGACAGTCTACCAGCTGTCCCCAACTTACCCCCTTTCTCATATAACCTCATATTAGGGTGAGGGGGTGGGGGGTTTAGCCTGCGATGCGCCTTGGGGGGGGGCTACTTGGAAGTGGCCCCCGTCCTATGGTTGCCATATGTAGTGGGCCCCCCCTCTTTCGGTTTTATTTGCACCTTAGACATGTAGGGCCCTTGGTAGGGGGGGTGCTTGGACATCACTGCCAGCAAGCAGCAGATGTCCTCCTGGCACCCTACCCGCCAATTTTACCCGCACCTTAGACATTTAGGGCACCTTGGTGGGAAGGGTGAGGGAACATCACTGTGAGTAATCAGGAGATGTCCCTTTAGTGCCCTACCCGCCAATTTTAACTGCACCCCCCTTAGTACACACACCCCTCCCCCCTCAATATATACATTCCAACATAAACACACACACATGCACACACACACCCTCTCAAACACACATACATGTACACACATTTTGCAAGGAAGGTGGGACCTAGGACCATCTGTCCCCTACCCCTTCCCTGGTGGGGTGTACGGGCCCCTTGGCAACGGCGGCCGTGTCCCCTGGGTGCCGGCTTCCTGGGCCCGGCAGTGCTCTCTCCGCGTGGTGAGGGGGTTCACATTACACCTGAGCCGGGGGTGTTCGTGTCCCTGGGTGGTGGGTTCTGGTCCTTGCCCCTGAGCGCTGGGCCCCGCCAAATTTCCAACTGTGGCCGAGCCTGGTCGGGCCATATTTACAACACCCCTTGTGGGCCCCCTTTTTTCCCCGGGGTTCTCCCCTCCTGGGCAGGGGCGGCGGGCCCCTGCCTTGCTCCTCCCTGGATTAACCGTGGGCCGGGTTGGTGGCTGCCTGGAGTGCGGAGTGGGTCTCCCTTGGGGGTCCTGGCTCGTACCTGGGGTTGGGGCGGGGGGATGCCCGGAACTCCTGGGTGGTGATGGGGTGCTCGTCTGGGGCTGTGGGCGTCCTTCTCTGGTGGGGCCCTGCGTTGGGCTCTCCCGGCGCGGCGGGGGGCTGCTCTCCTGGTTGGGCTGGGGCGGCGCTCTCTTTCCCTCTGTGCCTCCCTGCTCTCTGGCTCTGGGGGCCTCGCTGCGGTACTGCTGGCCCTGGCCTGGGTGGCGGGCTTGGTCGCCCGGGGGGCGGTTGTTCCCTGCCTGCTCCCGTGTGGCGTTGGGGGGATTCCGGCTGCCGCTGCTGCTGCGGCGGGGGTCTTGGGGTGGGGATGGCTAGGCACTCTCCCTCCTTCTTTTCACGTTCCACCATCCATTTTAGAAGAACTTAAAGACTCACCTGAGCACAGGTGTTAGCTCACCTTTGCACTAACAGTTTGCATGATTGAATGACTGAAAAACTTCACACTAGTTGGTTTTAAGGCATAAGTATGCGTGTGAACACTACTTGTTTTGTGTACATGTCGACATGTGGACATTTTTGCAGGTAGCAGGTGTGTTGAAGTAAAATATTGTTAAAGTAAAATATGTTCAACACAAGAGGCCCTCAGCTCTCATCTGCCTGCCCAGCTAGTGGACAGGACAAGTAAAAAAAAATAAAAAAAGAAATGACGAAATGAGATGATAAAATAGTGTGGTTTGTGTGGGCGTCCTAAGGGCTCCTCCATATCACGTACTATGTCATCTGCGTTCCAAACTCTCACGTTCACACTTTGCTAGACACATTTTTAAGTGAGTTTCAATGCTCTATGTACAAAATGCACGACCATTAAAAGTGAAACATGTTGAATTTGGAATTGGCAGTGACATATGGATGGCGTCTTAAATTCAATGAAGTACCAACAGTTTGTAAATGAATCATGGAAGAGAAATTGAAAATAAAAATTTGTACCCGTCTTTTTTAAATCTGAACTGATGTGACAGAAAAGCCTGGAGCAAGACTCACCAGATTTACACCGCTTTGACATTTCAGATAAAGCCTCTTCCAACTGTAGGTACTGGTGCTAGAACAGTGTTGGGTAGTGACAGTCCAGTGTGAAAACCATATGCTAAAAGTGGGTTCAAGAACACAAGAACCTGTGTTTTTACAAAATTTTATAACTTAAAATTCAGAATTTTGATTTTGTTTCTTGCTTTATCTGCACCATGTAGTTTTATTTGAAAAATAAAAACAAATATTCTAGTCAATAAGTCAAAGTGAAAACAGCAAAGATAACAGAATATTACAAATGTGTGTCAGAGTAAATTAATTTGACTGGAAACTAAACAGAAATGAGACTTTCTGCAGGTCAGATGATTGTTGTCCCTTGACCTTGTAAGCTGAGCTTGTCTTCTTATAGAAGCACAGGTGGAGACCCAAGCAAGAGTTTCACCAAACTGGGTTAAATGTCAGCGTGCCACACCAGCAAACCAACTCTACATCCAGATAACAGACGGTTCAATGTTCAATGTGAGTCACATCATCAAAAACAAGGACTTTTAACCCACTGCTGCATCTCTTACCACGATTGTTTACTTGTTTTGTTTACAGTAAGAGAAGAAGAATGCTTGACGTCCTCGTTTCACCTCCCCAGCTCTGTTTGACAAACCTTTGACTCTGCTTCGGGTTTAGCTTTTTACTCCATAAGCTGCTTTGAAGATTCAACAATTTAGAACAGTTTTTGTTGAAAATAATGCAGCTGAATATTTTAAAACAGATTATTTAAAATTCATTACATCAATTCAAGGAAAGGATCAAGTATAAACTGACCCTAGGCTGTAGAAAAAAAGCAAAACCTAAATTTTTTCCATTTTATTTCTAATCTGATTCTGATGGAACTTTTATTTTGGAAATAAAATTCTGGACATTCTGGATTCTCTCTTCCACATCCAAATCATTCGTGACACATGTCAAGTCGCTGTCATGTGTTGAAAATCCATCCACTAATTTCTTAACCCTTGTGCTATCCTATGGGGTCCAGATGACCCGATCCTTACATTGATCCCTACCATAAAAAAGGTGGATATAGGTGAAAAGGATTTCATGTAATCCATGGACACCAGGGAAGATCACAAATCATTGAAGAGAAAAGGTTGAGTGAAAAGGTTAGAGAAAAGGTTTAGTGCAATGTTTAAGTACCTAGGATAGCACAAGGGTTACACTGGCAGCAAAATCAGACAAGGCTTTACTTACGGGAGAATCTGTATCACATTTCCTACATGAAATCTAGTGTATAAATGAAGTCTAAAACAGCTGTAGAAATTTTAGAGGATTAAGATAAACTTTACCCCTAAACAGGAAGCTTAAAAAAATGGATGCTACTTTAGGCTAGTACAGTAAATATTGTCTGATACTAAACCGGTCCATGGACTGAAAGAAGTTGGAGAACACTGAACTGAAGAACAAAAGTACAGTAAAATCAAAGCAAACTCACTTAGAACGTGTTTCTGTTGTTTGGAATTGAATCGGTTAGTACAAAAGGGGCCCAAGTCCACAATTCTTTCAAAATAGAGATATTATATGTTCTATGGTCTTCAAGGGAAAAGCTATCTGATTATGTGCAAAGAAGTCCCAAGTCAGTTGTAATGTATTGACTATGCTTGACATTTAAAATACATTAAGTGCAAAATTCCTGGGCTTGGGCCTCTCTTGCATGGGTTTTGCTTTATCCCATAGATGGCAGCACTAGTTATCCAACATGGCAGCACCCCCTGTTTAATTCAAGAAGGGCCCAAGTCCATAGACTTTTGTTTACTAGTCCTCTGAAATGATTAAAGTCTGGTGCTTCATATTATAGCATTTGTAAGCTATGAACTGGTGCTAAATCTTGGGAAAGTATTAATCATTTGGTGTAGCCTCCCTTTAAGCTATGCAATTAAAATCATTTCCTGGAAAAACAAACCTCTTGGAATTGGGCCCCTTTTGAACTAACCGATTCAATTACATGCGTGAACCGCATTTTAGGGTGGGAACTCAAGGGGCTGGAATGTGACTCAAGCCGCAACAGGCTGAGTGTATAATTAAATGCATTTTCTGTGGAGCGAAATCCATAAAACCCTGAAGGATCCGCGGCAAAACACAGTCAGCGGGTGCAGGAAGCCCACATAGCCGCACAGAAACCAGGTCACGTTCTCTGGCTCTGCTGTGCATCCCTCAGGAAGAACTCATGCAGGCGGATGCTCCACCCAGTCCCAATTTTTCACATTACAGTTCAACATCTGACTCCCTCTTTATCTCTCCCAGAGCCCACTACATGAGGAAATGCCAAGCTGCACGTGACCGCCCCATCCCTCCATGCTCCATCTCTTTGTGTCCCTCCCTCCTGGGTTTTTATCCCACCTGGCTGGGCTGATGCACAAAGTGTTCTGAACAGGCTCCGCCTTAACTGCATTGCAAAAGTCTCTAGGTTTCACAACTGTTTGGAAACAAACTCCCAGACATGTGGCCTCACACACAGCAGACGCACACTGTGAAACGACGGCATACTGCTAATGTAAAGACACCTCTGTAATGAGGCTTGCACCTCCAGCATCCAATCCACCAGAAGAAAACCAAAGGCATGGGGACCAGCATAACGGGACCAGCTTTTACCCAAACTTAACCAAAGTCCTTTTTGTGTTACAGTGTTCAGGCCGGCGTGTTTTCTCAGGCGAACTCCTGTCCACGGGACAGGTAAAGTGATGCCTGGGAAAGTACAGTGAAGCCAGGTCTCCCAGGATGCAGTGGGAAAGGCATGCTTTTGTTGCAATAAAATACAGTCAAAGTGTGTTTGTGTGTGTTATATAAAGTTAAATAAAGTGGAAAAGGTTACATGCAATAAAATTCTTGAACACCAGGACAGTGTGAGAGAAGGAAGGCGGTAAAATAAAAAGTTATTTTTTAAAAACTTCCACAGACCTGTCCAATTATGTTTGTATGAACCAAGGTAAGGGTAAACAAGTAAACGACAAATAAAAGTAAGATTTAAACATTTTTCAAACCCTCAAAAAATGTTTTCAAATCCAACATATGAAATGCAGAAAAATAAGTTTCAAAACAGCAGATCTACTTATTTATCAATTGCAAAAAGTACGTTTTAAAGATAAACATGATTTTCATGGATGTCAATCAAATGAATGTAAATTAAATTGAGGAAAATAAAAGGAAAACCGTCTCAAGACTTCTGACGTCACTTCATCTCCCAGCAACCCTGGTGGAATGTTTCTGGATGCCGCACACCTGACTCTCATTCATAATCACTCACAGTCTACGTAAACACTGAACTAAGCCTCACTTTAGTGGGAAGTTTTATTGGTGCCACTCTGCCTGCATTACTGAGCGTTATATCCTGACCTGATCTTCTGATTTCCTGACCCTGTTTTGGCTTTAACTCTGTTTGCCTGCCGCCTGCCCCGAATCTCACCTGGATCCTGATTGCTCCTGTCTCTTCTCTGATGTTCTCATGCTCATTATCGACCTCTGGCTGCCTGATCCAGATTTAGCTTTGTGGACTTTTAGCTGAGCTAATTAACCTGCTGCAATTGGAACCAGCCATCTGCCTGTCCTGTGACATTTGTGGCCCGCCCAGCATATTTTCTATTCAATCTTTTTCAAACAGCATCTGCTCCTGATTCAACACAATTTGAATAAAGAAAGCTCAGAAATGCAGTTTTAACTTTAATTTTCTTTTTAAATTTCTGGATAGCTCTGACATTGCTCGCCATTTTTGTTGCACCACTGTTTGTTTGGGGGATAAGGGGCTGTAAGCTAGCGAGAGAGCATGTAAACAGAGAGCTCTCAGTTATGGGTGACAGAAAGTGTGGTGGCATTGCTTCTCGCCAACAGTCGAGTGAATTTTTAAAGAACTCCTGCCACTTTGCAGTAACTATGTCCTAGAAAACAACACAGGTTTTTTTTTTTACATTTTGGTTATAAACAGCATAATCATAAATAACAGACCTCTGGAAACTCCTACCACAGATCAAAAGATGATCGCAGTGAGTCTTTTCGGTGCAAACAGTTTTTCTTCAGCAAATAAGAATGTTTTAGAATGGAAATTTGACGACTAAATCAGCATTTAATCAACTAATGGAAATCTGAAATTGAAGTAATAAAGTTTGGCAGTGAAATATAGACTTTTTTTTTTTAAATCGAACTTTCCGATTTTACATTTTGGTGTTTTGTAAAATGTTTACATTTTGGTGTTTTATAAAATGTTTACATATTTCTGCATTGATCTATCTATACACTAACTTGTGACATTAAAAACCTTATCTAACCTTTATAGTCTATATTTGAGAAAGCACTTTACATTGTGTCTCATTTGAGGGTTCTATTGCAGCGTTCGGTCTTATCTAATCAGTGGAGTGTTTGCTGTCATTGATTTGGAGGTGGGATGTTGTCACCATGTGTGGTCTGAACTTGACTGTACAGTTGGCAGGGTCGGGGTTCAGCCATCACAGCTCCAGCAGCATTAAAGCAGTTTTTAGAGGGTAAACAAATGTAAAGGTGGCAGCAGAACTGCGGGAGGCGTGTTCCTCTGTGTGTGTTTAAGTGTGGCAACTGCTTTAGATAAACACATCAGCCACAGGTTTCCCAACTTGAACAAACAAAGATGAGCATTCAAAGCAGAGGTGTGTTCATACTGTTTGTACACTGCTGGCTTCGCGCTAAACTGGGAGCAGAAATTGTTTGGAAATGAGGCCCTGTAGTAGAACCCAGACCCATGAGCTGAGATCGGGACACCGGCTGCACCACATGTGAAGAATCTCACAGGTTTGCGTTCAGCTGCCAGGCTGTGCGGCGGCCCGGGCTGGAAGATTTCAAACCTTTGCCTCTGGCTGATGCTCGGTATCGATGATCTCTTTAGTGACCAAGAAAGATGACCCAAATGATCAGAGATAACTGCCGATGCAAACATGAATGTGCACACACCTGTGCCTTAGATGTTTGGTTATCTTCCAAAAATAAGTGTTTTGAGAGTGAAATCCTTTTTTACATTTCACATACTGTGTAAGGCTTTAGAGTCCCAAAATCCCTGTAGAATAAAAAGCATACTGCACAGACAGAAAAGCTATCAAAAATCCCTTTGGTCAATAAAAGTTCCTTAAACAGGTTTTACAAAAGGTGACGTTCTCTTAAAGTTTAGCCATTAAATCTGGATTTAAAATCTTCTTTTTTAAAATGTTTGTTTCTCATCCAATTGGCCTTGTCAAAAACCTTTTAGTTTTAAAGCTTTTAAAAAGAAAACAACTGTTCTGCATATTAAAAACTAATGCTGGATTTCAGGGTTATGGCTTTTTCTATTCAGTTCAATCTTGATTTACAAATTCCAATATTAATAAGGGAAATTCTAGGTTTTAAGAGCAGGAGACAGATTAGCTCACTAGGAAACCAGACGGGCCTTATATTAAAACGTCTTTACAAACTTCATAGAAAACATTTTGGGTGGTTCCAAAACTTTTTTTGCCTCATCATTCAGATTTAGTATCAATGGCAACATCAATGAGGGTAACTTTTATGTACCTCATTATTTTTATATTGAGCCTCAGCCACTGGGTCAAGTTTGGCTGCTGTTATTCATTTCTTTTCATTTTTAAAATAATGTAATTTTTTACTTTTATTCTTTATTTTATTTTATTTTATGTCCACTGTTAATTGCCGCAACCCAAAATGAACAGAGAAATAAAATGGTCTTATTACCTTAAAAGCTCACAAGAAAATTGTTCTTGAGTTCTCCAGGGTTAAAATGATGGACCAAAAGGGGTGTGGTCACCTTTTTGACAGACTATTAAATCTTTACTTTTGAAATAATCCCTTTGGAAATGTTTAAACAACTGATTAGCTCGTTATTTTTCTTTTTCTTTAATACATCACATTTGGAGAATAAGGAGCTCACAGAGCTAATGGCTGAGCAGGAACCAGCAGGTCACATGACCACAGTCTATACATGTAGTCAGTGGTGAAACCCAGTGTGAAGAAACTGGATTCTCTAGAAAGGACTGTATTAAATATTTTAGTTCGTACCCCGTCAGTTTCTTGCACACAGAACTCAGAGACAGTTACTTATCTTTTGTGGAGGTTTTACTTCGTACAAACACGAAGGGGACAGACAGATGAACATGGTGCATTCAAAGTCCGAACCAACGAGCTCAGAGATGGGCTTGGTATAAAAACCCTGCATTTGCATATTCAGAAGATCGTCCGATGGACCCCGTGTGAAAATCACGCCCCCAGGTTGCTGCTGGAGAGCCGCTTCAAGGCTAAAGTGAAGGTAATTCTGAGGCCTGCTCAGCAGATCACACATGCACAGAAAAAAAGGAGTATGAGAATAAACTGTGAGAACAATAGCTTGGCTGTGCTTTCTTCAAATGTAATAAAATTTTGAGATGACAATACATGCTCAGTGAATTAATTTTAAACCATTAGTGTAATAAAAGTTAAAGGCAGTTTCTAACTATTCTTCACACCCAGACCTTTCCACTCAACACACTTCCTCGCTATGGTTCACCTTCGGCCAATCAGAATTGACTTGACTTGGTAGAAGCAAGTTTGTGATTGGACGCCTTTTTGCCTATATCACATGTACATAAAAGGGCAAAGACAGTAGAAACACAACAATAGGAGAAACTTAACAATTTGCCAGAGAATGATAATTTACTTCACAATGTATTTTATAGCTTTTTACCAACATAACATGTTCATATCTTTAGTTTGGAACCAATACTACTGTTACTCTATGTGCTAGATCTGTTTTTCAAGACATATCTGTATCTTTCACATTCCTGATAAGAAGTGTTAATGCCTCCAAACCCTCACACCTGAATGACTGTGACAAGCCCCACCCATTCCCTGAAATTATTCTAGCACTACTCCAGGCACTTCCGGGTGAAGGTGCTCACTCACGTCCTCCTGTTAGGACAGTTTGATGTGTTGAAATAACTGGCAGTAAGCAAACTGGTGTGACTTGGCTTAGTTGTTCATATTTTTTATCATTTTGCTGTTTTCCCTCTTATTAGGAGTTGTTTGTTTTCCTGTTCCCACCTTGTGGCGTTGTCTGTTATTTATTAAATCGCTTCTCGGCCTATTCCACAGACTCAGCCTGATTCCTCTCTGCACTTGGGTTTCCATCATTCCAGTCGTACCATTCAGATCATCTCAGATTCACAGTTTAACTGATCTCCTGGGATTTGGAGAATTAAAATGTTTTCCTGCTGATTTAATCAGTTTGAATACCAGAAGAAAACACACCAAACTCACCTCCTGATTTAATGCTTTTCTCTTCAGCCACTTGAAACTCTGATGTTCGGATTGATGCGGTCAGATTTTCTGGAACTGCTTGTCTTTGAGCATTATTATTATTATTAAACCTTCATTTATGAGGGATAATCTCCTAGAAGCCTGGCAGGAAGTGATGCACTGCTCTCTGATGATCCAACTGTTGACCCAGAAGGATTTGTTTTTTTAGTTTTTTTAATCACTGTGAATTTTGGCAATAGACTCTGCAATAGTTTCTTAAAAGTTTGGGTATACTTTCCAAAACTCCTTACGGTTTACTTTTTAGACAAGAATGTCAAAGGTAACATTGTGTTTCTCTGAAACTAAGGTTTTCATGAGAATTGTTTACATCAGATATGATTCATTTTACATTTTACACATCATTTCTGAACAATTCTGATTTTAAGGACAAGAAAAGATTATGTTTGTGACTCATGACAGGCATGTCCCAAGTTCGGCCTGTGGGCCAAATGTGGCGCACATTCAAAATTCCTCAGGGTCCTTTCACAAAATCAATATGTGGCACTCAGCCCCCAGCATTTTCCAAAAAAGCTGTGTGTACAATTCTTGATCATGATTGGCTAAATGACGTTTTAAGTCGTTGTAAACCTGGAGCAACACTGCCGTGTGACCGTATTTCTAAAACGCCAACTGTAAATTTAAAAAAGTGAAGTACACTACTCCCAGGACAAGTGGAAATTAAAATATGAAACAAATGTGTCTGCCTGATTTGCCAAAAGACTGTGACAGTTTTCAACAAGTTCAATAGAAAGTGGCAAACGAGACTTGCCAACCACCACAAGCTAATCAACAGAAGGTGCAAAAAATTGACAGTCGTTTTGGTAAAAATGTATTCAGATGCATTTGTTCTCCATGTGAAAAGTATGCCATTGCACTAAATCATTCATAGTTCATCTGAAAAGAGTTTTTATTAAAATAGTTCAAAGACGTCAGGCTGAATGGTCGGCCCTCAAACATTTTTACCTCACCAAATCGGGCTCTCTACAAAAAGTTTGGACTCTGTTGACTTAAGAAATTAAAATCAACCCTCTGATGTATTTATTCATGCTAAACCTTCTGTGTTTGCAGTCAAAGATGGCCGGTATTTTAAGACTGTGTTTACGTATTCTGATTATGGCATTTTTAATGTTTTTTTGTTTTTTGTTTTAGGTTTTGTCAACCAAACTTGAGCCATACTGAACTCTGATTTCATTTTAAATTCCATTAAGATGATAATGCCATCGCTGGGAAAACTTCCTCCTCTGATTCTTCAGCACAGTTTCACTTTTTTCCCAGCGTTTTGGTATTAAAACTTCCTGCAGTGGATTTGGTTGGTTTTGGTCACTTGGACTAATTGAAAAGAAACAAAAAGACTCAAAATCTCCAGAAAAAGCTCTTTCAGTTAAAACAGATGGTTCAAACTTGAAGTAATTCAGCAGACTTGAGACTGTTTTACTTATAAAATTAGGTGCATAGTTATAATTAACCTGACAACTTTCCCATTGATTGCTTTTTTCCCACTGTGTTTTGCCGTTTTGTTAAACATCTTGCCTTTAATCTCGTGACCTGGCATCACCATGCAGAAACATCAGCATTTATAATATTATCACAGTAGGTAATTCTGCCTAACTGGGTAGCTGTGACAACAAGATAAAAACGGCTATACAAGCAAGAGCTCAGGTCCTAAGAGGACAAAATCTAAATTTTTATTAACCGAGTTTTTTAGTCATCCTTTGCATCAGCATATTTGCATCATTTTGCTGTTTTTATTTTATTTTTTGTTTGCTTTAACTTTTTGAAAAATGTTTCTATTTGAAAGTTTTTGTGGTGATTTTAGTTTTTATAATTTTCTGTCATTACTAAAGCAAATTTCCTTCTCCTCAACATTAACTATCAACATTGACAAAAATTTCTCAACTTACATAGTTCTGAATCTGTGCTGGACTGGTTCAGATTTGAATGGTTTAGGATTTGACACCTTAATCCAGGACAAATTTATATGTTTTAGATCACAAGCTGCCTTTTTGGGTAACAGAGTTGTCATAATGTTGCCAAACTGAAAATCATCATGTACAAAAATATGAGTAAAGGTGGATGAGTTGACAAACATAATTTTTAACAAAGCAAGAAAGGGCAAAGGCTGCTCTAATAATTACAAGGTGTGTGTGTCAATTTTATTACTTTACCCGCTTTAGAAGACTTCTACTTTGCATGGTGACAAAAACACACACACACACAAAACAGCATGCAAATGAACACACCTGTTTGGTTACACAAAAATTACAACTGAGAGAAAAAGAAACATTGATTTTAACAGAAAAGTGTTGAGCTTGTTAGCCTGTAAAATATGGAAGCGATTCTGTAGGATAAATAAAAAGCAAAGTCAAAACCAGAAATGCTTTTTCATTTTCAAAATGAAGCTGCGTTTTTTGACTCAAAAATAAAATGAAAAAGCAATCCACCAAAATGCTTTTTCTTTTCCTTCCTCAACACAGCTTATTCTGTCACTTAATTAAAATTAAAATTAAAATGAAAATGGTATTTGACATTTCATTTTCCAGACGTTCTCTGCTAAATGTGTAGCATAATTCATTCAGAAATGTTTAATTTGACATTTAAAATGGATAAATAGAAATGCTTTTTAATTTTCAGAATGAAGCTGCATTTTTTGACTCAAAATTAAAATGAAAAAGCAATATTTCAAAATGCTTTTTCATTTTATACTTAATACCGCTTTTTGTGTGTCATAATTAAAACGAAAATGCAAAGAGGGGATTGCATTTGCATTTTCACATCCACCCTGGGAAACTTGTCTCAATATTCATTTAGAAAAAGCATTTCCAGCGAGGAGGCGGGGCGATGACGTCACTGCTTTGAGTCAATTTTGAGTCAAAAAATGCAGCTTCATTCTGCAAATTAAAAAGCATTTCTATTTATCCATTTTAAATGTCAAATTAGACATTTCTAAATGAATTATGCTACACATTTAGCAGAGAACGTCTAGAAAATGAAATGTCAAATACCATTTTCATTTTAATTTTAATTTTAATTAAGTGACAGAATAAGCTGTGTTGAGGAAGGAAAAGAAAAAGCATTTTGGTGGATTGCTTTTTCATTTTATTTTTGAGTCAAAAAATGCAGCTTCATTTTGAAAATGAAAAAGCATTTCTGGTTTTGACTTTGCTATTTATTTATGCTACAGAATCGTTTCCATAGAAAAATGATCAGAAACACTTTAGAAACATTGATAGATTTGATACATGTATCCAAATCCTAATCTATAATTATCTCATCTTCATTCATGATGACTTTTACAGTTAAACATGACTCTTTTGAAAGATTTCAAAGCATGAACAAACTGTTATTTATTCCATAAATGTGCCAGTTTACCAGAAAATATGTGTTTTCTTTCATTTTATGTGACTGAACTTTCCATGGTATTTTCATAGTTTTGCATTTGCCAAAGTCACCAAAATGGCCTCAGACTTAGCGGTGCTGACCCTCATCCCAGCCGCTTCGCACTCAGCTGCAAACCGCCCCAGTGCACGCTGGAGGTCCTGCATCGATGAAGCCAACAGGACAACATCATCTGCAAAGAGCAGAGAGGAAATCCTGTGGTTCCCAAACCAAACCCCCTCCGGCCCCTGGGTGCACCTAGAAAATCTGTCCATGAAGACTATGAAGAGAACCTGTGATAAAGGTCCGACTTAATGCGGACCAAACTCCTGCTCCATTCACACAGATGTAAGGCTACACAGACCCCAGACTCACAGAGCACCCATTCACAGGACACCACAGGGGGGCGCGGTTGAACGCTCTCTCCAAATTCACAAAACACATATGGACTGGATGAGTGACATCCCACGAACCGTCTAGCACCCTAAAGAGGGTGTAGAGCTGGTCCACTGTTCCACTGACCAAGATGGAAACCGCAGTGTTGTTCGTGGATCTGAGGTCTGAGTATTGGACAGATTCTCCTCTCCGGTACCCTGGCATAGACACGGCAAAAGAGACGCAGCCGATGCAAATTTGCTGCGTCAATTGCATTCGGTGTGAACGCAGCTTTAAAGGTGGGGTGAGAAGCTCGTCACCAGGAAAGAACTTGGGGTTGAACCGCTGCTCCTCCACATCAAGAGGAGTCAGTTGAGTTGACTTGAGCATATGGTCCAGATGCCTCCTGGACGCCTCCCTGGGGAAGATGTTCCAGGCATGTCCCATTGGGTGAAGGAAGACCCATGACACGCTGGGGAGACTACGTCTCTCGGCTGGCCTGGGAACGTCTCGGGGTCCCCCAAGAGGAGCTGGAGGAAGTGGCCGGGGAGAAGGAAAGTCTGGGCATCTTTGCTTAGACTGGTGCCCCCATGACCCAATCTTAGGCGGACAGAAGATAGAACGATGAAAAGTAAAAATAAATAAGGAAATACCAAGTCTTTTTTATTGATTCAACCTAAACTCCCATTGATGAAAAGTATAAGAACATTGAAAATAATTAGGAGGAAACTTGGCCTCTTCAGAAGAAGATTCCTGAGAGGGAATTTCTGGTGGACGTGCTGTTTACGTTGTCTGCAGTATCTGCAGAGGTCCAAAAGCTTTATGGTACTTGGATTCCTTTAATGAATTAAAGTCCCAAACCAATCATCATTTGATCTAATTTTAAAGTGTTCCCAGTGTTTTTTTTTTATATATGATTATGCTGTTTTTAGCCAAATTAAAAAAAAAAAACATCCCTGTGTTGTTTTCTAGGACATAGTTTCTGCAGAGCAGCAGGAATTCTTCAAAAATTCCCCTCTGAGTTGTGGGTGGGACTGTTGGCGAGGAGCAATGCCACCGCCCTTTCCCATTATCCATCTGTTTGCATGCTCTCCCACTAGCTTACAGCCCTCACTATACCCCAACTTAACATATGCAGTGCAACAAACATGGTAAGCGATATTGAAGCTATCCATCCGTAAAGTTTGGATCCAGATTCCAGCTCAGACGAGTAAAATAAAGAAGTTCATGGATCTATTTGTTTGCAAGCGGATGATCAAAATGGAGCGGAGCGGGAGACTGTGGCTTCCTGTATGAACTTCTACGTCACACCTATAAGCTTCTTCCAACTACATTTTTTGGTCTGTTCCTGATTCACAACGACTCTTAAAGAAATACTTTAAAAAGCCATTTTAAGATGAATTTTCCTCATAAATGCCCTCCATCATGAGAATACTTGCCACAAGAACATGTTAAAAAAAACATAATTGGATTGGGTATTTAAAGCCTTTGGGGATCGCATTAACTGGCTGCATTGTATGTAATGTGGATTGAGATTTACACCCCCAACTCAATAAAAAAAAAAAAAACATAGCTCTTTCTTTGTGAGATGATTGACTTTTTCTTTCAATTTTATTATCTAATGTTTATACTATGCTTTCCCCCCCCACCTCAAAATTATAGGACTATAGTTTAGTAAACGATTGATTTTTTTATATGTAGTTTTAGGTCTTTATGTTCTACTCTCCTAAGGTCTTTTTTATTCATGGATTCTCTATTACTCTGTCATATGTTACAGCCTGATGCCTCCATTGCTCTTAATTTTTATGAATTTTTTTATTACAAAAATGAGCGACTCAGCTTAAATACTGGGCCCTTTCCAGGTTCAGAGAACCTGGAAGAATGTGGCCCCGTCGTGGGTTTGGGGTCCTCCTGCATCCGCATGGGTCTGCGTGTTAGATACACGCGCTGTCGTGACACGTTCATGACAGTGAATAATGTAAGAGCTTCTGATGACTGCCGGAGAGGCGCGGTGGGCGGGGTTAAAGTGGTGGGGTGAATGGTACGTTAAACGGGGCGGGGCTGCAAGACATTTACTACACATCCTCTCACCCGGCTTAAGCAGAACCTGAGCTAAAGTGGGAGGAAGAGCTCTCCCTTCATCCTGAACATTTGTTTAACGTATGCGTTCGTTTTCGTCTCGATAAGAAACCAACCGAGGGACCAGCTGCTGCCTCCACCATGGCGAAGGGAGAGGGAAGTGAACAATGCTGCTCCAACGCCAGTTTGTTGGCCAAAGGAGTCGGAGAAAGCTCGGATGTGATCAAACTCCCGGCGAAGGTGCGTTCGCTTTTAATTTCAAACTTACAAATGAATCCGGAACATGAAGTGAAACGTGGCTTGGAGGAGAGGACGTCCTGAACGTTGGTTGGGATGAATGGAACACACCGGCTCTGACATTTGGAGTGGGCGAGTCACGTTGTTTGCTAGCTCGGAAGAAGGCGCGCGCCGCTCATTTGGATTTCCCCCTCCTTCAGATACGGAAAAAACCCAACATATGTCTCAACATTTTTAATTTTTTGTTGAATATTTGAGAGAATTACACAATAACACCATCATAATTCACGTTCGCTCAGAGATGTGTCGTTTAATCACATTAGTCGTTCATTATTGACACGAAAAGCTAAATTATAATAATTGTTTTTAAAATGGCTACTTTAAATGAACTGGCGTGACGTTTCAGTAAATCTGATGGTTAGTTTCTTCACTCACTGCCGATAAAAAAACAAAACATCTGCGAATCATTAAATCACCAAATTAGTTAGTGACAGTTGTAACATAAAATGCAGATTAATCAAATTATTCATGCGGAATATATAACAAATGAACAGGAACATCTCATAAACCATCAGTTTAGAGGAATTGTTTCAACCAATGAAGCCAGCTGCATTTATGGGCTGATCCAACTTATTCTCCTCTCATGGGGAAGCCTTTACGTTATTGATGATTTTGTTAATGCTCCTTATTTAGTTTATTTTTTTCCTTCCAATTTTTCCTTCCAATTTGAACTACAAAAAAAGCTAAATGTGGGAGATATTCTATATTTGTATGTATGTAATGTATGTATTTTTACTTGCAAAACAAAAGTCAGTAGACTAACGCATTTCCTCCGTAATTCGATATGGTTGCTGCGTTTTAATAGTTTACATATTTCCGACAGGTTTGAATGCAACAGGTCAGTCTAGGTGACGTGTCGTTCACGTCAGGTGATCTCTGTTCTTCTTGTGTCCTCTGTCAGGCTGATACCTGTTGAACTTGAATGTCAGTGATTCTGACAAATTTCAGATAACTTTTGAGAATATTATCATAGTTTATTTTATCAAAGTCTTGCATTTTAATTGGTTACACTTAAAAAAAACACCACACCTGTTCCCTCAGAACCCACGGTCACATTAACGCATGTTGAAGTTCTACTATTAGTAAACACTCATGTCAGGAGTTGGTTCCTTCTGAAGGTTGTAGTTGCATACCTCTACACTAAATATACATATAAATACTTGGTTGTAAATGATACTTCCTTTCTGAGAGGAGTGCATACTTTTATTCACCTTCTCATGTATTCAGAATGTATGTCCTCTTGGCAAATCAAATCATTGTAATGCACGAATGTCACAGAAATGTGCACTAGAGTTTAAAAATAGTTTTTTTTTTGAATATGCAATATGAATTCATCAAACCTATACATAAGATTTAAAAGCTAGTTGAAATCAAAAGGTCTTTCTGGTGTTTAATATTTGATATCCTATTTCCAAAAGTTCCACTTGTGTTTAGTTGAAGGAACTCATCGGATAAATGTTCTAATAACAAATTGAAATGGAAAAAAATGACAAATGTTAAACTACAAATGAAGTCAAATGGATTTAGTGAAGTCCACATTCACGAGACCGTAAACATATTGTCAATGTGATGCTCTTCTGTCATGATGTGAATCTTAGCAGCACTGGGTGTTGTCACCTAAACAAAAGAGAAGTTGGTTGTATCATCAACAGCTGCTGGGTTGTTCAGCTGTGGCCAGACCAGACACATGCTGAACATAGAATCACTGACAGGTCTTTGGGACTCGTCACCTTCATGAGGTGTTACAGAGGACTTGGGGGGTGCCCCCCCTCCTGCTCTGAGCTTTTAGCTTCCAAATGGGAACAAACCTGTTTTAGTCAAACTGGCAGAAATCCACGCAGTCGGATCAGATTGCTGCCAAGGTGCGGGCGCCCTGCTGGTTTGTAGACTTGGTGACTGCAGGTCGCGTCCCGACATTACCTGCCGGTGATTTGTGCCTCCGCTGGGGCCTTTGAAAGCCTGTAGAGACCGCATTGATGGTGAAGAAGAAAACACTGAAAGCTTGTTTAGAACCAAAGCTTTTATTGTTTCTGAAGGATTTCTGCCAACTGTGCTGCATGCTGGAGGGCCTTTCTGCTGGTTAGGATTAACAATGTTTGGCAAATTCCTCAAAAGACTTTTGGGAAACTTTGTTTCTGCTCTAATCAGATGAAGGAGAGAGGGTCTGCACAGAGGTTTGGAGAGAAACTGAGGTCTCTTACAGTATTTCCAGTCTTCAGAAGCCTCCATTTCTGCTTGGCAGACGCCCTCTTTAGAATTCTCTTACCCCTCGTATAATTACAAGGGCTTGGCCCTGCTGACGTCTCCAAAAGTTTGCTGACAGCTGCATTCTTTTTGTTTGATCTTTAAACAAGTGTGCATCAAGACTTTACCCTAATTTCTATTCCAATCCTTGTTTCTTCCAGAATGACTGCAGGAAGAAGTTGACGGTCTGCAACAAAATCTGCTACGGCATCGGCGGTGCGCCATACCAGATCACCGGATGTGCTCTGGGTTTTTTCCTGCAGCTCTACCTGCTGGACATCGCTCAGGTGTGTGAATTCAGATCCACAGCATCAACCAGCACCCTCTGACTTCAACTGTACTGGTGGGCTCCTTGAGAGAACAAGGGAGCCGCTTGTCCAAAACAGCCAAAGTATCACTGTACTGGCTGCAAAGAAAGTGCAGCAGGAACAATGGCAGCCCGCTAAGGAGGGGCTCGCTTTAATGGGCTTCAGCATTAATCTGCTTCTCAAGGCGCAACGTCGTGTAAGTCAAAGCTATCCCAGGGTTCAGCTTTGTCCCCCACTCAGGCCTGCTCATCATGAGTCTATTGGGCAACGCAGCAGGAGCCTTCTGTACAGTAACAAGTCAAACATCCATGGAGTCTGCTGAGCTGAATGTTTTAAAAGCAGATTCTGGTTCTTTCTCAGGATTTGTTGAAGTTTAGGTGTTAGAATTCCTCATTGTCTTCATAAAAGTTAGTCCGTTTAAAACACTAGTAAATGAGAGACTTTTTTATAACTAAATTTTTTTACCGCGTCGTATCAGAGTTCAGCCTCGCCTTAACGTCCAGCTAAAGGTCATATTTTACTGCTGTATAATGTAGTTATAATAAAGTTATGAGTCATGAGACTCAAGGCGAAATATTTCTGTCTTCTTCCTCAGTTGGATCCCTCTTTAGCTTCCATCATTTTGTTTGTTGGCCGGGCTTGGGACGCCGTGACTGACCCCACAGTGGGCTTCCTGGTCTCCCGCAGCCCGTGGACACGTTTCGGACGCATGATGCCCTGGTGAGTTCCCCCACAGGGATGAGAGGCTCTTAGCTTCAAATTGCATTTCTGAATATTTTTTTTATTCAAATCGTTGTGAATCAGGAGCAGATGAAAAAATGCCATTGGGGGGAGAGTAAAATATGCTGGACAGGCAACAAGCTCCCTGCTCCGCTCCATTCTGATCACTGCAGACAAATAGATCCATGAAGGTCTTTGTTTTCCTCGTCTGAGCTGGAATCTGGATCTAAACTCTACGACTAGTAATGTGGCATTCGTGTTGCAGTGGTAATGTTAGGTAGGGATTTTGAGGGGCTGTAAGCTAGTGGGTGACCGTGTAAAAAGGTGGATGATGGGAAGTGGGGATGGGCTTACTACGCACCAATGGTCCCACCCAAAACTCAGAGGTGAATTTCTAACGAACCCATGCTGCTCTACAGAAACTATGTACTAGCAAACAACACAAGTTTTTGGATTTTGGCTAAAAACAGCACAATAATAATTAAAAGAGAAAATGGATCAAAAGATGATCAGAGTGGGACTTTTAGCAGATCTCTAAATAGTTCCTCTTAATTATGGGGGGACAGTTGGGGAAATTCTCCCCTCTCCTATTGTACATCCTATAATCTCTGAGGGTGGGGCTTAAATGGGACACGTGTTTCACCCTCTCTGCGTCACTGCATTGCTTCTGCATTGACCACGCAGGCATTCAGGAGCCTCCATGACCCCCCCCCTCTCCATGTGTCATGTGCAGACACACTCAGCTGCTGGTCTTTATAGAGACACGCAGACCTGAAGCCTTTTTGTCCCCCAAAAAACTGGACTTTCTACATTTTCTTTGCTATGTCCTCCACCACAGGAAGTGACATGAACACCTTAAGGCTGACTCACACCTGCTCCACAGCGTTTTTCTCTCTATCCCAGCTCCAAGTGTGATTCATTTTCCCCCTCGGGTTCCCGTCCTGAACACTCGTCATACCTGTGGAGGAATCTTCCCCTCAGCAGCATTAGAACGGCATGTCTCTATCAGGATAGAAGTAGGAAGCCATAAAAAGCTCTGACGTTTGTCACAAAACGTGGACGTGTGAAGAGCGTTTCTGTCTGTCCTCTGGAGCTGGACTAACCCACTTCATGAAATCTGAGGACATTTTGTTCAGACGGTATTCAAGTATTTTTTTTTTTTTATCAAGGCTAAGAAAACTCTGAAAAGAAAAGCGTGTAGAAGGAAGTTCAGATCCTTATCTGAAGGAAAATCTGAATTCCAGCTCTGCAGATCTTAACAGTTGGCTGCTGCTTCCCTCATTCCTGTGGCGTGGATCTGCGCGAGGGGACTTGAGCTAATTAGAGAAAGTCTCCGTCGTGGACAGGGTGGGGCTTTGGAGAAAGGCCGGTGCGGTTGGGTGACGATGTAAGCACACAGCAGCACGAGGACGAGGCAGGCTGCTGTGTTGTAAAGCTCCTTCAGGGTAGAAGGGGGGGGGGGGGGGGCGGGGTGTCTCGTCTTCTTCTCCTATTGGTCTCCCTGCAACACACCACTCGCCTCAGCCAATGGCGTAGCAGTCTGAGCTATGCAGGACTTTTAAACATGAAGCGGAAGAGGTTACTACAGTTCAAACAGAAGGGTTAGAAATACAAACACTGCCATTCATTTATCTAAAATCAGGAAGTTGACCTCACAAAAACACAGAAAACAGGTTTGTTGTTGTGTGACGACAGTTATCTGCTCATGGCGCATGCATCAGCCGCTTGATGTTCTGACAACCCAGCGTGTTACACGATGTGCACTGATTATTTTCTCGGAATCAAGACACTTGTATTTATTATAAAATAAGAACTTCAAACATGGCGGCCCTCTCTAGCCCATTGTTCCCCTGAGGCTCAGAGTTTCAGGCGGATAGATGGATTATGCGGATGCATCCCTGAGAGCAGCAGATGTAAAGTTTTCTCTGTCAGAGCAGAACATTGAAGAGCACCAGAGGGCAGGTTAAATGCCCCACCCCAGCTGACAGACTGAAGTGGACCGGAGCGGATCTTTGAGCTGTGGTGGGATCAGAGCACTTCGATTAGATGAAACCCATAAATGGATCCATTTCCATGCCTTCACACCCTGGGCTTTTCCCAGCATGCCTGCATCAGCTGCTTCCTGGGTGTGGGTGGGGCTTGAGCCTCTCCTGATTGGACAGTTAGGATCTGACCACAGGGAAGGAAAAAGATGCAAGACCTACTTTCCCAGAGCGCCAGTGTAATTTCCTTCATGGAATGACATCACGCGGTGTTTGTGCTCCTGCGCTTCTGACAGGAAACATGCCGCGGCGTGGCTGCATTCTTCAGCACCACGGCTTTGCTCAACCCGTTTCCTGTCATGAACCATAACAATGACAAACGAGGAACACTCTGAAGAGCAATGATGATTTCAGTTGTTCTGTCCTTCATTCACTCTTCTTTTTTTTTGCCAGGATCATGTTGTCCACTCCTCTGGCTGTCCTCTCTTATTTTCTCATCTGGTACGTCCCCCCCTTTGAGAATGGAAAAGTATTTTGGTACCTCTTCTTCTACTGCACCTTCCAGGCCCTCCAGACGGTGAGTACCTGCTCCACCTGTCCTCTGTCCTCCTCTGGCTCACGAGTCAGGGCCATGACGGAAACGTCCTGCCTGTTTGCAGCATTTTAGTCACTTTTTACTGTGATTAGACCAAATGAAATGCTTGATTTTTGATTTGATTTACCTTCATTTAACCAGCAAAGTCTTATTGAATTTAAAATCTCTTTTACAAAGGAGCCCTGGGGGGGGAGGAGTCACTCATACACATATACTCAAAGGACAATCAACAATAAAACCCATAAATCTGTTCAACTTTGAACATTTTTACTGAAACCCTTTTTAAATACTATTACTCTTAAATGATAGTTTTTGTGTGTTCTTTATCTTGTTTTAAATGTGTCTCCTCTTCTTCTTCACATCAGTGTTTCCATGTCCCATATTCTGCGTTGACCATGTTCATCAGCTCTGACCAGAAAGAACGCGACTCTGCCACTGCATATAGTGAGTACAGTTGCCCAGGCCTCCCACCGGTCCTGCTGAGGGTCTTCTCCTAACCCTTCAACCCTTCCCCTCCCGTCCATCAGGAATGACCGTGGAGGTTCTGGGCACGTTGATCGGCACCGCCGTGCAGGGGCAGATCGTGGGAATGTTCAACGCGCCCTGCATCCACGGACCCGGGGACGTGATGTCGGAGATGAACGTCTCGCTCTCGCTCAACCAGACGGAGCATACCATCTCCCTGCAGCACACGGTAAGCAGCTCACGTTTGCTTCCAGGTGGATCATCCAGGCACCAGTTTTCTGAAACCTTCTCCTCTCTGCCCCCCCCCCCCCCCTTTAGAGAGTGGCCTACATGATTGCTTCTGCAGTCATCTCCTCCATTTACATTCTCTGCGCCGTCGTCTTATTCTTTGGTGTGAAGGAACAAAAAGGTATAGCGTCCCTCCACTTTTACCCTGAAGCTGCCTTCAAAAAGTCCCATAATGCCTTGTGCCATGGTGTGAGGAGATGTTAATAGTTGCAGCTCATTTGTGTGGTTCTGTTTGCTCCTCCAGAGGCGGGTCGTCTCCAATCAGAACCCTTGTCCTTCTTCCAAGGGATAAAGCTGGTGATGGGGTACGGGCCGTACGCCAAGCTGGTCATGGTCTTCCTCTTCACCTCGCTGGCCTTCATGGTGGGTAGAAGAACCGTGATCAGAAACACAGATTTAGTTTGTGCTGCGTCTCTGCCACTGGAATCCGTTTCCAGCGGCTGCCTGTGCACAGCCGGCGCTCTTCATCTCCCGTTGAATGCTGGGAGTGTGTTCCTCGTCGCGGCGGCTTGGCCTGCTGCACGTCTGGCTTTCGGGTGTGACTGAGCGCGCTTTGTGTGTTTCTCCCTGCAGCTCTTGGAGGGAAACTTTGCTCTGTTCTGCAGCTACACGCTGGGATTCAGGAACGACTTCCAGAATGTTCTGCTGGTCATCATGGTGAGGGCAGCCCCCCCACTTACACTCACACACACACACGCTCTGGCAGGTGACATTTTCAAGCAAACCTTAATGGATGCATCTCCACGGAGTCCCAGAGCGACGGAGAGAAGCTGAAAGTGCAGACAAAAGCGTTCTGTGTCTCATCAAACACATAAACTGTCTTTGGTTACAAAGTCTGCACTGTACTTTTGTTCTGAAGTCCTGGCTCCATTGTCCCCCCCATAAATCGTCAGATTAATTTGCATGAACGCTACAGGAAGTAAAGTTCACTTTTTCTCAGGTTTCGTTTGTTTCTAGTCGATCTAAAGAAAAGAAAACCATCACTGACTCTTTTGGATCCCGCTTGGCATTCCAGGCGATTAAGATGTACGCGCCTTGAGCTCACGCAGTGCAACTGTACAGCGGCGAAATTACAGGTTAGCAGGGACGGAGAGATTACGCGCTTTGAGCCTCTACTCCACGGAAAGGATTACAGAGCCAAGACCACATCTAAGTTTTTACAGAAACTGCCACTCAAAGTCCTTTTTTTGTGAAAATAATCTCTGCTTTTTGGAGTCATTATCAGGATTAATGTGCTCCAAGGAATGAAATCAGAGCGAATGACATTAAAGCTTCATGCTTTGGGTCTGGATCAGAACAGTAAAGGTCCAATTAAGGGAATGTCTGCTCTGCAGAAGTGCCTTTTTAGGAAGTCGGGCCACAAATGAACCAACTGTTAGACATTTCAGATACTAAGTCTTCTTTATCAGATTAATTAGTGGAAAATGTGGTGACTTTGAAAGGACGTGCAGACTTCAAAGTTGAAGCTCAGGCCTAAGCACGCACCCAACGAGCCGATTTAACACACAAATGCGCGTGAGAGCAAACGGCAGACTGACTGCAAACAAGCACGCTTATTCGAGAAACCACGACCGACAGTCTGCAGATAAAACACCATCTTTCAGTTCTTCTCATTTTAAAAAGAGAAGCTACCCATCAGCTGTTACCACCTTAAAAAAGAGACGTCCCGTTTGGATTCTGCTGTTGGAGATTTTTAAGGGGAACCTCTTCCACAGTCCGGGTGAACGCTCGATTCTGATTTTCTGCAGGGTGAACGTTGGCTGGCTCGGACACCAGTCGGTAGCCAGAACAGCAAAAGTTTGGGACGGTTCATAAGAGGTGAACTTTCCCTAAACGTGACGTTTGGCATATAGACCACCTTCCTCTGCTGCTCCAGAGTAAGGCTTTGTAGGCGTTACCTTGACGACGCATCACACCGCTTATTAAATGGTCTTTTTTTTTGGGTAAAAACCTAAAAAATGATGGGATTAAAGCATTTATGGGTAGTTATTTCTATTATAAGCAGCCGTGGTTGAAGCAGGATAATGACCTTGGAGGTGTCTGTTATCAGAAATGAATGCATTAATTTCTGATTACAGACACCTCCAAGGTTTATCCGAGTGTTGGAACAATTATTTAGGGATCCTAATAACCTTTCCTTCTGCTTTCAGCTCTCGGCCACCCTGACCATCCCCTTCTGGCAGTGGTTCCTGACTCGCTTCGGGAAGAAGACCGCGGTCTACGTTGGCACCCTGGTGAGTTCAAGCGACGCCGAATTAGCTTGACTGACAGTGGAAGGGAGCTTCCCAAAGTAAAACCGGAAACTGTTCCTGCTTCCAGTCTGTGGTTCCCTTCCTGATCCTGGTGGTCTGCATAAAAAGTAACCTGGTCGTCACTTACGTGGTCTCCTTCTTCGCCGGGGTGGCGGTGGCTGCAGCCTTCCTGCTGCCCTGGTAAAAACCGCTTCAGCAGTTCTGTTTTTTTTTTTCAAATTTAGGTTTTAATTGTAACAAACTCTCCTCAGGTCCATGCTCCCGGACGTCGTGGATGATTTCCAAGTGCGCAACCCCGAATCGGCGGGTCATGAAGCTCTCTTCTACTCCTTCTACGTCTTCTTCACCAAGTTTGCCTCTGGAGTTTCTTTGGGAGTGTCCACTCTCAGTTTAGAGTAAGAGTTTCACGCTTCTGTAACCTACTTCAATCTCCTCAACATGCACTTCCCTCTCAAAAGCAAGGAAATGCTGACTGTTTTTTTAACTCGTTTCTCTGTTTTTATGGATTTTCCAGCTTTGCGGGCTACATCAGTCGAGGCTGCTCTCAACCCTCCAATGTAGACTTGACTCTAAAAATTCTGGTTTCCGCCGGTCCAATCGTCTTCATCATGATCGGCTTGGGAATTCTGTACTCGTATCCGATCGACGAAGTGAGAAGGACGAAAAACCGAAAGAGGCTGCAGGAACTGAGGTAAGGCTGCGGCGCGCAGGACAGGAGCTCGCCATGGTCGGTTCTGTGACACCAGAGCTAAACGTTTCTGTTCTTGTTTTTTTTTCTCAGGGACAATGAAGCCGATTCAGAAACAGACTCTGCCGAGCTGGCTAATATTATCTAGCACGTTATCAGATCCCCTGCGGACCAAATGGAGCGGACCGGCACTTTGCACTTGACAGACCCAGCTGACCCGGCCAGGCCTGTCGGATCGGAAAGCCTCTGCCTCGTTGGGCCGCGCCGATGCTGCTGTTCCACGTACAGAACTGTAGAGTTGATGCACGTGTGTAACTGTGAGCCTGGCCGAAGTAAGGCCTATAGAAAAAGCCTTACCTTTTCTATAACAAACTTATTTATTGGGAATCACTGAGTTTTGTTTTTGGACGGAAGCACTTGTTAAACTACAAAAAAGGGTGTCAAGCTTGTTTGAATTAACAGGTGCTGCTGGTAGAAGTTTCTGCTGTTTTATAGTTGAACAGCGGCGTCGCCTTAACTCCGCCTCTTTTTTTTAGGGGCTAAAAAAACAACCCAAAGCGACAGAGTTCCTGTGTGTTCTGAACACCTTATAGCAACGTAGTTGCCCAACCCGTTGGTTCCCCCTCACCGTCGTCTTTCTATCCGTCTCTTTGAAGCTGGATTTCAGAACAAAGAGTTCTCCTGAAACTACTAAAGCCCCCTTTGTTTGCACAACTCACTGCCAGGTTAACCTAACCATCCACGTATTTATAGAAAATGTTCTCATTAAGCTGTTTTCTGCAGGTGCTTTAACGTGATGACTGTAAGTGGTGTGTAAGTGAAGAGTGCTCATATTTATTAGTTGGACTGTTCAGCTCCTGTTTGCTGGTTTCTCAGTGTCTCTAGGAACGACGATGCATTTCAGAGCGGGAGAGAGAACTTTTCTAACAATCAAGTGTTTTTAAATCGGTACAATCCTGGCATTGAACAAAGGGAAGCACACGCCTGTACAGTGGGGTTAGGGCGGGGAAGTGTTTGCTTGTTTTCTGGATGTTTTTGCTTTTGAAAACGATCTCTGCCAATCCTCAGCTCCTGTCATTTAAACTGAGATTTTCCATCTTTCATATGAGCCTATATGGAAATGTGCATGTGCAGTGTCATATGTTATACATACTGTTACATCTGTATATGACAACTGAGTTGCCAAAGTAAATTTCTTGACTGTTTCCTCCTCAGGGGGGGCGGCGGGGCCAAGGCGTTGTTTTAAATCATCCAGTTTTGTTTTACCAATGAATCATTTTTTTTACTTGAAAGTTTCCTTTACAAATTGGAGGCTGTAGCCAAACGTGTGAGCTTTAATCCCGCGGAGACACACGAGCCTTGTGTACACGCCTCCTGTGCAAATGTAAATATTTTGTGTAAATGTGTACAGACCTTTGATATTTGTGGCTGCTCGTGACAGAAGCTCCTGTAAAGATGTTGTATTTAAAAACGATGTGGAAGATGACCATTAAACCAATTACATGTACTCTGACTGAACGGTGTGTTTACTTGCAGAGCATGGAAGGAGGTTCAGGTTGATCAAGAACAGGAATAAAAATAAATAAAAAAGTACCGACAGGCTCTACAAGTGTGATGGAAGGAGAAGAAGGAACATGTCGTGGAGCGCAGAGTAAAAGAGATAGATGTTGTGGAGTAAAGATCAGGAAGGGTGAGGATGAAGAGTTGGTCCTGACAACATACCTGTGGAGGTCTGGAAGAGTTTAGGAGAGGTGGAGAAAAGTTTGTGACTGGAATGTTTAAGAAGACCTTGGAGCAAGAGAGAATGTCTCACGAACAGAGGAAGAGAGTTCTGGTTCCATTTTTAAGAAGAAGGAAGATGAGGAGAGAACATGCAGAGGATTCGAACTCCTGTAGAAGGAGTGGACACTACATGGAGGTCAAAAGTGAACATTTGTAAATTACTGGTTCATTTCATGCAAAGAAAAGAACCATGGATCCAATATTTACTTTGAGGTTGTCTCAGGCTGAGAGACGTAGTCTTTCCAGCGTGTCCTGGGTCTTCCCCGGGGCCTCCGCCTAATGGGACCTCCCCAGGGAGGCATCTGGCTCCTCAATGGAGGAGAAACGGTTCCACTCTGAGCTCTCTGCAGGTGATCGAGCTTCTCACTCTATCTCTAAGGGAGAAACCAGCCACCAAGCGGCTGAAATGAGGAAGTTCATTTCAGCCGCTTGTATTCAGGACCTTGTTCTTTCAGTCAAGACCCAGAGCTCATGATCATTGGTGAGTATTGGTCCAAAGATCGATAAATTTACAGCTTTGCTCTCTGGCTTGGCTCTCTCTTCACCACAATGGACCGGAACAGCAACGCCGCACCAATCCATCTGTCGATCCCGCAATCTGATCTTCCATCACCCATGAACAAGACCCAAAGATATTTAAACACTCCACCCACCCAGAGAGGACAAACTACAAGTCTTTGGTGAAGAACCATGGCCTCAGCAGTGCTGACCTTCATCCCAGCCGTTTCACACTCGGCGAGTCCAACATGCATGGAACAGGTCTGACTTACTGCGGCCTATGCAAACCAAGCTCTTGCTGCGGTCATACAGAGACCAGACAGCCCTCAGTAAGGCTACACAGACCCCAGACTCACCAACCACAGGACACAACAGGGTGACTCAGTCGGATGCTTTCCCTAAATCCACAAAGCAAAAATAGACTGAATAAATGAACTCCCACAAACCCCCAGCACCCTGGTGTAGATCTGGTCCACTGTTCCAAGACCAGGACTGAAACACTCTTGTTCCTGGATTTGAGGTTCAACTATCGGCTGGACTCTCCTCTCCAGAACCCTGGCATACCCTGTGGTTGGAACACATCCTCCGGTCCCCCTTCTTGAAAAGGGGAATGACCACACCTGTCTGCCAGTCCAGTGGTGCAGGTTTGAACTGCCACGGGATTCTGCAGACGTGTCACTCTCACAGCATCCAGAGACTTGAGGCACATGGGCTGACTTCATCCACTGAAGAGCTCACTACCTCAGTGACTCCAGCTTGGGGTATGGACAGCCCACCCCGAATAACGTTTACACTTTTTAAAAATACTTTGCATAAACACTTTGACATCAACCAAGAGTAATATTCATAATATTTAAATACATAAAATTGTCAAATGTAGTTTTACACCAAAAAGTTGAGCCAAATAAATTGGTAAATATTGCCACCTAGTGGTTAGAGTGCAGAACAAGTTGGAGCTTAGTTTTCCCTGAATAGACATGCAGATGGTTGTTTCAATCATTTTATAAAACAAAAGCCTTTCTGTCATGAGTGGTTTCCACAATAGAGTTCCGTTTATACTGTTTTCAGCATTTTAACTCTTCAGATTGCTGGTGTTGAAACTCCTGGAGATTCCTGCCTGTCCTTTCTACGGTGGCCCGAAGGGCCAAAATAATCGTAGTGCGCTATTTTGTGTTGCCTTTTGAATTTTTCGCAGGAAAGGTTCAACATTTTGATGGGAGGAAAAATAAAATCAGAGGACCTGATTATAATCATTGTTTCATTGAAAATAGAAAAATATAAGGTTCAGGAGCCCTGAGCAGGCTTGTTCCGCTTTGCGCAGCTCCTGTTCTGACTCTGTCGGTCCGCCAGCTCGCCTCCTGCGAGTCTGAGGCACGATGTGAGCTCTGAGTGAATGGCGTAAGAATGAGGAGTGTTTCAACGTGGGACTTATAGACGTGGACGACCGGAGCTCCTCTCTGTGCTTTGGTCCACACAAACCCTCAAACTACAAAAACAGAGTCGTCCATGTTTGCATCTTCTGCAGCAGACAGATCGTTTGTCTCTATTTGATCTCTAATGTCAATAAAGCCGTGCAGATATCGCTGAAATATGTAATCTCTCTAACTGGCACACCGCTGAGCGGGTATCGAGGAATATGAGTCGATTTCCATGGATAAGCCAATGAGCGTTTAGACCCCGCCCACTTTCACTGATTGACAGATAGACTCATTCTCCTGAAAAAGCTCTTCATGAAATAAATACGCCATTGTGAAAAACAGCAACATGAAATAAAAACAAAGCTACTTTGGAAAATATTGATTTTGAAATACGAGCGTCTGAAAAAAGACAGAATTATAATAAAATTCCACATGATTAAAAATGAATATTTTAAAATGCTGTTTTAAAATAATGAACAGGTTTTTAAAGCAAAATGAAATCTATTGAATAATATAATGGCTAATTTAAAATCAGTACGCAGGTTTTTCACAATTTCACGATCTTTTTATATATTTATGAGAGATTTATTGGTTGATTGTGTATTTTCATGAGGCCATACTTATTTATTTAATTAAATATTTATTTATTTAATTATGAACAGTATAGGACTCCATAAGAAGAGGTTGATTCATTGAGAAGATAATATTTGGCCCATTCTATGTCAATCACAGCTCTTCATCTGTGGGCAGAACCAGGTGTAGAGGAGGCTGTACAAACCACATGTGATCATCTCTCTTAATTTCTAAAGTAGCTGGAAATATGTGAAAGATATTAAATGTGAATTTATAAATCCCATCTGTTCATACTGATGACCAAGTTACAACATATGATACAGTGACTAAGTACAGGCTCTTCTTAGGGTCCTCAGACTTGTACAGGCTCTGCAGGGTCTTGAGTTTGAAGTCCCCAAAGCCAACAAGTATCTTTCCCTCCTGCCCAGGCCTAAGAGGCTTCACCCGTTCCTCCTCAAAGGCCTGGTGGAACCTGACCCACAAAGTCAGGGTAGCTGAGAAGTATCCTGGAGGTCCCATAGTTCAGTTAAAACAATCACACTTTGAACTAGAAGAAATGAACCTCAGACACATCACTTTGTTGACCATCAGTGGGGATGGAGGCATCGTCCTTTTTCGTTCCTTATGGTGGGAGGACACCAGATTGATGGTGTAGCTCACGCTGTTTTCCAGCTAACAGTGTAATGTTTTGTCCTGATTTTTTCCAAACTGGATCTGCCACTGACTCAGCACCAGGATTTAGTTATTGATATCCCCCACCCTTGTGAGGTGACCCAGTTGGCACCAGCATGTCCTGAAGGTGGCCA